>CM065591.1:470132304-470602848 GCA_033119425.1 Bufotes viridis
AAATACCGGAAGACCGTCTAAATGAACCCATATGGAGAATACCCGGAATAATAGTTGTCATATGCAGAAAGTATTGATCACCTGACCTCCGTTGGAACGCAAAATGCGTTCCAAATGCCGGAAGCCAGTCTAAATAGACGTGCATAGAGAATGAATGATATCCAGAAAGTGACATGTAATATATTACATAAGAAGCAACAGCAAGATATTATGAATACAGCGGGCCCACTATGATCAGAACCTATTTAAAGTGCAAGTGCAAACGTGCAAAGTGACAAGTGCAAAGTGACATGTGCAAGTGTGTCAAAACAATCAAGCAATTTTCAAAAAAAATTATTATACATGCAAATTATGCCAATAAGAAAAAAAGAAAGATTATTTTCTAGCAATAAAAAATATATATAGATTAATAAATTGTTTATATAAATTCATAGTTATTCATCATGAATTCATAATGCTCAACTCTATAAACATAGATTCTATAACCTCATCAAAATCTTATAATAACTAATATATATTAAAAATCGATCATATTAATTCACAGAATTATTAGTCATGAATTCATGATAATAAAATCAATAAAAATAATTTATATAATTAGTATAGACAACTCATCAAAATAATATGGGAAAAAAAAAAAAAAAAATTTAAATAAATTTAATTAATATATATATATTTATGTATATATATTATATGTGTGTGTGGATATGTTATACTGGTGTTATAACTGCGTGAACTGATATGTCCTGTGCTAACCTGTGAGTAAGGGCTGACTAACAGCCAAAAAGCCCCCTAAAAATGGGGTAAAAAAATTGTTTTTGAAGTGACAAAACCATGAATAGAAATAAATATATATAAAACGTGACATCTAAAAAGTATCGAATCAGAGTGAACCAACTAACCATAGAAACCCACAAATGTGAGTTCCTCATTGAGGCCATTGGGAGTCAGAGAATTCAAAGTAAAAATCCATGTGGATTCTGTACGTAATAATTGGGAGGTAATTGAACCTCCGCTGATGTTTTCACAGATCTTAGAAAGACCAACAACCCTAAGGTTCCTACACATCTAGCCAAAGCGATTGCAGAAAGATGCTGTTGTATTCTCCTTCTTAATTCCTGTCTGGTCTGACCAACGTATACCTTATCACATTTGCATAGAAGCCCATAAACCACATTTCTGGTACGGCAATTCACATATTGCCTAAGAGTAAACGTGCGGTCACAAGGTAGATCAAAGGAATCACTGCCAATCATAAGGTGACATACATTGCAATTACCACAAGGAAATGTTCCTTGTAACCTAATTCCACGTCCCAAGGATAAAGAAGGCCTCTGAAAATGGCTTCGCGTTAACATATCCTTCAAATTGGGAGCACGACGTGCTGTAAGGTGTGGACGTGGATCAATATGTTCCAAAAGTTTTGTGTCGGTGGACAGTAAATACCAATGGGTATGTAACATTTTATACAAGTCCTGCCACTGGTTGTTGTATCTGGTGATCAACCGGACCCTATTGGATTGTGTCCTAAATTTGGGTTGTAAGAGATCCACTACATTGGCATGTTCATAGGCCCGGGCCACCACCTTCTTCGGGTAACCTCTAGCTCGGAAACGGGTGGTCAAATCTTTGGATGCGTCCTTGAAATCTTGATCGACCGAACAATTACGACGGATCCTCAAGAACTGTCCCTTAGGGATGCTGTTCCGGAGATGAGGAGGATGAAAACTGCTGTATTCCAATAAGCTATTCGTAGCCGTTTGTTTTCTAAAGATTGAGGTCTGGATCCTATCTCCATTGATAATGATTCTAAAATCCAAGAAATCAATGGATTCTTCCAACGTCCTGTGGGTAAGAGAGATGTTATGAGCATTTCGATTAAGCCGCTGAACAAATTCAATGCATTGTTGTCGTGTTCCATGCCACAAAAATCAAAAGTTCATCAATGTACCGGTACCAACCGAGTACATGTTCATTGTATTCGGCCAAGGGGTACACCTGTGTCTCCTCCCACCAACCTAAAAATAGGTCCCAGAGCGCTACATGTCGCGGACCGCAGCGTGGGTCCCGTGCAAACCACTCCGATTCTACCATGAGACCTCCTGAGAGATTCTGCCGTCGCCCAGCCGTAAGGAGCCTCTATACCATGCTGCTGTATCCTAGAGCTGACCCAGAAGTAGTGAAATCAGCTGAATCGGCATCAGCCTGGGCCCACAGGTGCCTATAAATAGCCTAGTAATCAGCCAGCCTGGGCCCACAGGTGCCTATAAATAGCCTAGTAATCAGCCTCCCCTCCCACAAATACAGCAATATATTTGCTTAATACATAACGTCATTTACTAAGACACTGCCCTAGTTGTATTAGGGATTTTCCTCCTTTAGGGCTCATGCAGACAAACTTATTTTTTGTCCGCATCTGATCTGCATTTTGTGTGGGTCGGATGTGGACCCATTCACTTCAGTAGGGCTGTAAAAATGCCGACAGGACACGGTGTGCTCTCTGCATCCATATGTCCGTTCCATGGCATCCGTAAAAAAATAGAACATGTCCTATTCTTATCCACATTACGGACAAGGTGGAATGTGGAACGCACACTGCTGGTATCATGTGCGGGAGCCCTTGCTGTGAGTCAACCCGGTAACATAATTAACAATTTTAGATGGTAAATTACCAGACTCTATTTTAGGAATTATATCATGCAGTTCAGTAACTTTTTTTTATCCTATAAAAAGTTCAAAATCTCCTTCCCAAACTTCTGCTGAATTGTTTCTAATGAGAGCCATGGGTCTCAGACACATCATCATCATCCAATGATATTCGCTCTAACTTCCGCCAGCCACATATTGGCCCCCCAGAAGCTTGGACCCTAAGAAAATCCAGTTTAAAACAAGCAGGCTCTAGGCCGCACTGATGACTAACCTCCAGCACTCCAGGTGTGGTGAAACTACGAGTCCCAGCATGCTCCATTCATTTCTGTGGAGTTCTGAGAACAGCCAAGCAAGTGTGCATCTTAAGAGTTGTAGTTTTACCACAGCTGGAGTGCCGGAGGTTAGCCATCACAGCTCTAGGGCAACACCTGCATCTGCAGTTTCTACCCCAACCCTTGCAGGTATCTCCAGGCTTAGTTAAAAGGTAAATCTAAGGGTACTTTCACACTTGTGTTCGTGTGATCTGGCAGGCAGTTCCGTCGTCGGAGGTGCCTGCCGGATCCTCTGATCAGTGTGACAACTGACAGCATTTGTAGACGGATCCGGGTGCGGATCCGTCTACAAATGCATTGCAAGAACGAATCCGTCTCTCCGCTTGTCATGCGGATGGACGGATCCGTCTTGCAGTCTTTTTCACAGTTTTCCTGGTCTGCGCATGCGCAGACCGGAAGGAACGGATACGTCCCTCAGTTGTTTCGCAATTCCGGATCCGGCACTAATGCAAGTCAATAGGAATTAATGCCGGATCCGGCATTCTGGCGACTGATCAGGCATTTTGGACAGACATAATACCGCAGCAATACAACCAAATTGACTCAGGTTCAATTTGGTTGGATTCGTCAACCGATTCGATTGGGGTCCGAAACTATTTCACCCTCCAAAAAAGTGCTGCAATTAGACTGGAATTTTATGTATGACACTCTAAGGTCTTCTAGGACTCGCATTTTTCCTTCTTGTCTCTCACTTTTTACATTTTCAAACTGTTTTCCTCTCTTTCCTCTCTCATCTAATTCAACTTGTTTAGAATTGATTCGCTCATCTCTGGTGGGAGTCCAATGCCCAGCATCCCCACAGATCCGCTGCTTCTAGCAGTTGCCAGACCCAGAAACTACACAGTGGACGGAGGCTTCGGTTTCCAACACTGTCATGTCGGATCATATTTAGTACCCCAGACCTGGGGGTATCTGCAATTTCTGTTATTTTATTATTTAATGTATTGTATTATGATGATTAGTGAAATTACAGCTTTGCAGACACTGCTGAAGGTGAAGGACTATAGCTTGGACACCCACCACCTGTACCACCACTAGGCCAGACTAATCTCAAGCCTGAATCCCACAGTAGACACCTATATCCACAAGTGTTTGCTTCTGCCAATTAATTGCCACACAACCTGCCACCATACCTCCTCATCTGGTGCCAGAAACTGCACTAAGTAAAGAGACTTTTATACACTTACTTCTGCCCTGATTTTTCAGTGCCAAAACCCAGGGAGCAACGGCATGAGGGAGTACACTGCGACACAACATCCCATCAGGCCCACTACCACTCCCATCTTCATGCGCTGGCTCCTGGCACATCAACTCCGCTTCCATTCACTTGTCCAGAGGATAGGTCATCATTATGTAAAAGTTGGAAAATCCCTTTGATGCAGTTCTTACTATACAGCCATAAGAATTCGTAAATGATATGTGTGTCTAATTTGTATCTTCAGAACTTGAAGGCAATGCATAGTTTGAGGTGGGACTGGGTAGAGATCAGCATGCGTTCAGGACACTGGGGGTTAAGTCATTCAGGACTCCAGCCATTTATCATTATGTTCACATAACCATTTTTGCACATGCCGCGTTATCTCTGTATTCTGCCGGCTGACACTGTTCAACCACTAAAATAAATATCCCTCTTTACGGAACCATAATGCATCAGAATCATCCCCCTCCATCCATTTCATTTGCAGATAAGACTCCGGTTCGCCCGCCTCATATTATATGGGATACTCTACACAATTACGCCGTGACAAACAGCCGGTTAATTCGCGCTGCCTCCTCCTGACTGTCTATTTAGAAGCGCTGCAGTTTTTTAAGCTTAACTATGTTTATGTGACTGCAAAAAGTTATTTGCACATTAAGAATAATCCATCAGCCCTTTTAATCTACGGTACTTTTAGTAGCACAGTTTATTTCGTACTTATGAATACTCTCTGTCCGTGTTACCTTTCTACCCCTGTAGGATAAATTGCACTGCCCTGCCCCCATAATAGCTCAGCGGCAAATGAATGCATAAAATGAATGACAAATAAAATGCACATTAAAAAGATGTGTTCCAATTGATTTTTATCGTATTCGTGTGCTGGAATGTTGCTTTTCACTGTTTTTCTGTTTTCCATTTAGGCTATTTCTCATTAAAATGTTGTTTTTAAAGGGCTTTTTATCACAGAAACATTGATTATATCTCCGGAGCAGATGTCCTCTTTCGATATGATATTAAAGTGGTTTTCTGGCAGTTTAATATTGACAACGTATACTTAGAATAGGTAATTAAAATTAGATCAGCAAGGATCCGACTCCCAGCACCCCCACTGATCAGCTCTTTGAGGAGGTCCCGGCACTGTGGTGACTGCCCCAGCCTCTTCTGAGCTTACCATGCATATAGCTTCCCATTGTATAGCGGCAGTGGTTGGTATTGCAGCTCAGCCCCATTCACTTGAATAGGACTTAACTGCGCCTAGGTCATACTGATGTTGTTTTTTGGCTGTATAGGTTATTATTAGTGAAGCCATGGCTATAATCGACAGGGAAATCTGGCATGTCAGCCAATAGTCCCATTATTCATGGAACTGCAGTGACTCGGCGGTTCACTGCTGTAGGGTTATCACTGCTACAGTGTCATCATTATCATTGCTCTGCCTGAGCCAGGCTGCATATAGCTCAGGGCATAGATCAGAAGAGGTCTGTGCCCTACACCACATCGCTGACAGTAGAATGGAGGTATTTGAGCTTATTGTTCTTATTTGGCAGCATACTGTTGGCCCACGGTGTGATAGGGGTCCTTATTTTATAATTGGGTGAAGCACTATGGGGACATTACATAGTTGCGCATTATCTACATTGTATCTTTTTGAGTTAGACTATGTCTTTACATTTTATAGTCGGATTGTACTGCCGATACCGGGCATGTCACACCAGTAACGGCCTCTTTGTAATAGCATACCTTGTATTTTTGGCAGTTTCCGCAATACTTTTCTCTCTCCCTTTACATGTGCTTTTGGCACTCACCATATGTAGCATGTACTAATATAATGTAATTTATGTGCATAGAAACGATAATATATCATGTTCATGCATTTTTCTGACTCCAGGCATTTGAGTCAGTGACCTGTGTCACTGGGGTGGTGTTTTTCTGTTTCCTACTCCCATTTTTTAATGAATATATATTTATTATGTGATTTATGTCAATACAGTTATTATTCTTTCAGACTTGGAAGTTTATGAGCTCTAGTTCTTTCCGTTTTTTGTTTCATTAGTGAGCTTTTTCCTGTTACTGATATATTGAGTGCCTGTGTATATGCCACACTATTTTAGTGAGCACTTATTGGGTTAAGACACTCAAGGTCGATCTCTGCTATCTTTTAACTAGATATGAGATAGATAGATAGATAGATAGATGGATGGATAGATAGATAGATAGATAGATAGATATGAGAGTGGATAGATAGATATGAGAGAGGATAGATAGATAGATAGATATGAGAGAGGATAGATAGATAGATATGAGAGAGGATAGATAGATAGATAGATATGGGTTTCTGAATGATCTCATTTGTCCTTCTACTTTGGAAACTTTTCAGGTCATAAAATGCAGTAACGAGGGAAGGAGAATACAATCGATGTGAATATTCAATATACAGTATGCTGAAATCAATAAAGTACAATGCTCCAGCCTTAATTAAAGGCTGGTTGTATAAATGGACATCACTTACACTCGGCCTCATTCATCAGAGGATATTTAATGTCTCTCAGGAGGCACTGGATGAATAATTGCATAAACAGGAGCAGGTAGAAAGCAATGATAAATGTTGACTCTGGGTACGAACCGAATACAAGGTCACATTATAGGCTTCCACTTTCTGCCTTCGCTCTTTTTCTGCTTGTTTTAGGGTAATGTAAAATGATACAGAAGATGTCTGCTAACATTAAAGGGGTTCTCCGGGCTTTTAATATTGATGACCCAGGGATCTCAAGTCTCCCGGACGTTCAGGGAGTCTCCCGCTATTAGATAGCGGCTCCCTGACGCCCGCATGAGAAACAATATATTCCGGAAAGCAGGGGAAACGGGTGGGAACGGCGTTCCTGCACTTTTTTCACAGCAGGAACGCCATTCCCGTTCAGGGCAAAAGGACCAGGAAGCAGTGAAGACTTTGTACTCACCGTTTCCTGGTCCTCGGCTGTTAGCTCTGCAGCCTCCGACAGCAACAGAAGAGGTGCGGCGGCATCCAGGAGCAGGAGAGGGTTAGTGGATTTTATTTTTTATATTTTATTGACTGGTGAGAGGCACTGACTGGGGGCTGGTGAGAGGCACTGGGGGCTGATGGAGAGGCACTGGGGGCTGATGGAGAGGCACTGGGGGCTGATGAAGAGGCACTGGAGGGCTAATGGAGAGGTACTGGGGGGGGGGGCTGATGGAGAAGCACAGAGGGGCTGATGGAGAGGCACTGGGGAGCTGATGGAGCGGCACGGGGGGCTGATGGAGAGGCACTGGGGGGCTGATGGATGATAAAAGGCACTGGGGGGCTGATTAGAGGCACTGGGGGGATGATGAGAGGCACTGGAGGGCTGATGAATGTAATAAAAAGTTTGTGGAGAAAAAAAAAACCCTCCCTGAAATGAGAAGTGCACCTCCCTGAAATGAGTTTTCGCAGGTTGGGATGTCTGATGACCTATCCTCAGGCGGGGGATGATCAGCTGTATGAAGTGCAGTGAACAAGCCTCAGGGGCAATATGTGTGAGTTATGGAGGGCCGATGGGTGTAGTAGTAGTTTGTACTCACAGTTCTGTAGATCCCTGGGCCGGCGTGCAGTGAATGGAAGGACAGCACCAGTTCCTTTGGGGCACACTCTGTTGTCTAGTGACTCCTTCCAGATAGTGGTTGAGGTGCCCTTGTTGGTGTGGTTTTTAAGGTGCCGTGGAGGCAGGGTCCCTGGTGTTCGTGACACCAGCACCGTAAAGTTCAAATAGGTGATAATTTCGCACAATAAGGAGACCAGTTCTCTTAACAAATTTCCAGTACTTTACTGAAGCTGATCCAAAGGTCATCAATGTGCGCAAAAGTCATTTACAGCAAGGCAGCTTCTACAGTGATTCAGATTAGTTCCCAGAAGTTGTATAAGGGGTAGTTTTCCCATATAACAATCAATCGCTTGTTTCTCCAGGCTGGAGGGATGTACTATCTCTGCTGTAATGTTTAGTCATATACTTTTGTATCCTCTCTAGGAATACTATCTCCTGACAGGTGGCCTTTCTGTCTTTGGTTATGGTGAGCAGGTAGAAGCTTAGAATTTCTCCATCAAATGCAAAGGAGACTAAAGCCTGATAAATGACAATTTCCTACCTTTGCCAATATTCTCACTCCCTCTCTGGGTTACCTGAATCTTATGTAATCTTTACCTTCTATGGGCTATATTCACAAAATGCGGCAGAGTCAGCACACCGGATAGAAGTTGCGATTAAGCGTTTTATTTGCGTACAGTGGTACAGCTGAGTACATTTATATGCAACGTTTCGGGTCCTGTTGCGGAACCCTGTGTAGCGCATGATGGGCTGATACATGGAACTAACTCTGGAGTTTTGATAACTCAGCAAAATGGCTGTTGAGGTGCAGCATTTTCCTCAGACACCTCACTCTCCTCCTTCTTCTCCTCTCTGAGCAGGGAAGAGTCAGCCTTGGAGGCTTGTCAGAACCTCCCCCTCCCTATGCGAGGCACAAGCAGATTTTCATGAAACACAATCACAGTATTAAGCAGTGTGTTTCAGGACACTGCATCCCCCGCTACTTTAATATCAGCTGCCCTCGGCGCACTCTTGCCACAATGATGCATCATCTGAAAAATATAAAAAGAGCATGCAATCATGTACACAGTACCATTACCCCATTCTTGTGTTCTCTATTCTTTGGCTATAGGAGAATTGGGTTAGGCATATACATCAGGAGCATCCCAATATAGCATGAGTGACGGGGGCTGTAGCTTCTCTTATAACTGGGCATCTGGGGGGGCTGACCTGGCCCAGCGGACAGTAAAGACCGGGATGGTCCATAATGTAAACAAAAAGGAAACTTCTCAGGAGGCTCACAGGGCAAGAGTCCGTTCCCTGGGCATGAAGCATAATGGTTGCAGAACATCACGGAGGGCTTTAGTTAGTCAAAGTCCATCTCCGAGTACATGACTTGAATGTTGCAGAACAAGGGCAAAGGAGCCTTTAGAGCAGGGGTCTCAAACTCAATTTACCTGGGGGCCGCAGGAGGCAAAGTCTGGGTAAGGCTGGGCCGCATAAGGGATTTCACAAAAAAAAGTCCTCAAATGTCATTATTAACGGTTTTAATTATTTTTTCTGAACATGAAGTGTCCTAAACATGAATAGAACATTAAGTGAAGTTCCCCCTCTGGCTCCCTCCATGTTGTCACATTTCTCCCCCCATGTTGTCACATTTCTCCCCCTCTGGCTCCCTCCATGTTGTCACATTTCTCCCCCTCTGGCTCCCTCCATGTTGTCACATTTCTCCCCCTCTGGCTCCCTCCATGTTGTCACATTTCTCCCCCTCTGGCTCCCTCCATTTGTCACATTTCTCCCCCTCTGGCTCCCTCCATGTTGTCACATTTCTCCCCCTCTGGCTCCCTTCATGTTGTCACATTTCTCCCCTCTGGCTCCCTCCATGTTGTCACATTTCTCCCCCTCTGGCTCCCTCCATGTTGTCACATTTCTCCCCCTCTGGCTCCCTCCATGTTGTCACATTTCTCCCCCTCTGGCTCCCTCCATGTTGTCACATTTCTCCCCCTCTGGCTCCCTCCATGTTGTCACATTTCTCCCCTCTGGCTCCCTTCATGTTGTCACATTTCTCCCCTCTGGCTCCCTCCATGTTGTCACATTTCTCCCCTCTGGCTCCCTCCATGTTGTCACATTTCTCCCCCTCTGGCTCCCTCCATTTGTCACATTTCTCCCCTCTGGCTCCCTCCATGTTGTCACATTTCTCCCCCTCTGGCTCCCTTCATGTTGTCACATTTCTCCCCTCTGGCTCCCTCCATGTTGTCACATTTCTCCCCCTCTGGCTCCCTCCATGTTGTCACATTTCTCCCCCTCTGGCTCCCTCCATGTTGTCACATTTCTCCCCTTCTGGCTCCCTCCATGTTGTCACATTTCTCCCCCTCTGGCTCCCTCCATGTTGTCACATTTCTCCCCCTCTGGCTCCCTCCATGTTGTCACATTTCTCCCCCTCTGGTTCCCTTCATGTTGTCACATTTCTCCCCCTCTGGCTCCCTCCATGTTGTCACATTTCTCCCCCTCTGGCTCCCTCCATGTTGTCACATTTCTCCCCCTCTGGCTCCCTCCATGTTGTCACATTTCTCCCCCTCTGGCTCCCTCCATGTTGTCACATTTCTCCCCCCCCCCCCACATGTTGTCACATTTCTCCCCCGCCCCCCCCCCCCATCCATGTAATCATATTTCTCTCCTCCATGCCATCCATGTTGTGTTGTCACTCACACCACACTCACTACCCTTATATAACACAACCTGACCTGTCCTGACTCTCCTGCCGGCTGCCCGCGACTCTTCAATTCACTCTTTTTCTGACCGCTGTGGCTGTGTCAGACTGCTCGCCTCTGATAGTCCCTCTGCTCTGGCTGCTTCCTGCCGCCGCGGTGCTGCTCACTCACCCTGTCACACCCCCGTGGCCTGCCCTGAGCCCATGTGACCGTGTGTTCCCATGACTGTACTCGCAGGCTGGGCGGAAGGCGTGGCGCTGCAGCAGTACTACAGTAAGTCAGATGATTTTTTTTCATTCATTCATTTTTACGCAGGCCGGCCGTTGGTGCGGGCCACAAAATATTGTACCGAGGGCTGCAAATGGCCCGCGGGCCGCGAGTTTGAGACCCCTGCTTTAGAGAGTCCTTAGAGCAAGGCAAATAATCAAGGCAATGAGTCTCTTACCCTGGCTCTGTAGCTCCAAATGATGCGGGAATGCAATAACAGTTAATCCTGGTATCGGGCAGGTGGTTTTCCCTTGGTAGTCCGGTCGGATCTCCGAAGTGGCTGTGACTCTACAGGCCTTTGCTCTAGGTAGCTTGGTTCATCTTGAGCTACTGAGGATCCTTCACTAGGTAGCACTTCTGACTGAAGTGGGGCTGTATTAGTCTTGGCGGGAACAAGAAAGTTAAGCCACAGTGTAAGGAACCAGTGTAGAAGTTCTGAGTCTAATACTAGTTTTTCAATAGATGGTGTTGGTTGCACTGGATCAGGTGACTTTTCAGACGATTGTTCTGTGGCTGGAGCTTCTTCTTGGACCATTTCTTTTAAACACAACTTGAGACGGTTGTGATGCACTATTTGTTGTGCTCTGTTCTCTTTGGTGATTTTATAGATATCAGTCTCAGGATTAGGAATAACTGTGATGACGTAGGGTCCTCTTTCCCATTTACTATCCAGCTTACTAGTGCGATGAATATTTGTTAGCCACACATGGTTGCCAATTTTAAATGGTTCTGCTTTTGCAGACTGATCATAGTCTTTCTGTTGCTTTTGGCGTGCATTCGCCATGTGGATTTGGACAATCTCTTGGGCATCAGCTAGGGCCGTTTTTGATGTTCACTCACCCAATCTGTTTGTGGTAAAGGATTGATAGAATCCGGAACTTGTACAGCTAAGGTGAGATCTGCGGGTAATCTGCCTTGATGGCCAAACATAAGATAATATGGGGTGTATCCAGTAGAACAATGGATGGTGTTGATGTCAAGATACATCAGATGAGATAGTAGAGTTGGCCAATCAGTTCTTTTAGCAGGTGGTACAGCTCTCAACATTTTGATCAAGGTTTGGTTCATTTTCTCACAAAGTCCGTTACCTTGAGGATGGGAAGCTGTTGTTCTCATCTTCTGACAATTGTGAAGTGAACACAGTTCATGGAAGAGTTGGGATTCAAAGGCGGATCCTTGATCTGGACATCCATAGGGCAACAGGAAATTGTTCCAGAAAACAATTGCGGTGGTTTTGGCTGTCAAGCCTTTTTTTTTTTTTTTTTTGTGAACAATAACTTTTAATCAAAAGTTTGACATATTAAATGACATTGTGCAGATTGACAATCAAAGTATCAAAGGGAGATTGTACAACTGAATAGCACATTATAAAATAAGGTGAAGGATACATAGCGTAAATAAAGTGGATAATAATGTAAATATTAAGTATAAAGTAAGGTAGTAGGTTACATCACGTCGTTCTTCAAAAGGGACATTTATAGAAACTAATCATAGCAGTGTCAAGAATATAATGCCCAACTAATTGTGCATGTGCAAACTTCTCAAGTTCTAATAAATGAGTTTGTCTCAATCATTTGACTGTTTAACCACAACTTCCAAGAATCCTTAAATTGTGACTTTTTGCTTCTAGAAGAAGCCCAAATTCCTTCATAAACACAATTGTTATCGAGCATTCTAGAAACTCTATTGATAATGGGGATAGAGTCAGATCTCCAACAGGCTGCCATTCTACTCCGGGTAGCAATAATGGAGTGGATGACTAGAGATCTTGTATTTTTAGGCAATGAGTTCAGGCCTATAGACAAAAGGGCTAGCTCTGGAGATGGAGATATCTGAACGCACACAATATTTGAGACAAGAGCGAAAACCTCAAGCCATAATCGTTTAACGTGAAAACAGTCCCACCACATATGAAGGAAAGTACCCCTATCCCTATGGCATCTCCAACAAAACGGGGAGAAGCTAGGGGAAATTTCGTTAAGATAAGCAGGGGTTCTACACCACCGATAGAGAATTTTCCTAGCTACCTCCAAATGGTCAGCACATCTGGTATATTTGGAAGTGACGGAAAAAGCTTCTTTCCATTCTTTTATAGAAATGGTCATATTTAGGTCTGAATTCCATGAATCTAAAAGTTTTTGATATCGGGTCTTTACTGTGACATTTCAGAAGTTGGTATCCGATAGTAATCCCTTTGTCTGCTGTGTTTGTTGAAAATAAACAAGTGTGCAATTTCTTGTCTGTAGGAGCACAAGAAAAAACATGAGGGGAATTCAATAAGTGTCTGAGTTGGAGGAATTTTTAAAATTCTTTGTTGGAGATGCCATACGACCCATGTATATGTGCGAAATCAAGCAATACTCCTCTTTGCCAAAGTTGATGATGATGTTCTAATTATCACCTCCAATCCGACTTCTTCCCTACCTGCTATAAACAATATTATTCATAAATTTGGACAGGCCTCATACTACAAAATAAATGCTAATAAATCACAAATGCTGGATTTGGGTTTAACATACCATGCAAAGGCAGAGATTTCTGCTCTCAAGATTTTTAATGGGCACAAGGTTCTCTCAAATATTTAGGAATACAACAAACCTGTCCCACTAGTAACCTATTTAATCATAACTACTTACCTTTACTGGATAGAACTAAAATGAGCTTAGACAATCTTTGCCTTCATTCTTTGTCTTGGTTGGGGAAAATAGCAGCCATCAAAATGGTGATCCTTCCCAAAATTTTATATATATTCCGAAATGTGCCGATCTCGGTACCAGAATACTTCCTAAAAAAGATACACTCATTAATCAACCATTATTCTTGGGGTAAACGTAAACCTAGGGTCAAAGCTTCTATACTATACAACCCTCTTGATCAAGGAGGCCTCAACTTCCCCTCGATTTGCACACATGAGTGCAAGGAATTCCAGCTTGAAGGAACTGTAGTTCTGGTCATTTCTCTCGGCACCTTTAAGAGATCTGCTAGCATAAGCAATTACTCTCTCCTTACCTTCTTGCAGTTGAGACAGGACAGCTCCCAGGCCTTTCTTACTGGCATTAGTGTAGAGATGGAATGGCTGTTGGTAAACTGGATAGCCTAAGACAGGTGGTTCGGTCAACTTCTTATTCAGGAGCTATAAAGCGATATCTCTGTCTTCAACCCCTCCTCAAGTTTCCTGGGACTCTAAATTAAGTGTTATGCAACGTTTTAAGTCATGTGCCCAGAAAGACATTTTTCTGTGTTTTATCCTATGCAACCCACGTGTTTTAAGAATCAGAGACTTTCCACTTTAACCAACCTATTGGATTACAAATATTTATACCCCAAATCACGCATGGACTTTGCCTTAGGGGACTTTGTCATGGACTGTATACCCCATTGTGGGAATCGCTCCCATTTTTGTCACCGTCAAGCACCAAAGTTACAACACCCAATGTCCTTTTACACCATGAGAACCAGGGAAGAGATATATAAGTGATATTTTATAATGTGTATTGTTATGCATAACCCTTTGCTTATATGAAGTAATCGAATCGACACAATAGTACTTTGCAATGATGATTTTATGCATATTTGTGTTTGTTGCGCATGTTTTATATTTTTCAGGTGACGGCGTAGAGATCCACAGCGTCCAGCAAGTCAAACGCAGAGGACGGCTTATCTTTAAGTAGGGGGGAATGCAGTGTCCCACTCCGTGTTGGAAGTGGACCACTTAAATGTCATGTATGTCATTATATGCCATTGTATTTTCTATGTATTAAGCTGCAAATTCCCTACAACAGGCTGGTAGTTGCATTACATCCCTTCACCCGTAGGTGGTGCTGGCACCACATATTTATTTACCTTAGGGTGTGTCAGTTCTGTGTAGAAGGAAGGAAGTTAGCTGAGGAGTAAGGAGAGAGGAAGTGATGTGTGAGGAGCAGGAGAAGCAAAGTCCAATATGTAGCTGCTATCTTAGCCCCTTGGCCCTGGCCAAGCTGAGGGAGTAGGGAGAATATCCTTACAGCTACCTAGCACAGACCAGAGTAAACTGTGGATATAGAGAAAGTCTAGTGGAGATAGAAGCAGCATTTGCTTATGGACTCCACAGCATCAGTGACCTGGAAAAGCCTAAAAGCACCTGAACACAGCCGAACTACTAGGCGCAAGGTTGTCTAATACCACATACCTCTATGGACATTGTGGACCAGTGTTTCTGAAAGCAACCAGTGCAACCAATAGAGCAGAGGACTCATGCCTGCCATTAGGGAGACCGCCCTGTGGGTTGCCAAACACAAGTAAAGTCATTATTATATTCAGTATCTGGAGGCTAGAGTGAGGACAAAGTGAGGACAGTTAGAAAGGAACTCTCTCATACCAGCCAAAGGAAAATCTCAATGAACCTATTGTCAAGCATGTTACTAAGATTGCAGCTAAGCCAATAGTGTATGCATCATATGGGTTGTCACCCTTGCCATGTAAATGTACTGCACTAACTACCTCAAGGCAATTGATTAAGTAAAACGTTCTGTTGTCGACTCCTCATGCTTTCTATCACCCTCCTTTGCACCTAACGGTGCTGGCGAACACCAGGGACCCTGCCTCTACGGCACCTTAAAAACCACACCACCAAGGGCACCTCAACCACCATCTGGCAGGAGTCCCTGGACAATAGAGTGTGCCCCGAAGGAACTGGTGCTGTCCTTGCATTCACTGCACACCAGACCAGGAAGCTTTGTAGAACAGTGAGTAAACAACTACTACCCCCATCGGTCCACAAACACTCACATATTGCCCCTGTAGCCTGGTCACTCCAGAAAGGAAGCCGCGTGCAGTGCCATCTCCCTTCTCTCTTCCTGCTCGTTGTTGCTAGGTCTATGGCGAGCCGGAAGAGAGACGGCACGGCGCACTGCATGTGCCGTCTCCTCATACAGCTGATCAGTGGGGGTTCCGGGTGTCCAGAGGATAGGTCATCAATATTAAAAGCTTTTTATGAGATTGCAGAGTGCTTGCAGACATGAAATCCGATTAGGATGCATCTATTTATTTCTTGTGTAGCACCAACATATTCTGTGTGGCATCCGCAGAATCTGCTGCCAATGCATAGAGCTGTTCACATGGACAGATGTTTTCCATCATGTCCTAGTTTTGCAGGTTTTTGCTTCCAAATATGCCCATTATAGTCAATAGGAGTGCATTATAAATTCAGTAAGGAAGGAATACGCATATAAATCCGGATAAAATACTGAAGCAATACTGATGACAATCTTGATGGAATATCAGAAACCATGTGTATCCGGAGCTGGAATATGGACAGATTTCCATACGATCTTGTGAAAGTGGCCTTTGACACATTTTTTTCTACTGTGGATTTTCAGCAGAAACATTGCAGCCTTTCTGGTGCAGAATTTCCACAGCATTTCAGTCCCATGTTAAAGGGGTTCTGCAGTTTGATAAAACTGATGATCTATCCTCAGGATAGATCATCAGCATCTGATCGGCCGGGGTCTGACACCCAGGACCCCCGCCGATCAGCTGTTTGAGAAGGCAGCGGCGCTGCAGCAGCGCCGCGGCCTTCTCACTGTTTACCTCTGCTAGAGCCCCGCCCAATGACGTCACGACTTGTATCCAAGTGGCGTGGGCGAGGCTAAGCTCCGTTCACTGGATACAAGTCGTGACGTCACTGGGCGGGGCTCTTGCAGAGGAAAACAGTGAGAAGGCCGCGGCGCTGCTGCAGCGCCGCTGCATTCTCAAACAGCTGATCGGCGGGGGTCCTGGGTGTCAGACCCCGGCCGATCAGATGCTGATGATCTATCCTGAGGATAGATCATCAGTTGTATCAAACTGCAGAACCCCTTTAACATATCCTATACGCGTTTATTATTATCTAAAAAAAAAATAATGTAAAGGAAATAAAAAAGAACCAAGACCATACATCTAATGAAACCCATTCTAAAGAAACAATGGGGGTAATTTATTAAGACCAACATTTTAGACGCCGGTCTTGATAACAACGTTCGCGGAACCACCGCCACTGCAGGGATGTAGAGGGGCCGGCCTCTACATAACTTCGGCATATCCGCCGACAGTCTAAATCTATGCCAGCTCCATTGCTGGCGTAGATTTAGAACATTTTCTATGCCTAAAACAGGCATAGAAAATGATAAATGAGACGGGCCCTTTCCCGACCCAAACCACGCCCCCTTTTTTAGTCGTGGTGTGAGTGAGGAAAAGTCGCAGATTGCAAAGCAAATAACCTTTGCACCTCAATCTGCGCCAGATATGCGCCAGAAAACTGCTGTATATCTGATAGTAAATGACCCCCAATTTTTTGAGTTTTACATTTTATACAATTTACCTATAATAAAACAAAAAAAACTTTAAAAAAGCCCCACATATCACAAGCAAAGCCAATTAAAAATTATTTTCGTAGCCCAGCAACAAAAAATATTCAGGCCAGTTAAAGAGAACCTGTCACCATGTTTTCACATATAAAACTGAATGTACCTTCAAGTTTGTCTACCTTGATAGTTACCAGCGATCCATCCATAACCTTCTCAGGACTAACCTGTCCTATTATATCACCCTCTAAAGCTTTCCCGCCGTTATGCTCATTTGCATAAATAATCCCTTCCCCTCACACCATCAGAGCCTATTTCCCTCCTCCTAGACTTTGATTGACAGCGAATCTGCTAGCTTTTAACTATGGGGGCGTTTCTTAGGCGGAGCTGAGGAGCTGGACTCTTCTCTGGTCACACAAGTAAGATATGACTCTTTTATGTTAATTTGCATAAAAGGCGGGAAGTACAAAATGCATCATACGTATTTAATTTGACTGCAGATGAAATTAAAAGTGTAATTTATATGTTTAGGGCAACACAATAAACATTAAGAAATGCTCAGTGAGGGTAGCATAGTAGAGGTGACAGGTTCCCTTTAGGCCACGACTTACAAAATTGCTAAAAGGTTTCAGTCCCGAGCACATGAGTTATTAATGCAGTTATTATACAGTGGTAATTATTTTTTGTTTAACTTTTTTTAGTAGTGTTTGTAGCGTGCAGGGAGCCTGTCCCCAGAAGCTCTACCAGTTCCAGGGTTAGGATGCCAAGCAGTGTGTGGCTATGAGGGATGTCACGGTGCTTCTACCTGGATCTGGCGCTCCGAGGTCAGGCCGCGTAGCAGCTACACAGAAAGTTCGTAATTAGTAGGAACTGAAATGAGTAAGGTCCAGGATCAGTACTGGCATAAACGGGTAGCCGCTCATACAAAATCACAGCAGCTCTTTGCTTCGGCAGGTTTTACGGTGCACTGGCAGGTTCTTTTCTCTATTACCGCTGTGGTGAACTCTCACTCTTGTCTGGTATCTTGTAAGGGGCCTCTTCCATCTTAGGGTACATGGCACTGATAGCAGGCTCAGTACCCGGTGGGCTTCTGAGCACACTTTGATAGACTGTCGGGTCTTGGTTGCAACTCTTACAACCCCTGAGTTTGGGCTGACTTGTCTGTTGTGCTCCCAGTCAGGTTTCTAGGCCTGGGTTGCACTGCACTACTTCTATAGCCTCTAGCTAGGACGAAAACTCGAATAGGCTCATGCACATGAACGTGTGCCAGCCGTGACCCTATTGCAGCCCGCAAACAGCAGGTCCGCAATATACGGGCCCCGGACGTTTTTGCACAGCATCACAGATGCGGACCCATTCACTTGAATGGGTCTGCAATCCAGAACGTCCAGTGCAACTAGCCAACTATGCACACCTGGGGTATCCCTTGCCCCTTAGGAGGTATCTACGAAATATGTCCCTCTTATAGAGCAAGTAATTGTGACGCCAGCTGCTGTTAAGCAGTGAGGACTTGGAGTCTCCTTTGTAATGGTACTGTTGGTACCCAGGGGTAGAATTGCCAGAGTGGTGCAGGGTGGCCTACAGTCTCTGTAGATGTTGTATGCACGTGTCACAGTGTTCCTACCTGGATACGGATCCCAGATGTGATGTGGTCAGAAGCAGGGCAAAAAGAGTAGTTAAACTTGGATGATGGATAGGTAGAATAAATGGGGTCCAGACTTTGTAGTAAAGTTTAATACAGGTTTACTTGGCATAAATGGTAATCCAAACAGTTTCCAAACTTTATCTTGGTCATCAGCAGGTATTGGCGTAATCTGTGCAGGCAAACACTTCTGCAACAATTTCAGCTCTGCTATGCGGTAGCTCTCTTTCTCAGCTATGCTTGGCTGGGTAAATAGGAAACTCTTCCTCTTCTGCTGGAACTTAGGTTAGCTGTAGTCTGTCTCTTACATGTAATCCTAGGAACTTCTTGTCCTGGCATAAGAGTACCTCAAGCTTGCTTATGCTTGGTGTTGCACAACCTCCAGTGATAAGGCTGGCATAGGCCTAACAGAAACTGTCCAAGGAGGACCAGGCCTGATGATTTCCCCTAGCAGGGGTTTTCTCAGACACACACACAACCTCTCCCTAGGAGGGGTAGGCTGGAACTGACCTTGACTAACTAAACTCTTCCCTCTCTAAAGAGGGCTGAAAGGAACTAGAAGGTTCCTTTCCAGCGAAACTATCTCTGCTCAGGTTTGCTGCCACCTGCTGGTAACCAGGCACATTACATGTAAAAGATTACATTTGCAAGGAAATGCATATACACATTGCAGGAAATACCATTACATATGAGAGATGACACAGGATGACACAGGATCACACACTACATATAGGGGGGTCCAAAAGGAGGTGGAACCCCACAGTTTCTCTCCGTGCCTCCGTACCGCAAAAAAAAAAAAAAAAATTTGTGGTACGGACGGATCATGGACCCATTAAAGTTGAATGGGTCTAGATCCATCTGCGCAATCCGCACGGATGTTGCCCATGCATTGGGGAAGGCAAATTGCGATCCCCAATGCACGGAATGGCTGACCAATGGCTGTGTGCATGAGCACTAACTCTGAACAGGCAAGACACCCCTCCCCTTGGAAGATCTGGGCAAGCCCACTCCTCCAAGGTGAGGCATTAGAGACAGTAGAAGGTTGTAGGAATGGTAGTGCACACTCTGGGGTACTACATGCTGGTTAAAAAAAGACAAAAAAACAAACTCAAAAAACCATTGCAGAGCACGTAGCTCTCTGCTCAGTGTGGCTGCCGTGTTCCTGGGGACATGAGTCATGCCTTCATGTACAAGTGAGTCATTTTTTATGCTCTGCTCTGTCACTGTCATTGGAAATGTCACACTATTTACTTATATTTCTGTAAAATATTTGCTGTGTGTGTTTACTAGAGGCACAAAGCGAAAATCTCTCATCTGTTCCTATTGTTTCCTCTGTGATTAGTTTGGCATCGGATAGAAGTGAGAGAATAATGATCGGCGGTTATAGGCTGCGATATTATTCATCCTAATATAAGGCATTACTCATTAGAGTCCTCCACTCCTCGTCACTAGGCCAGCTGGAGAGAGGGGAGCAGCGAACCAGGAATGCAGGGTTTGAGAGAATGTTTTACGGACAAAAAGTTTTACAGATTGTATTGTGGGATTATGGTCTGGTTCACTTCCAGTTCCAAAGGATCCTTAAAGGGAATGAGTCTACAGACACAGCCATGTTCAGATAGGCTTTGATCAT
The DNA here is from genome assembly GCA_033119425.1 of Bufotes viridis. Lineage (NCBI taxonomy): Eukaryota > Metazoa > Chordata > Amphibia > Anura > Bufonidae > Bufotes > Bufotes viridis. Next base: position 470,152,629 of record CM065591.1, read on the forward strand.
CTCAATCCAATCCTGTGTATGTTTTAAAATTTTGACTTAAAAAAAAAAATTAGCTGTTTCCTGCACTGAAGGCATTGACCTTGCCCTTGGTCCACCGAAGGTCCCCTTCTTCAACCTTACATCCACTGCCCCCTAAGTTTGATTGGCAGGGCCGGGCATTAGCTATGTCATTTTGTCTGGCCCTTTTTGCACAAGAGCCATGTGGGGTCTTCCCAGTAAGTGGTGGTTATCTACCAAATGTAGTTTAAGGAAGACCATGAGTGGACAAAGTTTCTTGATGTGCTTCTTCCAATACCATTGGGCCATGCCTGGGGACTTACAAGACTTAAAGGAGTTTTTCAGGTTTTAGGGAGGTGGAGGGGGTTGTCAAACCCTCTGGGCAGACATGTGAAGAGAAGCATACTTATCTACTTCCCGACCCTGGCTCCTGAGCTCTCAGGGTCCCTGGTGTTGATGACTTTGCATAGGGGAAATAGAGGCAAATATCCACAAATGTCCAGACTTCAAAGTACCTCTGCTCCAGGGCACTAAAAATAAACACATTAAATCCAAGGGATACGTGTGCTGTCTGTGGAGACCTCTGACGTGTGAAAGAAGCCTTAGGCAGGTGGTTTTTATGTTATGGCAGATTTGTTCAAATATCAAACAGTAGTCAAAGGTAGAGTTTTAGAGTTTTAATGTCCAAATGCAGGGTACATAGCTTGGGAGATTTAACACGTGATATTAGTATGCCATATAATTTATTATAAAAGTGTTCATTCCCTTCCAGTCGGCGGAGTTTATTTTGTCTGTATCACTTACCAATTACTATCTCGCATCCCCGCCAGCTGTATTAATACCATCTTCTGAGATCTTTTCAATACGCTTCTGATGAATCAGTGGATTTCTCACTCCACTGCTATGTTTGGTAAATGTAGTGTCTAATAAACTTATGTACTGAATTTTATGTTCTCGCTCCTGATAAAATATGCGTATTCACCTTTTGCTTCCAACTACCATGCTTAGAATAAATTACCCAAGGAAAGAGGATGTGAGGGGAATACTTAGTGGTACCTGCAGTTTATTCATCGGCTTCAGCTCTTCTTGTAAACATTCAGCACTGGGATGAGCTGCACTAAATCATAAAAACATCACCAATGACTTTTATGTAACCATCCCATAACTCTTCCATCAATAAAATGGAGAAGGGGAGTCATTGTATTCGCAAAACATTCTTTGCCATTATGAAGGCAAATGAGGATTTCTAGACCACTAGTGGACTAAATCACGAAAAGCCCAATTTATTAAAAGTTCATCTTTAGAAAAACCCATTTTCATACAGCTAGCGGGTCTATTCTTCAGAGAGCGGGTCTATTGTTCAGGACCCTCACAGTAGAGAGTAGCTAAAAAGGAACATCTTTCCCTCGGAGGACCCAGGACATCCATTCATTACATAGATAGCACATTGCTTTAAATGTGAATAGTGTAATTCTTCTTTTCTCCTGCGGTGGCACTGCAGGGAAATTGAACACTTGCTTCCAGGTTTTTCTGCAGATAACAGCTGATCAATGGTGTTAAGATGCTTGGTTATCCGTTTATTGTCAGGGAAAGAGAGATTATCCGGAGTGGATAACCCCTTTAAGTGGTATAAAGTGATAGTACGTCTCCCCCAATGGGTTGGATGCTTCTGATGCAATGCTTCTGTTTCAGCCATTTTGTTCCTGTAATGGATGAAATTCTGGTGCCAAGCCTTATTATTATTATGGATTGGTACAACCTGGATAAAGGGCCTTTTACACTGGCCAATGAGTGTTTATAGAAATGCTTGTTAGTGATTATCTGCCAGTGCAAAAGTGCTGCTGATTACCCTATGAATGAGCGAAATGCTTGCTCGTCCGGTAATTGGATTATTTGTGTAGACACCTAAATCATTGTTTGCCGGCAGCAGATCATGCTGTGTAAACCGCTTCTGCTGATGGCAAAGAACAAGTCTATATGGGGACGAGTGAGGGCTTTATGGAGGAGATCGCTGCATGTAAATGTATGGTCTCCTTCACTGACGAGCAGGCGCTTGCCCTTCCTGACAGTTGCCTGCTGAATTGTCACATCTGAAGGGACCGTTAGGCTAGTTTCCCACTAGCATTACCATTTTACGGCAGGTTGTCCTGGTAGAGGACCCAGCCTTTTGGAGTTCATCATATCCGGCAAAGCCGGAAAGGACGAGAGCACCGCCAAGCCCCTTTGATTATAATGGGACCCATTGGGGATCTGGCCTGTTTGCGGTATTAGTTTTGGGATACGGCAGGACAAAAAACCCTGTAAGCAACGTCTTTTGTCCAGCAGAATCATTGCTGTCTTGCCACCTGGTTCCATTATAATCAATGGACTCCGACGGGGAAAGGTAGTATCTGGCTATGGTGGATACTAGTGTTCTGCGAATCGTGTTTGGATTGCTGTATTTGTTTGTAAACTTCATAAAAAATATAGCCTCCACAAGTTCGCAAAGACCTCCGTTGAGCCCATACATTTTCCGGTAGGACGGAGGCTATATTGTTAACGAAGTTTTCAAATGAATCGGGTTCGGATGCAGCAATCCTAACCCAATTCACTCAACACTAATGGATACGATAAATTCTGGCAGACTTTTCCTCTGCCAGAACACCCTGATGTGAAGCCTTAAAAAAATCAAGCAAAATAGGCAGCACACCATTATACATGCAAACAATCGAATTTGGGATTAGGGATTTTTTTGATTTACATACTACCTACTACCTACTATTAGAGGTGAGCGAAATACAGCAAAATTCGATTCGGCTGCTTCACTGAATTTCACCAAAAAATTTAAAGCACGAGGAAATTCGGCTTTTGATTTTTTTCCCCTGAAATTCGGATCGAAGTCGCTCAACACTACCTACTATACATGAAAAATGGAAGCTCTTCGCACACATTTTTGATCAAATGTGTGTTGGGCCCATCTACCAATGTCAAGGTGGCTTCTGTAGATGTGTGCCTAAAACTAACAGAACTGCCTCTCCTGGGCCTAACCTAAGCCTACAATGTTCAGGGCAGTGCAGATGTGCACTTGTGACTATGAATGTGCTAGTCTAAATTTTCTTGCAGTATATTTGGAGGGTAGTTCCCTCCTTTAGATTAAGCACTCCCCATCCATCTGCCCAGGGCTTCTGAGCAGAGTACATATGTAGCTGGTTCCTACAATGCCTTGAACTTTGTAGGCTTAGGTTAGGCCCAGGAGAGGTTAGTGTTAGGTACCCATCTGCAGAAGCCACCTTGACGTTGGTAGATGGACTCGAAATACATTTTATCAAAAATGTTAGCAAAGAACTTCCATTTTTCATGTATAGTAGGAATAGTACCACTTATATCCAAAATGTATAACGGTGTGCTGCCATACATATTTTGTTTGCTGTCTGCATGTTAGCTTTATGGATGTGCATCTGCTACTTTGGATGTGCTAGTTTTTTTTGCAGTAAAAGAACTCAAGGACTGTCAGTTCCGAATGAGTAAAGAAACTCCTGAAACACGGACTCCTCCACATGTAAAGGTTTAAGAAATGCTTTTATTTCTTGACATTTTTGAAAACATTTTCAGGTTGTACACTTGCTAAATGTTCTCTGGATACAAGGACTCTGCAGGAGACACGCTCTGGTGCCTGGAAGTCGTGGTAGCACGTCAATCTCCGTCATGACACATACCTCCACTATATTATTGCACATGTTCAGCCTTACACGCAGCGTGGAGGAGACATGCCCTTGTCGGTTCGGCACAGTGATAATTCCCAGATTAGGGTAAACTCACTGCAGCTCAGTCATTAGAGATTTACGTGGCAAGCGTGGAGGTTACATGTATAATTTATCATTTTTTGTATGAAAAAGGAACAGGAAAGAAATGGAAAATGGAAAGCCTAAAATCACCATAAACTGACAGAGAAGAAGAATAATGCAATAGGTTCAATAGGAACTGACGAAACAGTCCCATGTAAGAAAATGGCAGAGAATCTTGAAGCAATGTCGACTTCTTCGGAAGCCCGTTAAGTGCAGATATGCGGTAACTTTTTTACATTGAGCAAAATCCGGCTGTTATCACTGCGCGGCTGTTCAATGGGGATGTTCAGAAATTCGGAACAGATGCTGTTCTTCAATATCGGGTTCGTGATCTTCAATAAGCAGTGGAAGTGGATACTGGAACATAAGACGGACAATCACTGGTCAGATCCAGAAATAATACATCCTTACATCATCGTCCACCTATTTAGGCCATATCCGTTTTACGGTTAGCAAATTGTGGATCTGAAAAATTACGTATGTGGTCCGTGTGCCGGACCCATTGACTTTAATGCGGACGCAACAAGGACGACATCCGTATTTTGCTGATCCGCAATTTGCAGCCTGCATGATATATATACGGTCATGTGCTTAGGTTATTTAAATGTTCTGCAGCTTTGTAATGTACTTTGCGATTCAATTCCTCGCTATTTTCAAGAGGTCTGCTTTCTGTCAGTGAATGCACAAATTCTTGTTTCAGCTCCAGAGGCTGAAAACTGTTCTAAGCACGTCCATTTGACACAGGTGCATTGTTCGTTACAATGTATCAGAGCTCCTTCTGGGAATGAGACCTGCATCTCTATCAGTTGGACATGATCAGGACCCAATAAAGCAGAGATCAGCAAACTTCGGCACTCCGACTGCTGTGAAACTACAACTCCCAGCATGCAAACATGCTCGGCTGTTCTTCTAAATCCCACAGAAGTGAATGAAACATTCTGGGAGTTGTAGTTTCTGGACAGCTGGCGTGCTGGAGATTGCTGATCCCTGTATTTAAGGTTTCCAATGACAGTGAGTAGGTAAAAGATGTTTTCCTCCCAAGGTAGAAACCTCATATAAAACCAATGGAGAATTCACATATAACAGATTTGCTGCAGACGTTTCTGCAACTGTCCTCTGAGTTGTAGGTTCAGAAATCCACGTGGTTGCTGCCATTTATATGTAGTGTATGGAACTGATTTTTAAGAAAAATTTCCAAGAAATCTGCCATATGTTGATTGACCCTTACGCTGGGTTCACACCTGAGCGTTTCTGAGCACTGTAAAACGCGAAAATGTGAACCAGTCCCATAGGGAAGCATTGGTTTGCATCGGTTATGCATTTTACAGCGCGTTCGAACGCGCTGTAAAACGCGCAAGTGTGAACTGAGGGTTAGGCTACATGCACATGGCAGTGTAGTTTATGCTGATTTTCCACATGGATTTTCCAGCGGTTTTCGCTGCGTTTCTGCACCCATAATCCACCTGCATTATTTGTAGATTCTTTGCCACAAATCTCACCTTTTCATTGCAGAGTGTGAAAACTGCACTGAAAATCCGCACAAGCAATAGATATACTACGAATTTCAAAATCCCCAACGCAGGTCAATTTTCACCTGGAAAATTTCTGCACCGTGTACATGCGATTTTGAAAATCTCATCTACTCAACTGGTACTGTTTTATGCAGAAAATCTAAACGTAAAATCCACATATAATAGGCATATGCCCTAATGGTATGGCCAACCTGAGAGGACATCCATGGGCTGTCGGATCCAAGGCCAGACAAGCCCTTTATAGGGGTTTTTCAGGTTTTGGCCATTTTTACCTACTCCCCCTGGAGTGTGTGCTGCTCCGGCCCTGGCGCTGTTCATTAATCTTCGGGTCCCTGGCCTGTTTACTTCTAGACAGGATAAGGACGAGGTCACATGCGCCAGCACAGCCAATGATTGGCCACAGCAGTGATGTGTCCTTGAAGCTGCAGCAGTGACCTCCTCCTTACGCTGTCCAGAAGCCAACAGGGCGGGGACCAGACCCTAGCAGTGGGGAACAGGCGAATATTCTTTTATTAGGTACCACATGCTCGGGAAGAGAGTAAATGGCCATAATCCTCAAAAATCTCTTTCTAAACCAGTGACCCGAACTGCAAAGTGGCAAGACTTGAAGATGGTGGAGGGGCCCTTCAGAGTTGGGCCCCCGCTCTTCTTCTGCTTCTTGATCTGCAGCACTACAATGACTATGTGGCAGAGCTCCGGGGACAATGATGATCTCTAGGGGGAACTTGCTGCTAAAGGTATGAGACAACTTACATGGAATTTGGTGGGGTAATTACGAATTCAGTGCTCAGTTTGATGGCTCCTTCTTTACACAACCTATATTGTTGTATCTAAGTGTATATATGCCATACTTCAGCCTCTGGAGGGCCCACCTCGGCCTCTGCTGACCCCTGGGCTAGAGGGTAATTTAAAACATTTAAACAGGACCTTCTTGCATATATTTGTGCCAAAATCTGTACCATTTTTTAGCTTCAGTATAAAAATGCCATTTTTTTTTTACAATTTGAATTTTTGTAGACCAAAATTCAGGATAAACTGGCTATTATTGGCACCAAGGTCTGGTTTTCCATTGATATTATTATTTCTTGGGGATCGTTGTGGTAACAATAGGCTCAGAAGACTTCTGACCATTGTTGGTACAATCCCTTGTATAATACATTTAAGAACACTTTGAAATGACTAGACACACACTCTACTGGTTGACTTACTTGAGCTGGAATTCAGACTTCCAAACTGTAATCCTCCTCCAAGGCTAGATCCAAATCCTCCACCACCAGCGCTTACGCTGATGCCAGTGCCAAGTCCGGAACCAAGGCCAAGCCCTAGGCCACCACCAAGGCCACCACCAAAGCTACCGCCAAGTCCAAGACCTCCTCCAAAACCACCTCCGAGACCACCTCCTAGTCCTCCTCCAAAGCCTCCACCAAAGCCTCCACCAAAACCAGCTCCACCAGCCCCTCCACCACCTCCTATGGATGCTCCTCCGGTAGAAGATTTGGACATCTGAACAGTGATGCCACTTCCAGAGCTAAGTCTGCAAGACAGAGAAACAGAGCATTAAATACAGCATCAAAAACCAGCAAGTATGAGTATTAAAAAATAATAATCAACTAATTCACTGTGTTATGTGCAGGGCCTGAGGGGGTGGAACATGACACAAGGGTTTAAAGAACAGCAAAGAGAGGCTATTGTTCCACCCTCTCCAGCCTCAAACTTGGCATAATGTGTATGGTTAGCCAGGATTGATAAATAAGGAGCTTCCAATAGTATTTTTATGAAAGCTGGGTGGGGCTGGGGAAGACCCGGCAGTCATGGCACCAATGACAAAGTCAAAGTAATTTCTAATGATGCAGAGCTTGTTGGAAATGTTACTGTTGGAGAAACACTAGGTAATAGTGACCACAATATAATTATATTCCCCCGAAACTACAGTCATGTGAAAAAATTAGGACACCCTTTGAAAGCATGTGGTTTTTTGTAACATTTTTAATAAATGGTTATTTCATCTCCGTTTCAACAATACAGAGAGATTAAAGTAATCCGACTAAACAAAGAAAACTGAAGAAAAGTCTTTTCAAGATCATCTGTAAATGTCATTCTACAAAAATGCCTATTCTAACTGAGGAAAAAGATAGGACACCCTTGCCCCTAATAGCGAGTGTTACCTCCTTTGGCTGAAATAACTGCAGTGAGACGGTTCTTGTAGCCATCTACCAGTCTTCGACATCGGTCTGAGGAAATTTTACCCCACTCCTCAATGCAGAACTTTTTCAGCTGTGAGATGTTTGAGGGGTTTCTTGCACGTACAGCCCTTTTCAAGTCACCCCACAGCATCTCAATGGGATTCAAATCTGGACTTTGACTTGGCCATTCCAGGACTCTCCATTTCTTCTTTTTCAGCCAATCTTTGGTTGATTTACTAGTATGTTTTGGGTCATTGTCATGTTGCATGGTCCAGTTCCGCTTCAGCTTTAATTTTCTAACTGATGGTCTCACATGTTCTTCAAGCACCTTCTGATACACAGTAGAATTCATCGTGGATTCTATGATGGTGAGCTGACCAGGTCCTGCTGCAGCAAAGCAGCCCCAAACCATGACACTTCCACCTCCATGCTTCACAGTTGGTATGAGGTTCTTTTCTTGGAATGCTGTGTTTGGTTTACGCCAAACATGTCCTCTGCTGTTGTGTCCAAATAATTCAATTTTGGACTCATCTGTCCAAAGAACATTATTCCAGAAGTCCTGGTCTTTGTCAACTTAATCTCTGGCAAATGTCAGTCTGGCCTCGATGTTTCTCTTGGAAAGCAAAGGTTTCCTCCTTGCACACCTCCCATGCAAGTTAAACTTGTACAGTCTCTTTCTGATTGTAGAGGCATGTACTTCTACATCAACAGTAGCCAGAGCCTGCTGTAGTTCTCGAGATGACACTTTAGGGTTTTTGGAGACCTCTTTTAGCATCTTGCGGTCTGCTCTTGGGGTGAACTTGCTGGGGCGACCAGTCCTGGGCATGTTGGCAGTTGTTTTGAAAGCCCTCCACTTGTAGACTATCTTCCGGACAGTGGAATGGCTGATTTCAAAATCTTTGGAGATCTTTTTAAATCCCTTCCCAGACTCATAGGCTGCTACAATCTTTTTCTGAAGTCCTCTGACAGCTCTTTTGCTCTCACCATGGTGCTCACTCTCACTTCAACAGTCAGGAGCACACCAAACTAAATGTCTGAGGTTTAAATAGGGCAAGCCTCATTCAACATGCAGAGTAACGATCTACTAATTATGTGCACCTGGTGTGATATACCTGTGTGAGATCTGAGCCAATTTAAGAGGGAATACATGTGAGGGTGTCCTATCTTTTTCCTCAGTTAGAATAGGCATTTTTGTAGAATGACATTTACAGAAGATCTTGAAAAGACTTTTCTTCAGTTTTCTTTGTTTAGTTGGATTACTTTAATCTCTCTGTATTGTTGAAACGGAGATGAAATAACCATTTATTGAAAATGTTACAAAAAACCACATGCTTTCAAAGGGTGTCCAAATTTTTTCACATGACTGTATAAGAAGCAAACTCTGTCAGACTGAGCAAAGACACTGAATTTTAAAAAGGCTAATTTCCCCGGGTTGAGGGCAGCATTTTAGGGCATAGACTGGGAGCAGCTACTGTCACATAATAAGGCCTCTTTCAGACAGCATGCAAAAAAAAATGCAAAACAATACACATTGACACTTGTGTTTTATTCCAAGCAGGACAAAAAAATCCAGTAGAAGTCTAAGGGATAAAAATTTCAAAAAATGAAGAAAAAAAAACCTACCCAGAACGGGCTATAATATTAAAAAATGCTATTGATCTGATTTCCATATACTTCTATGTATCATCTACAGCTGGTGTTTTTATGCCTATAAAAACTGCAAATGCGCCAATAAAATAAAGAACCCAAAAAAGCTATGACTGAAGCCTTAAAGGTGAAAATTACATCTTCTCTTTCTATCTTAGGAAGAGGGGGAAGGGGGGTTCAACCACAGACAATTTGTCTTGCTACCAGAGTTTTATGTTAAGCAAATGAATGTGTTTGTTCTGAGCTATAAAGAAACTGATGGTATTTTCTACAACCTCATTTGTCACAACCCAGAAATTCAAGGTAATTAGGCAATCTACCTCATACACAAAGTGAAGATGTTTGTATTCTGAAAAGTGGCTCAAAAGCAACACAAATAATTGCTGCCCTAGATACATACACCTGACAGATAATGAGGGAAAAGTAGAACTGATCCAAATGTGAAATGATAACAGATTTGGATACACTGAGGCTGGGGCTACATCTCGACGTAGCAATTTTGATTGATTTTAACCCTTAGATGACTGCTGCTGTATGTACAGTGGAAGTCAGCACTTTAAATATGCTGCTCATTTGCCATAGCGGTCAGGTTTCTGCTGTCTCATCAGCAGTCAGCTGGGGCTAATGTCTGTGATCGGCGATAATGACGATCGTAGACATTTAATCGCTCAAATGCCAGGTCAAGTGTGACCAAGGTATCTGAGCACACCAAAAATAAAATATATAAATCTTTATTGGATGATTTAAAAACAATTAAAAACAGGGAACTGGAGGCCCTCAATCAATATCCAAGAAAGGTCTCCACCCACAGTACAATTCAGGATAAGAATTTTAATAAGAGGTCCATGATACCATACAGAAATAACAAATCCCAATACTACTCCATGATTAGAAACACAAACAAATGAAAGTTATTGCCACAATAAAAAGTCACATGTGCAAAAATAAAGTAAAAAAATACAATGAAGAATCAATAAAAATATGACCTGGTAAAAATTCAGGAGCAATGCGTTCCTGCTTCAGTAAGAGCTTCTCCTTATTCAGATGGGGAAGTTGTTGCCTGATGATGATAGGCTAGAGCCTGCTGGAGGCTCTGAGGCCTATCACAGGTATATTTCAGTACACATCTGTAGATGGCAGCACTGCACTGGAATATACTGAATTCTTTATTGAGTAATGAATCAAATTCCATTACTTAATAGAAATGGCAATCTAATGATTGCATGGTATAGTCACTTAGGGTGACAAAAAAAGTTTAAAAAAGTTAGAAATACTTTTAAAATTGTAAAGCTAAAAAAATATAAAAATTCAAATCATCCCATTTTCCAAAAATTAAAATTAACATAATAGACATCACTGCGTCCGAAAAATGTCTGTACTAGTAAAATATAAAAATATTTATCCCATACAGTGAATTGTGTAATGGAAAAAAATCAAAATGGACGATTTGCCATTTTTTAAATAATTTCACCTCCCAAAATAATGTAATAAAGAGTGATTAAAAAAACAAAAACACATGCCAAAATGGTATCAATAAAAACTACAGATTGCCCCGCAAAAAAAATCAGCCCTGCACAGCTTCATAGACATAACTATAAAAAAGTTATCAGGGTCAGAATATTCCCCCCCCCCAGTATTAAAACATAAGAAAAGCTATATAAGGCCTCTTTCACACTTGCGTTGTGAAGATCCGGCGTGCACTTCCGTCGCCGGAATGCACGCCGGACCGGCACAACGCAAGTGAACTGAAAGCATTTGAAGACTGATCAGTCTTCAAAATGCTTTCAGTGTTACTATGGCAGCCAGGACGCTACTAGCGTACTGGTTGCCATAGTAGCAGTGGGGAGCGGGGGAGCGGCATACTTACATTTCGTGCGGCTCCTGAATGACGTCAGAGCGCCCCGAGCGCATGGATCACGTGATCTGTGCACTGGGGCGCCCTGACGTCATCCTGGAGCGTCCCGGGAGCCGCACGGAATGTAAGTATGCCGCTCCCCCGCTCCCCCTACTCTTTACTATGGCAACCAGGACTTTAGCGTCCTGGCTGCCATAGTAACCATTGACAAAAAGCTAAACGTCGGATCCGGCGATGCGCCGAAACGACGTTTAGCTTAAGGCCGGATCCGGATTAATGCACTTCAATGGCCATTAATTCCGGATCCGGCTTTACGGCATGTCTTCCGGATTTTTGGACGGAGACAAATCCGCAGCATGCTGCGCTTTTGTCAACGTCCAAAAAACGTTCACATACTGAACGGAAGACATCCTGATGCATCCTGAACGGATTTCTCTCCATTCAGGATGCATGGGGATAATCCTGATCAGTAGCTTTCCGTCCTAGAGACCCGAGGACGGAACTCTAGGACGGAAAGCTAAAACGCTAGTGTGAAAGAGGCCTTAATGTGGTTTTGCTGTAATGGTACTGACTCAGAGAATGTAGGGAACAGGTCAGTTGTACCACATAGGTAACGCCATAAAAACAAAACCTGTAAAACTGTGGTGGAAATGTGGATGATGTCCGTGTGCATTGTGTTTTTTGCGGTACGAAACGCATGCCCCCTAATAGAACAGTCCTATCCTTGTCCGTTATACGGACAATAATAGGACAAGTTCTATTCTTATGCGGAATGGACATGCGGACATACAGAAACAGAATGCACTCGAAGTAACTTCCGTTTTTTTTTTTACGGTCCCATTGAAATGAATGGTTCCGCATACGGTCCGCAAAAAACGGAACGAAAAGAAAATACGTTTGTGTGCATGAGCCTGAAATCCTAAGGTTTATATCAACTCGAAAAACAAGTCTTATACTTTCTTTACATTAACGCTCACTTTATAACACCATGTCAATTTTGTAATGGTTAATTTCTTAATATATCTGTATGATCAGTGCTCTATTTTTATGATGGACAGAGAGCTCAACATTCCCTTCATTGCCATTAAATTATACAACAAATTCTGGATGCCGGCAGCCGCCACTAGAGGGAGCTAAGGAGCTTACTGCATACTGTGTCATTGTTGAGTTCATTGTATTAATAGTATGCAGTGAGCTCCTCCTAGTGGTGGTGGAAGGCAACCTAAATGTAACCGGTATTAGAAAAACAGAGCTCCAATCTCTATTCAGAAAAAAGACCAAAGACACTTTGGACCTATTTAAATGCCAAAAAAGCAAAAGGCAGGACATTTGCTTCAGGCAACAGCTGACATGACCTTCTCCCAAATTCTATGTATGGTGAACTTTTTACATAAAGACTGTAGTAAAATATTAGTTCAGTAGCTTATAATGATTTTTACATGATGGTGACATTAATAATAGCAGAAACTAATGTCTGATATTTGTGAAAGAGACTGCATTTAGATTAGAGTTAATTAAGTCTGGCTTATTTTTTCAGATATAAAAGACCCGTTACAGCGCACACAAAAAGAAGAAGAAGAAGGTCACCAAGACCTCTTCTAGTAATTTCACAGAATTTCAAGAACTCTTAACCTTTCCTGACATTTTTCTTTCACTCTGATTATCAAAGTTACGGTAGATGGAAGCTTTCTAGTCTTGAAGGAATGGCGCACATAGCTATCCTGTTCTGTAGGAACCAGATAAAAACTTAAAATGTATCTGTACTTTCAAAAAACTTTTGATGTTACAGTGAAATATCAAAGATCTAGATTGGTGGGGGTCTGAGTGTTGGGAATGAGGAAATAGAAACTCTGCCTCTTCTTGCTGCTGAAGAAGAACTGGAGACAGCTCATGGACTTTCTATTGATCCCACTTGGAATCCGAGGAGAGAGATCATTCTGTCTCAGTGCTTTTGCAGTACACCAGATTACCCCAGTCTCTGCAATTGGTTAGTTATATATTATATTGTTATGTATTGTCATGTTGCATATTATGCCCAGTATAGCTATGTATGGATAGCACAGCCAGGGTTAACAGTCCTGGCTCAGCCCTTGTAAGAGGTCAGATGTGGGCTGGTCCCACCCCTAACCTTAGGAGAGTCTAGACTGGAGTGCAGAGAGAAAGGAGGCAAAGTCCATGTGTTCCTCCTTCTTAGGCCCATAAAGCTACAGAGACTCACCCATCTCTGCATGATCTACAGAGAGAAGAAGGAAAACAAAAGAGAGAACTGGAGAAATTAGAATCTGCATGACTGAGCATTAAGGTAACCTGCTACCAAAAGCTGCAGAGACTTTACTGCTGTGAGGGACACCGTTAATACACCCTTTACATTTGGACATGTCCTGGTCAGACGGGCCTTCAAATGTCCTTTATCCCGCAGTGGACACTGCATCCATGATTGCACAAGTACTATTGCCCGCCATAGATTCTGTTGGAAAAGACTTAAGCAAGATAGAGAGTAAAGAGGGCCATAACTCCCATCCTTGCCTAAATCCATACATAGTTATCTGGGATAGATTTGCACTGTGCACAGTTGGAACTGTGTCCACTATCATTGGATGTACTACAACTCCCATTTTGAATTTAAGAGAGATGTTTATTCTTCTATCTTTGGCCTGGTTTTCTGACTTCTACACCAAATGCTGGCCATTGCACTCCACACGCCCTTAGAGACACTTAACATCACAGAAATCCCAGCTACCATCAGGCAGCATCCCCAGAATCAGGGTGTGCCCAGAGGAAAGAAAGGAGGTGTCCTCCTATCACTGCTCCAGCCCTAGGAAGCACCAGTGAGAGGATAGCCATTGTGATAAATTGCTGCGGCCTGAGCTTCTACCATCCTCATCCCCTACTAGGCCTGCGACACATCTGTTTCTTCGTTTTAGGGATTGTGGGGGTCTCAGCATTTGGATCCTCACTGATCACAACTTTTCATATCTTACTATGATATATCAATAGTTTTTGAAAGTACAAAGTCATTTTAACCCCTCTCATAACCAAATATAATCTGGTTTGGTTGCATAGAACGTATTTATCCTGCACACCCATGTCACACTCAGTGGGGTCCATGAAGCTAACATATATGTAGTTGGGGTCCTTACTCTGCCTTATTAAGGTGGTCAAACACCTTAGATAACTGTTGACTGAAGTAATGGATTTCGGTGGGACTGGACAACCATCTAATGTGCTTTTGGGCCTTCAGACTCTCTCCAGGTGCCATTATGGGAGATAAGGACCAGGCAGTTGGATTTCAACATGCCTTATCCTTTACTTCTTAAAAAGATAGGCCACTGTCTGAGATGTCTCGCAGTAGCTTTGTCTCCTCTCTCCATGCACTCTAAGCCTGAGGGACAGCCTTTAGGTAAAAGCTATCTAATGTGTATGGGCCAGCTTTGAACCCCTACTAATAGATGTATCTCAGACATTTTTGACATATCAATATACTCATCAAGAGAATAGACCATGTTGACATAACTCCCCCTATCAGGAGAAGAGGAGTCCCCTAACCTCCCATTCTTTGACCAGAGGCTGACAGAATGAAGAACTGAACCTTAACTATTATCCTCACAATAAACTTCAGTGGAGAGCTGCCACCTCATCGTTTAGCCTCTGCTTAGACGTAGCTGCCTCCTCAGGTTTATTACACGGGCTGCCATTTTCTTTCACTCTTATTAAAGTTACATGATATCTAGTCTGGAAGGAATAGTGCACATGTCTCAATATCTCGAGAGGTGGTGGTCTCAGAGGTGGCGGCCATTTACAGCTTATCCTGGGCCATGGAAAACCCCTTTAAAGAGAACCTGGCAGCTTGCATTCTCTATAAAATAACAAATTGAGATAATTTTTTTCTTAGAATCCTGTGTGTCTTTCCTCTGTTATTCCTCCTGCAAAAGTAAGAATAAATTGATAACTATGGTTTATCATTCCCAGGGCAAGAGGGTGTGTCCCTACGCTGACTCGTACAAAAGAGGCGCCCAGACCAATAGACTTCTAACATTAAAGGGGTTCTCCTGGCTTTTTCATATTGATGACCTATCCTCAGGATAGGACATCAAAATCAGCTCAGTGGGGGGGTCCGACACCAGGCACCCCGCCGATCAGCTGTATGAGGAGACGGCGCTATCAGTGTGCACATGCCGTCTCCCGTCTCTCTTCCTGCTGCTGCTGTATGTCTAAAGAGAAAAGCACTTGCATATGAATTTCTGTATCAGAGTCGAGACAGACACAAAGACTTCTCCTGAGCCTGTCTCGTGCAGGAGGGGGAGCACGATATCTCTCCTCATTCTAGTGATTGGTGGGAATCTCTGCACTCAGACCCCACCAATAAAAACTTTAATACTAGAGATATCTGTCTCCCTCCTTTGTATGAGCCTATGTTTGGGGCCATGCAACATTTTTTTTAACTTTGTATTTAAAGGGGTTTCCCACGAAAAATATTCTGCAGTTTTCAAACCAGCCCCTGGATCTGACTACTTTTGTAATTTCATGTAATTCAGAATTTAGCATAAACTGTATCTGTATAGCACCACCTGCTGTTTGTTCTTTTCACTATCTAGCCGTCCACTTTAGTTACATCGCTGAGGTGGACGCACATGCTCAGTTCTATCCTTCAACTACCACCAGCCATATCTGCTGTTAAAAGCTTTGATAGTTACAGGGAGAGGTGCAGCAAAAAGGACATGCCCCCTGAACTCTGATAGGGAGACAGTTGCAGAAGAAAGGACACCCCCTGACCTGTGATAAGGAAGAGAGCTGCAAGAGAAAAGACACTCCCTCTGAGTTGTGATAGGGAGAGAGCTTCAGCAGAAAGGACGTGTCCCCTGAGCTGTGTTAAGGAAAGGCCTGCAGCAGAAAGGACACGCCCATGAGCTGTGATAGGGAGAGAGGTGCAGAAGAAAGGACACCCCCTGAGCTTTGATAAGGAGAGAGCTGCAGCAGAAAAGACACACCCCCTGAGTTGTGATAGGGAGAGAGCTTCCTCAGAAAGAACACATTACCTGAGAAAGGACACACCCCCTGAGCTGCTAACCTAAAATAAATACAACAGAGCAACTGGAGCGATGAATGGGTAGATCTCTGGATCCATGTGAGGTACAGGGCTGGATCTAGCTTTCTTAGAAAGAGGTTGTCATGTTCTATATGATGTCTGATTTTCATGTTTTACATTAATTATGGGATAAGCCCTTTAAGGCACATGGCTGTACACTGTCAGCACGTGTAGGGTCAGACCTCATCGCAAGGGGAATGGTATTACATTTCCATTAGGAATAATAGAGGAACGACACAACGAAGAATTCTAATATAAGCTGCTTATTGGTTAGGCACATAATTAATTATAATATTGTAAACTACAGAATAATTACTGCTGCTGTGGACCTCCTATGTCCCCGGCAAGGACAGCTAAAGCAGATCTTTAAGGATTAGTAGTTAAAGGGGTTAATTTCAGAAATATAAATGTAGGTCAGAGGATCACTTACACACCAGCACCAAAACACATGGAAGATAGCCTCTATGTAGGGCAGCCAGCAGTATATTACCAGCAATTTACTGATGGGTACAAGCTCTGTACAAATGTCACCCCCAAGAGCCACAAGCATCCGCTCAAGTGTCACTTAAAGGAGGGCACCGCATCTTCCCGGGCATCCTTCCGTCATGCATCCCCAGCTGAGATCTTTTCTATTACTTCATTGCAGGGACTTAAGTGTATTTATTCCTCTGCTGTGGAAATGGCTGTAGTGCCAGGAAGACACCAGTCAGCACATGATGCATCGGGCCGCCCCGAGCTCTGCTTCACGGGCAATATTTTACTGGAATACAGCACGGTTATATTTAGCAACCCATTAACAAGTGCGCAATGAAGAAACACATTAAAGCGAGGGTCGTGTTTGATGCAGAAGCACTCCGATGTTTAGAGACACACAGCAGAATATCAAGAGGAAATGCAATCTCTGCAGCAAGCATCGGCAGAAGGGAACCGGGAGATGCTTCCCGGTACGGGTTTAAAAGGGGCCAGATTTTGAGAAAAGGCAATCTGGTCGAGAAGCAATTTTTTTGGAAGTCCATGTAATGTGAAGTGGTGTACAGAGAAAAGAGCAGGCCCCACAGCAAAGATCAAAATGGGCCCAATATTATGGTGCCAAGGGCCCATGACCCTCGGGCCAATGCCTGGCTTTCTTGTTGGCTGGTGTTCTCCATCTAGAGCATTGTTCCCCCGGCTCTCTTGCCATTGTAAAACTACAACTCTCAGCCTCAGCATGCTATAGGCTGTTAGGATATGCTGGGAGTTGAAGTTCTGCAACAGCTGGAGCAAAGAGTTCTGCGCAGGTTCTTCCACCCAGCAGCAATGAAGATCAGTCCAAGCAGGGACCCATAGCAGCTGTATGGCCTGCCTCATGAATGTTCTTCACCCTTGAATAAAGGGGTGTCCCAACTCCGAGACATATATAATGAGACCTATCCTCTGGATAGGTCATTAATATCTAATCAGTGGGGTCCGACACCCAGGACCTCCGCTGATCAGCTGTTTGAGAAGGCAGAGGTGCTCCTGTGAGCGCCGCAGACTTCTTCCAGCATTTCCTAGGCTAGTGACGTCACATTCATTGGTCACGTGGGCAAGAAGCAGCTTAGCCCCATAGAAGTAAATGGGGCTGAGCGCAATACCAAGCACAGCCACTATACAAGGTACGGCGTTGTGCTTGGTAAGCTGACAGGAGCTCTGATGCCTTCTCAAACAGCTGATCCATGGGTGGCCCAGTGGTCAGACCCCCACCCATCAGATACCGATGAAGACCTATCCAGAGGATAAGTCATCAGTATTAAAGTCTTGGAAAACCCTTTAAAGTGTTCAGCTTTCAGAAGACTTCATTGCTATTAAAATAGTCAACGCATGCTATACTCCAATAAATATGGCACATATAGGGGCATTGGACAATCTCCTGGTGCTTGAGGACCCTGGAGTCACAGTTGGCCTTATTGTTACCCATCCTACCTTGGCAACTGTAGAGTATGTTTAGCTAGATTGCTGTACCCAACCACCAAGCCCAATTGGCTTTAGCATCCACCCATATTTGCTCACTCCTAATGTTGATCCTGTAAGGAATACAACACACATGGAAGATGACATCAAGTTTGGAGCCTACTTTGGCGTGTAAGCTCTGGAAGTAGTCAGAAACCTACCTTTTATCATGTCATGGGCAGGGGCGTATGGGCCCTGGTACAAGAATTAGGCTTGGGCCCCCCTTCCCTCAGTGCTTTGTGGCCTGTGGCAGGGAAGCACCTAGCATTTGTGCTGCCTGAGGCAAACATTTTAAACAGTACCCCCCCCCCCCATGCCAAATTCTTGACGTAACTCCTTCCCTCCACCCAGAGTTGTAACTTGACCAGCATGCACTTTCTATAACGCTGGTGTCTTCTCATGTGGCACAAGGGTCTTTGGCCCGGTAGCGACTGCTACCTCTGCACCCCCTATAGCTACGCTCCTGGTCATAGGCCCAGAGTGCCAATCTGTCCCCTTATCTTACATCGTGCTGCAGCTCATTTTGATCAGATTGGCTGCTGTGTATAAGCATTAGCCCACCGCCAGGTCACCAGGAAGTTAGGGCTCATTTCCAGTACAAGAAAAACACTTAAAATAAGAAAATTACCACCGAGAAAAATAGGAGCCGGATCACTGCTGAACGTGTTCTGATGCAAATAAGCATCAGTTAGGTGGATGGTCTACAGACATTGATTGCACGGATACCACCTGCAGAATTACCATGCTACTACATTACTGTACTATTGTCTTAATCACAGCCTTTACCCATTATGCCATTTCTATGGTTGTTTTTGCCTTCAGTTTTTTATGGTCTCCGGACACATTTGTCTTCGGTATCTAATAAGAGCTTTTACCTCTTTGAGGAACATCTGCCATTCTGCATTCTGGTTTCATGACATCACTTTGTGGCAGAGAAAGCAAAAAAGATAGCTAGACAGCCAACACCTGACTGTCGCTGCAGTTTAAAGCACTGTCCCCTGAGTGCGGCCTGACCTCCTGGGAAGTTCACTTGTGTAACGCCCCAGAGAGGCGTTACCACCTTTGCACCCCGCTACTGTGTTTATTGGTTAACCTCACGTCATCATGTGTATTTATTTCAGGACCAAACACTGTGCATTTCCTATTTTGCAACTGTTATGTTCACGTGTAATGTGCTTGGTTCACCAGCAGGTGGCAGCGTAAATGGCAGGGCTTTCCATTCCATTCTAACACCCCCCTCTGTGGAGAAGTGGCCGAGTCCCACTTCCTGCAGGAAGGGTGGGGACTAGTTTCTAAGAGCAGTCTAGCTTACTCCCTGCTAGGGGAAGGAAGCAAGTGCTGGGCACATCGCTGTTGGATGTGCCCATGCCCAAGCCAAGACAGCTAGAGCACCCTAAGCTCTGCTAGATATGGAGGCCACAGCTTGAAGCCTCAGAGGCCAGGAAGAAAGTTCCCTGGCATAATCTAGAGACAGACTACAGAGAAGAAGTTGCAGCATAAAGAAAAAGCTGAATTATTCAGTCAGCCTTTTAGTACAGCAGAGCCAGAGAGCAACAGATAAGGCAGAGACGAGTTTGCCTGCCAGAGTTTTAATGCTAAAGCCTGCCGGGACTAAGATAAAGTCTTTAAACTGTTTTAGAGAAATGTTTACCAAAGTAAAGCTGCCATTCAATTTATTCTTTATCTCCCAATTCAACTACCCCCTATTTGTCTGCTTCGGACCCAACGCCTTGGGTCCAGTTGTATCCAGGTAGGAGCACCGTGACACGAACATTAAGGGACATTGTAGACCAGCCTATACCACTCAGCCATTCCTACGCCTGGGTACCACCAACACCAAACATCTTATAGGGCCCTAGATCGCGGTAAACGTTGAAATGTCACATGATATGACAGACTATAGAGGCCGTAATGTATTCAGTCACGTTTTGATGACCCGGCTTTTTTTTTCTCTCCAGTATATTTTTCATGTTCTCTCAATCTCTGCTTATTTTTGGCTGACGAGTCCCTCTCTACTCTAAATTGCTCTGCTAAATAATTTAAAATGGATTAAACCAGAATTCTTCTAGACGGTGTCAGGACTTTGGAGAAATGCTCCGTTCAGGCTATTTTTAATATTCCTTTTTTTTTTCGACAGCAGATTTAGCCTGGCTCTATTGGTATCCAAATCCGAGGTTATAAAGACAGGCGGCTCTGTCATTCCCTGAATGGCTATAACATTTATGATAGATCATCTATACACTAGGGTCCCTTGGTGAAAAGGTGACTACTATGTGTGTTGCAGCACGGTGGACGAGAGGATGAGGATTTCATTCTGTCTAGGGTTGAATTCTGTTCATATGTTATTCTTGTATCTTTCCACAAGGGTCAGACACACCATTTGGGCAACTGACATGGCCTGAAGTCCAATGAAGCCCGCAGTGGATACTATAGTTTAAAGGAAATGTGTCATCAGAAAATTACCTATTATTTAAATCATATTTTTAATAGAATTTTTGGTGATTTAATTTTAAATTTTCCATGTCAATATCTATATTAAACAAAAAAAACATAAAATCCTGCAGTTTTTGCACTGGCCACAAAGCCTAATAATAGGCGCCACTTCTTGGCCTGTACAGTTCTCTTTTCAGCAGTCATCTCCTTATCATTACTCGCAGAATTACAATGATAGATATCGCCTCTGTATAGATAAGACAGGATCCACCATTGACAGTAGGTGATATCACAGCTTATCTACTCCCTCCTGACCTCTGCAAAGGTCACAGAGCATGCCTAAAAAACTCTCCCATAGAAGTCAATGAGGTCGCCTACTGTCAATTGTGGCTATGGCCCATGGTGGCTGCTCTAAGTCATAGCTCTAGATGCTGTTAAGAACAGCTCAGGCAAGATGGCTGCCCCCATAATCATGTTCAGTAGTAGTAATAAACAAATCTAAAATCTGAAAATAAAAACAGATTAGAAAAAAAGGATATGTGTCACTATCTGGTTTTAACTGGCAGAGTAAACTATTCTGTGACACATTGCCTTTAAGTAGTTGCTACCCCCTGCACAAAACTGTAAATAATTTTAGCTGTTTTCTTCTAGTGGTCTAATTCCCAGGGTTTCTGTTACTAGAGCCCCCGGTGATCAGTGATCAGAGGGAATCAGCAGCAAGTGTTTAAGTTCACTGCAGTGCCCCCACAGGTGACAAAGAAATATGACACAGTGTCTTTTTAAACTGAAGCTTTTTTGTGTCTTTTTATGGTGTATTACACCTGATGAAGGGATCGGTACGATCCTTAAATATGTAGTTTCAAGCACCAGTAAAGCATTTTTGTACTGTTCCTGGAAGTGGGATCTTAGCCGCTATATTGTCCTGCTACTCGACTCCTACTACTCTTATTCTTGCAAATTTCAGACCTACCCTTAGTGTAGGACTGGGGTTCCTTAGGCCCACCAGAGGAAATTATTCTCAGGGCCTACGCCGTATATCATCAATAAAGTACAACGGATTTTGAGTCAAAGAAATACGCCCTAGTGGCATGTGATTATCTCCAAAGGCTGCTCTAAATGGGATTTTCCTCCTGGAACTCTGGGGCCCACTATGGCTTCAGAGCCTGGGTCCACCGGAGGATCCTCTGGTACTTTGGTGGGCCAGTCCGACCGGAGGGGAGCACGCAGCAGTGGGTACAACTCCTACATTCTACCCTATAGGCTGTTGTACCAGGGGCGTAACTATAGTGGAAGCAGGGGAAGCGGCTGCTTTGGGGCCCTGACCCAGAAGGGGCCCATCTAAGAGGAGGAGGAGAAGTACTAAAAGATTTTGTCAGGGCCCCTCAACAGTATGACACAATGAAATTATATACAGTGGCAGTATAGACAGTGTAGAAAACGGATGGAACAGCTGCCGGGCCTGGTCTGAGAGAGAGATCTTTACTAGCCACAGGAAAGGGGGGTGGCATGAAAGGAAGGGGTTGTGAAAAAAATTACTGGGGGGGGGGGGCACATTCAAAAATTTGCTGTGGGGCCCAGTCATTTCTATTTACGCCACTGATTTGTGCCTATGACACTGGCTGACCTGTTACATGTGCACTTGGCAGCTGAAGGCATCTGTGCTGGTCCTATGTTCGTATGTGGCCTCATCGCTGGGAAAAATGATGTTTTATTATATGTAAGTGAGCCTCTAGGAGCAATGGGGGCGTTGCCATTACACCTAGAGGCTCTGCTCTCTGTGCATCTGCCGCTCTCTCTGCATCCGCGCTCCCTCTTCACTTTGATTGACAGGGCTAGGTGTGATAACGTCTAAACTGCCTGGTCCTGTCAATCAAAGTGCAGAGGGCGCAGCAGTTGCAGAGAGAGCAGTAATGCGGGCACGTATGAACATAGGACCAACACAGATGCCTTCAGCTGCCCATCACTTAGGGACACTTGTTTTTCAGTAATGGTCCTGCCTGTGATGCTCTCCTCCTTTCTTCCTCGTGCCAATGTCAAATATTAGGATTAGAGTGAACCCTTTAAATCCCGGACCTTAAATCGTACCAAATCCCAAGATATTTTACTGCATTTCTCTCTGTCGAGTAAAACACGCTGCCTTAAATCTCGCCTGGTTCTCCTGTCCTATATTACTGAATGGTCACCTTGCCTGCTCTGTCCAGGGTCTGATTAATTCGTCCTATTCCTACCGCATGTTCCTGGGCTGTTTGAGGCCAGCTCTCTAATTTACAGTCTGCTACACTCCGTTACTCAGCAAAACCGGCTATCAATCAGCGGGGTTCATGGAAACAGCTGTTCCCAGCGAGGCAGAATATCAGGTCAGGGAAGGCGGCAGATTGTGAATGAACGCAGCAAAGACCGCAGTGCATTCCATGCTGCAGGCTATAGACCGCCATATAATACCCCTGCACTTTTAACAAGAGCCGGCTCTGGTAAAAGGCACAGACAACAGCTGACGACTAGTGTGCGGCATGACCTCAGAAGCAATGGAAATCACAGATAATAAGATCTCTATAGAAAAACCACGTGTCCGAGAGAAAGCAGCCCGATTCTGCAAAAAATAAAGTACGTGCTGATATGTGTTTAATGGAGATGCCGACTATACAATGCCCTCTGGGTAACACTGGGAACAGCAACCTCCAGCTGTTCTAAAACTATAACTCCCAGAATCTTCCTTTCACCACTATGGCAGTTACAAGAACAGCCAAGTAAGTGTGCACGCTGGGGGTTGTAGTTTCACAGCAGATGGAGCGCCGAAGGTAGCTGATCCATGGTTTACCATAATAGACTATAGGTCCTTGTTGTGGTTTACAGCAAAGTGCCACCGCTCCCTGTCTGCAATAAAGATCTGTCTTTCCTTACCTTTCCCGAAATCTGTGGTGTCAGATGATCAGCTTTTTTTTTTTTTTTAAACATGATTTCATGATACTGTGTCACAAGACGGCTATCCTATAGGTCTGGCCACCTAGTGGTTGTGGTGTGAATTGCGGCTTCTCCAGGGTTTTTCTAGCAAATTAGTTTCATGAGAAATTGGAGTCCTCAAAGGGGTTGCCCAGGCTTGGCAGCTTTTCTGGGTCATGTGCAGCTTGGGGACACACCACCTCTGTTTGCCAGTCATTGGCTGCGGCTGCACACGCGACCCCTGTCCACTCCGGAAGTTGTCAAGCAGAGACCGGAGCGCAAACTCCCCGGTGGTGGACCGAAGGAGCCGGTTCCCTCGAGGTGGAGACTAGTTGATGAAGGCTTACTAGCCAAAATGCATCCTGTATACACTATGTACTTTGTGTGATACAATAAAAGTATAAACCTTGCAACACGCTTCGTTTACCAGGATTTCTCTTCACTTGGTACCCTCGAGGTGGAGAGACAGTCAGAAAGGCCAAAGTTGGACAGCCCCTTTAACCAAATGTGAGGATTTCTTACCTTAACTCTTCACTGTCCATCAGCTTCTTGTAGGCTGTAATCTCTACGTCCAGTCCTATCTTCACGGCCAGTAGATCCTGGTATTCTTGACCATAGTGAGCAATTTGCTATTAAGTAAAAACAGAAAGTATTTTACCACTACGGTGAATGTACCTTTCGATGATGGCAGATAGTCTTAAAGTTCCTTCGGTTCAGCGTTTGCTGTAACACTAGAAGTAACGTGCTCATGATTATTTTTAGGGCAACCATTTCTTTCGAGGTGGGTTGTCAAAGCTTTAAGATGTTTCCTACCATGGAACTGCCTGTAAAACTTGTGGACCTTACCTTTCTAATGTCATCCAGTTGAGATTTGAGAGCTGTGACCTGTTCTTGGTAGGTGTCAACCTCGTTGGTTGAGTTTCCTTCGGCTTCTCCTATGGAAGATTCCAGTTGAATGTTCTGTAAGGCAAGACCAGAGTCACTGATATGAACATGAACACAACCTCACGACATATACACTAAACTGTATACGATGTTCTTTCTCATATCCAAGAAGCATATTTCATTTACGTAGATGTGAACCCTATATTACTTTGCAGGTCGTCAAACCAGATGTGGATGGGGAAGATGAAGCCCTTCTGACGCTCATTGAGATTGGATAAACTGGATTTTACCTGGCAGTGGAAACGTCATCAATCCTGGCCCTCTCAATCAAAGTGGAGAAGGCACTTCACTTGCAGAGAAAGTAGAGCCTCTAGGTGTAATGGTAACACCCCCATTGCTCCTAGAGGCTCATTTGCATATATAAAAACATCATATTTCTCAGCAGTGCGGACACATAAGAACATGGGACCAACACAGATGCCTTCAGCTGCCAAGTGCACATGTAACAGGTCAGCCGGTGTCATAGGTACAAATCTGCTGACAGATGCCCTTTAAATACAACATATATACATTGTAACATGTTGACATCCCAAGGATAACAGTTTTCATTTTTTTGTCATTAATGTTAAAAAGTTAAACCTACCAAAGACTTAATCCTTTCTATCTCACGCTGAACCGAGTCAACCTGATGTTTGAGCGTCCTGTATTCCTCTTTATAGGCTGTGAGTGCTTGTACGGATGGTTGGGAGGAACCACTTGCCAGAACAATCTTAAAAATAAGGGACACGTTATTATACAGGGAAGAGTAGCGAAAAAACAACAAAATTATAGCCATCATATTATTATAGGCTGTGTATGTGATATACACCGACAGACCAGGGGCGTACACAGATCTCATAGGGACTCTAAGCAAAATTTAGTATGGAACTCCCTGCCCCACCCTGTTTCCCAGTACGCTATTTAATTAATTTGGCAAGGCAGAACGCAAAGCACAACGTCCCAGATTATTGCCGAATTTACGTAAAGGGGTTATCCGGGAAAAGATATTGATGACCTATCCTCAGGATAGGTGATCAATATTAGATTGGTGGGGGTTTGAAACCCACCGATCAGCTGTTAGAAGAGGCCGGATGCATCATGAGTGCCGTGGCCTCTTCCTAGGCCATGTAACGTCACCGTACATCACTCAGATATTCTAGCTGCAGCTCAGCCCCCGTTCAAGAGAATGGGGCTGAGCTGCAATACCAAACTCAGCCACTATACAATGTATGGCGTTGTGCTTGGTAGGCTACCAGGGGGCCACCGCTCTCATTGGAGCAACTTAAACAGCGGATCATGGGGGGTGTCGGGGCTTAGACCCCCACAGATGTGATTATGATAACATTTTATTTAAAAAAAAAGTTGTAATTTAAAAAAGTTTCCCTCGGCCTTACCTACTTTCTCTGGTTTCTATGTCGGTAAAAAGTCAACAGGTGCCTCAAAAATATGGCCCACAGCCTAAAAATGTTCAATGTATTCACACTAGACAACTGGCACACATATATTGATAAATCTTCACCATACAGATATAAATCACTGAATCCCTTCACATAATATAACATATACAAAACTAGCTGCCTGCAGTCACCACTAGGGGCGCTCAGTGCATAGAAAATTGTACAGTTACTATTGACTGCAATGAAAGCTGTACTAATTTATTAGTATTAGTGGTGACTGTATGAAAATTCAGTGTTTTCATGTCGGATACAGAAGAAGGAGTTTATCCCCGCATTCCCTCTACCCATGGGTCCTGTAGCAGTCGCGTGGTCTGCCTTGAAGAGACGCCTCTGATAGTGAGCCCTGAAAATTACTTATTATCTATCCATCTATACTAGCAGAATAACCTGGCTTCGCAAGGGTCTATTTTGTTTGTTATCTGTGTGTGTCGGTAAAATATATCCCCCGTGCCCCCCAAAATAGTGCTATTCACAGTGGCCCTAATAATAGTGACCCCCACAGCACACCGCCCCTTTAACAGTGACCTCCACAGTGTCCTGCCTCCTTAACAGTGACCTCCACATTGCCCTGCACTTTAACAGTGACCTCCACAGCGCCCCACCCCCTTAACAGTAACCTTTACAGCACCGCACCCCCTATTTGTGACCTCCACATCACCTTGCCCTTTAACAGTGACCTCCACAGTGCCCCACCCCCTTAACAGTAATGTCTACAGCACCCGCCCCCTAAACACTGATCTCCACAGCACCCTGTCCCCTTAATAGTGACCTACACGGCACCCCACCCCTTAACAGTAATGTCTACAGCACCCGCCCCCTTAACAGTGACCTCCACAGAACCCTGTCCCGTTAATAGTGACCTAAACAGCACCCCACCCCCTTAATAGTGACCTCCAGAGCACTCCACTCCTTAACAGTAACCTCCACAGTGGCCTTATATCAGTGAAGAAAAATGGCTGAAATGTTATGGAAACCTGGTGTAAAACTGTGTGTACAACAGTGAGGCAAAGACTGAAGGAGCTGTGAGCTTCTATTGGCCAATACGAGTCATGTGACCGTGTGTATGTCAGTTAGGGTATCAGTGAAGGACCTGCGAGCTTCTATTGGTTAATTCGGGTCACATGATGGTGCCATATTTGCATTTTTTGTTAATATCTCAAGAATTGCCGGAAGGGTAGCGGCGTGTTTGGATCACTATGTATTAACAAACAGCCTCAAACCCTATAAAATATGATGCCCACAGTCTACCTTTCCTCAATTAAATGGAATAGCGTCGGGTGGATTTACACGTTCCGTAAATTTTATGCCACAGACAAATCCACTGCAAAACCAGCATTTCTTCCATGTGAATTTTGATGTACATTTGGATGCGATTTGCAATGTAATTGCTCAGATTTTGATCTTTCGGTAAGACATCTTGTTTTGGATTTGTCCCTGGTATAAAATTTACGGATACTTGTGAATCCACCCATAGGATTCTTTGTCTCAAGAAAAGCGCCCTTCTGTCCTGGAATAGAATACCGGAATATGGTGGTGTGACAAATGACCAGTAGGGGGTGGTATCCTAATAGTTTCTTCTAGAAGGTATCTACCTAAGTAGTATCTGGCAAACAACCAAAACTAACAGTTATCAGATGATAATTCTGAAAAGAGTTACGTACTATATAGCGGTATATAATTCAGGACACTATGCGGTGCGGGGAATAAACACTGTTACAGTTACCTTGCTCTCAGCCGCTGCAAATGCGTCCTGTTTGGTCTTCGCAACAAGTAATTCATATTGTTGTTTCATATCAGAAATGGCGGAAGTCAGGTCCACTGTTTGGGCATAGTTGTCAAATGAAATGGAAATGGCTGCCTTTGTGCCGCTGGTGACGATGGTCTGGACTTCTCTGACTTTCTGTCATTGGGAGATAGGAAGATTGTAGACATTAGGAATCACATTATCATTTCAACAGGATCAAGAACGGGCGGATTATCTGAAAATTAGATATAAAAAGTGATGGAAAAAACATGAATGCTGCTTTAAAGATCTGATTCAAAAGCTCCACCTCTAGGACTCCTTGGAAAGAGGTCCCTTGTCATGGGAACCTTGGCAAGTGCCACAGAAGAGTCACGGCTGCTCTGACACTGTAAGGATCTTTTACTATTGCGGCAATTTATTACGTGAATTTGCTGTTCCCTACAGTAATGTCTTTGTGTGTCTGCTACTTACAGCGTTGTACAGCTGTTTAGACAGAGTGATCTGATCTTCCACCCCAGTTAGTTTTGTCTGTAAGTCAAAGATGGTCAGATACAGATGGTCCACATCCTGGAAGGAAGAGAGAAATGCATTAGCTCATAAATAAGCAAATGTCTAATCTATCTATCTATCTATCTATCTATCTATCTATCTCATATCTATCTATCTATCTATCTATCTATCTATCTCATATCTATCTATCTAATATCTATCTATCTATCTATCTATCTATCTATCTATCTATCTATCTATCTCATATCTATCTATCTATCTCATACCTATCTATCTAATATCTATGTCTCTATCTATCAATCTCATATCTATCTATCTAATATCTATGTCTCTATCTATCTATCTATCTATCTATCTCATATCTATCTATCTATCTATCTATCTATCTATCTATCTATCTATCTATCTCATACCTATCTATCTAATATCTATGTCTCTATCTATCAATCTCATATCTATCTATCTAATATCTATGTCTCTATCTATCTATCTATCTATCTATCTATCTATCTATCTATCTATCTATCTCATATCTATCTATCTATCTAATATCGATCTATCTATCTATCTATCTATCTATCTATCTCATATCTATCTATCTCATATCTATCTATCTATCTATCTCATACCTATCTATCTAATATCTATGTCTCTATCTATCTATCTATCTATCTATCTATCTATCTATCTATCTCATATCTATCTATCTATCTATCTATCTATCTATCTATCTATCTATCGTATCTATCTATTGTATCTATCTATCTATCTATCTATCTATCTATCTATCTATCTATCATCTATCTCTCTATCTCAGATTTATCTATCTGTCTCATATCTGTATCATTACTATCTGCTATCTATCTATCTATCTTTCTATCTTATAAAAATAACTGAATGTTGGATGGGGGTGTCTTACCTCTTTAAGTGCAGTCCATTCTGACTCCAGAGACTTTGTGGATGCGCTGTCCTCATCAAATCTGCAAACAACAATGATGAATCAGTTTAGTTTATTGAAGTGGAAAGAGAAGTGAACGCATTGTATCCTTCAACCATCAACAAAACAACCAGAAAACATGGTCATTGTTTTTTCTCTCTTTTAACCAGTTGTTCACGTTGAACAATCCCTTTAGAGTCCAACCTGCAGAGATCCCCAGAGAACAGCTATATTCTGAGCAGGAAGCGGGCAATAAGTATTATGTTTTCCTGCAGCGCCGCCACAGGAAAAGTGAAGTATTACACAGTTCTACGGCGCTTGCTCTGCTATTTTCAGATGTCCCATAGCAGTGAACAGAGAGGACGCTGCACATGCACAATGTGCTCTCCGTTAAATCTGAGGTCCTGTTTTGGAGACAGGAGCAGGTCCCATGGTTGCCATAAATGTCTCGGATAGGAATACCCCTTTAAATGGCATCTGTTAGTTGATTTGTACCTATGCAACTGGCTGACCTGCTGCATGCGCGCTTGGGTGGAGTTCTCCTTTACATCAGTGACTACAGAGAACCCCCATTCAGGGATCTACACTTTCCGTGCTTACTCACTTGGACTGGACTTCTTCAATCACTTGCTTGTAATGATCGATTTCTGCCAAAAGTGCGGTCTTGGTTTGAGATAAAACGTCAATCTGGGCTTTGTAGCCAGCGACGGCAGTAGTTGCGACCACTCCAGGGCTGGCCGGAGCGCTGGGGTCACTCCTGTTGTACAGATTGATCTGGGCTTTCAGAATGGTGTTCTGCTGCTCCAGACTGCGGACCTGCAAACGAGAACAATTCCTGTTACATCTCCGTACTCCTGTATACACTCAGGGCGTCCAGTAACTGGGCACGGTGGGTCTCGTGTCACTGACTGGGGGTAACAAGCTACCTAAAACTAGCCTCCGCTGTATCTGGTATTCTGCCTAAGTCACATTCAAATGAACTGCAATACCAGATACAGCCTGTGGACAAGAGTGGCGCTGTTTCAAGAAACTTTTTAAAAAAATTTTTTTAGAACTAATCTTATCCAACCCCTTTAGATGATATAAATTTGGCAACTCGTCAATCACATTATAAGACTATGGTGAAAAAAGGAAGCAAAATGGGGCGTGCCTGGTGTAGTACCTTAGGAGAGCAAAGTGCCAATTAGACAACAAAGTGCTCACCTGAGGTGGTTGTTCAGAGAGGCTCAACCCTATGGATGGGCATGTAGTGTTGAGATGGCTCCCCGGGTCCTCAGATCAGAAGAGACTGCTGAGTGAGTGATGAGCAAAAATGGAAGCAAAGTGAGCCGGTGCAGTTGGATCACGCTGCCGACACTGCACATATGTTGTCACAAACCAGCTCATTGAAATAACGCGTTTCTGGAGCGGAACACTCCCTTCATCAGGTCCAATTCAGCATATTCATGTTATGCTGATTTGGACCTGAGGAAGGGAGCGTTCCACTCCCGAAACGAGTTGTCTCAATAACCTGGTGTGTGAGAACGTATCTACAATGTGAATTCATCAGCAGCGCGATCCAACTGCACCGGCTCACTTTGCTTCCACTTTTGTTATAAGACTGATCACAGCAGATTTTGTTGCAGGATCTTAGGCGCCGAAAGTGAAATGGATGCCAGCTTGGAGCTCACATAAATTTCAGTCTTCCTTTACTCCAGAAAACTGGAGAAATACGCCAGGCTCAGGAGAGTGGCGAGGGAAGAGTTTAAACACCACTCGGGCCAAAATTTAGGCACAATGGCGTCTGAAAAAAAATTGCAAAAGTGAGGTTTGCAACTTTTTGTTTTTGCCACTGGCATGGGATGAATATTAAATTCCCTCCATGGATTTCTGCAAGCTTCATTCAGATGAATAGAAATGATTTTTAGTTGGCGAAATTTGCTGAAAGAAAATCTTCCGCATGTGAAGGCGCCATTAACCTGACAACATTATAGATTGCCTTTAGATGAAGGTGCATGATCTGATCTAGCGCCACCCACTAGACAGCTCATGGCACCGGTGCCCTCTTCCCCATGACTCTTCCTGTATCTAAGGAGTCTTAAAATACACAGATATTGCCATCAAAGTCCCTTAAAGCTGTACCGAAAGAATTGTCACAATAACGAGGAATATCGGAGAGGCAGATTGTCTCAGCCTTTGATGGAGGTCCAGGAGGCAATCTAGAGGACATAGGTGGCCCTCTAGTGCAGGGACTCAATTGGCTGAGCAGCATAGATAATAAACTTAGAGGCAGCTGGGGACGGCAGCGATAGCAGTGCCCAGTCATTCCAAGTAGGCACAGCATGCACCCGGCTATTATGATGGCATGGCAGTGAATGTGTCTTATGTATAACACATAAGGCACTCTCATAAGCAGTTGTGATCACATACATGAAAAATATACCAAGCATCATATAACATTCCTTATAGTCAATGGCTATCTTTTAGTACCATGTCACTATTAGGCAACAATAAGTGTTGTTTAGTTTCTTATTATAGCTTTATGTATTTGCCTCATTCAGACCTCCAAATTTTGTGCATAGACTTTAAATGATGTCTGCCTGTATCCACCAGTAGAGGGAGCTTAAGAGCTTACTGCATACTGTTATATACTGAACTCAAGAATAAGACAGCTTGCAGTGAGCTCCTAGGCTCCTTCTAGTGGTAACTTCAGGCAGACACAATATTATATTATTTTTTTTATATGGGCCCTATAACTGAAAATCAGAACACCAACTATATATACATACATAAAGATAGATAGATAGATAGATAGATAGATAGATAGCTTAGTAGCAGCATAAATATATATATAACAGCATAAAGAAGAAAAAGGAGTCCTGGGAGGAATGATATGGCTTCCACAGAGCCATGACCTCAACATCATTGACTGTCTGGGATTACATGAAGACACAGAAGGATTTAAGCA
The DNA here is from genome assembly GCA_033119425.1 of Bufotes viridis. Classification (NCBI taxonomy): domain Eukaryota; kingdom Metazoa; phylum Chordata; class Amphibia; order Anura; family Bufonidae; genus Bufotes; species Bufotes viridis. The sequence goes on from CM065591.1 coordinate 470,184,613, forward strand.
AGCCTACATCCATGGAAGATCTGTGGTTAGTTCTCCAAGATGTTTTTGAACAACCTCCCTGCTGAGGAGTTCCTTCAAAAACTGTGTGCAAGTGTACCTAGAAGAACTGATGCTGTTATGGAGGCAAAGGGTGGTCACACCGAATATTCATTGGGTTCAGAATTCAGTTTTGTTCATTCACTTAGCATTTTGTTAATTGATTAAAAAAAAACTATTAAAACTTCTGTTCTTGAAAGCACTAAAGTTAAACTGAAAAAGAGAGAGAAAGAGAGAGAGAGAATGCTACCATGGTCAGATATAGGCACATTAATCCTTAGAAGTACCTTATCAATGAAGCTGGCAAACTTGTTGTTCAATATCTGGAGTTCCTCCTTCTCCTTAAGGCGAGTGACTTGAACAGTGTCCACAGAGGGCAGGGATGGGTCAATAGATGGAATATCAGGAACACTTGGACCGCTTCCCAATCCCCCAAGTCCTGGCTTGCCACCAGCAAATAGGAAGGATGGACCTCCACCGTAGCTGCCTATCTTGAAACCTCTGCCTCCTAAGCGACCTTTCAGTACACCTATGGCTCCTCCAAATCTACCTCCTGCACCACCAATGCCACCTCCTAACCCAAATCCTGCTCCTGCACCCCCACCGAAGCCTGCACCTAACCCAGCTCTCAGACCAGCACCACCAGCCAGTCCAAGGCCGCCTCGTAGGCCAAAACCTGCTCCACCTGCAGCTGCCCCAAGCCCAACGGCTCTGGAGAGTCCAACTCCTCCAAAGCCTCCTCCATAGCCTCCTCCATAGCCTCCTCCATAGCCTCCTCCATAGCCTCCTCCATAGCCTCCTCCATAGCCTCCCCCAAAGCCTCCTCCTCCAAAGCCTCCAGAAGCTCTGGCACTACTCCTGGCCGTAGAGAAGAGCTTGTTGCCTCCATAAGATGCGCCATAGCGCACAGCAGAACTGCTGACTTTTACTTGCTTCTCCACACTCATCCTGAGATGTATCCAAGACTGAAATCTCCAGAACAGAGCTGCACTTGGACCTTTGAGCAATTATATACTTCTGCTTGGTGCTCACAGGAGACGCACAAACTTTGCTTCCTATTGGGCAAATCTCATTTTAACCAGACTCATCAAAATTCTGCAATCAACGTATAAAATTAGCCTGGAGGTTAGTAATGATGAAGCTCAGAACAAGGGCCAGCAAGCAGCTGAAAGAATTAAGAAAATGTCAATGTGCGAGGCCTAAATGTAAGCTTATTGCCAAAGGCCAGCGTTACCTCCACTCTGCTTCCAGGCAGGAGCCTGTTAAAACTTGTCTTCTCCATATTCAGCGGATCATGATGTTTGGTGGGTTGTTCCTCACCATTTCAACCATGATGTGCTGAATATACTGTATACAGGAAAGTATGAGGAGCTTCAGATAATGTCAAGAAGGATCTTGCCACGTAGCTACTTTTCTTCAGGTCAGATGCATGCTACTACTGTAGAGCCCTGACTGAAACTCAAGTCTCTGCAGGACTAACATTTACATACTCAGGTTTAAAGGAACACTGAATGTAAAGTCATACGAATACGGAACTCCTTTATTGTAATATGTAACTGTAGTGCTGGTGGGCAATCATACTGTGCAGAAGAGTGATAGATAGATAGATAGATAGATAGATAGATAGATAGATATTAGATAGATAGATTATAGGTAGATAGATAGATAGATAGATATTAGATAGATAGATAGATCTACCTATACACGATGCTGCTTAAAAGTTTATGAACCTTTCAGAAGTTTCTGTATATATTTGACATGAAAGTACATCAGATTTAATCACAGGTCCTAAAAGTAGATAAAGAAGACCAAATCAAACAAATGAGCCAAAAAATATTTGATATGGTCATTTATTTATTGAGGAAAATGGTCCAATGTTCCAGGTCTGTGAGCGACAAAAGTATGTAAACCTTCGCTCTCCGTATCTGGAACTAAATGTTTCCAGTAACTGTTGGTTAGTCCTGCACATCGGCTTGGAGGAATATTAGTCCATTCCTCCATACAAAACAGCTTCAGCTCTGTTATGTTGGTGGGTTTCCTCCCATAAATCTCTCACTTCAGGTCCTTCCATGACATTTCTATTAGGGCTCATGGACACAAACCTGTGTGGCCTATGCCCGTACTGCGGCCCATTCACTTGAATGGGTCCGCAATCCGCAAGATATGGAGCTGTGCGGTGCGGAGGCACAAGGCAGAAGCACAAGAAAGCACTACGAAGCAATTCCATGGGCTTTTGGTCCGTGATTCCTCACCTCAAAAAAATAGAACGTGTTTGATTTTTTTTGCGGTGTGGACTGAATCTTGTGGATCGCAGACCCATTCAAGTGAATGGGTCCGCATCCGCATATGTTCGTGTGCATAAGCCCTTAGAGTAAGGTCAGGACTTTGATTTGGCCATTCCAAAACTTTAACTTTCATCTTCTTTAACCATCGTTTGGTGGGATTTCAGATTCAGTTCATAGACAGATATCCTGAAATTTTTCTTAAAAAGGACCTTTCATGGGTCCAGACATTATGAAATAACTAGCAGGATATGTAGGGCATGTTGCAGGGATGTAATATTGCTTACTAGTTTGTCTGGGTGCAGCTCCGTTCGCCCACTGTGCCCCCCTGCAGTTTTTTTCTGGCTGGTATGCTAATGAATAGCATCGGTACAGGGAGGAGGAGAATGCCCTGTTTCTCAATGGGCGTCTCCTTCTCCCTGGCTGTGACGCTCTCTGCTGTGATTGGACCGTTCTACAGACAGGGAGAAGGAGACGCCCATTGAGAGAGCGTTCTCCTCCTCGCTGTACCGATGCAGGGGGGCACAGCGGGCACCCAGACAAACTAGTAAGCAATATTACATCCCTGCACTATGCCCTACATAACCTGCTAGTTATTTCATAATGTCTGGACCCATGAAAGGTCCTCTTTAAAGGTGTTATCCAGGATTTGCTAATGATGACCTATCCTCAGGACTACGCCCTTTTGTGTGCCCGTACAATAGTTTACAACCACATATGGGGTCTTTCTCCATTTGAAGCCCCCCGATGCACCCCTAGAGTAGAAACTTCATAAAAGTGACTCCATCTAAGAAACTACACCCCTCAAGGTATTCAAAACTGATTTTACAAACTTTGTTAACCCTTTGGGTGTTCCACAAGAGTTATTGGCAAATGGAGGTGAAGTTGCAGAATTTCTATTTTTTGTTGCCTTGCCTCAAAAAAGTGTAATATAGAGGAACCAAAAATCATATTTACCCTAAAATAGTACCAACCAAACTATTACCTTATCCTGTAGTTTCCAAAATGGGGTCACTTTTTGGAGTTTTTATTCTAGGGTTGCATCAGGGGGGCTTCAAATGGGACATGGTGTCTAAAAACCAGTCCAGTAAAATCTGCCTAAAACCAGTCCAGAAAATTTTCAAGATTTGCTTCTAAACTTTGCTTTGTCCCCAAAAAATGAAATGGCATTCCCAAAATGATCCATACATTAAGTAGACATATGTAAATTAATAACTTTTTTTGGTGGTATTACTATGTATTAGAGAAATTGAAACTTGGAAAATTGCTAATTTTTATAAATTTTTGGTAAATTTGGTATTTTTTTTATAAATAAAAATACATTTTTTTTACTCCATTTTACCAGTGTCATGAAGTACAATATGTGATGAAAAGAATGGCCAGGATAAGTAAAAGCGTTTTAAAGTTATTCACACATAAATTGACACTGGTCAGATTTTCTAAAAATGGCCTGGTCCTTAAGGTGAAATAGGGCCGTGTCCTTAAGGGGTTAAGGGTATGTTCACACAACAGAATTAGAAAACACTTTTGTGTGGTTTTTGGTGTGGGTTTTCTGCTTCCTATTCATTTCAATAGGAGAATCAGTGCAGATTCCGCACAAAGATACAGCATGCTGCATCTTTTTTCCACGAAAAAAAGCAACTTATGTCTCTCATTGAAATGAATGAGAGGATTTTTAGATGCATTGTTTGGTGTGGTATCCACAATACGTGAAAAACCACGCCAAAAACGTTGTATGACCTGGCCCTTCGAATTTGCTGGTATAATACAGAATTCATTGTTCTATCAACGATGGCAAACCGTCCTGGCCCAGATACAGCAAAACAGGTGCAAACCATGATGCGATCACCACTGTGTTTCACAGATGGGATGAGGATTTTTGCTGTACTGTAGTGTTTTCCTAAAGTTCTATTTTGGTCCCATTCATCTATAAAACATTGTTCCAAAAGCCTTTGGGCTTGTCAAAGTGATCATTAGCAAACTGCAGATGGGCATCAATGTTCTTTTTGGATAGCAGCGACTTTCTCCATGAAATCCTGCCATGCACACCATTGTTGTGCAGTGTCCTTCTGACAGTGGACTTGTTAAAGACCCATAACTGGGGCTCCACTGTTATTTTGCATATTACTGTTTCACAGGGAGCTTTGCACTTTGGATTGCTGTGTTGAGACTCTTAAATGAGGCTCCATGGTGTTTTTGTAGTTGTCCTCCGTAAGATCATCAACTGTTTTGTTTGAGTAGTCTCCTAGGCATTGCTCCAGGGTAGCTAGAATCCTACTCCACACTGATGAGGGGCTACACCCCGAAAAGGTTTAGAGGTTACCTTGGGTTCATTTGTGACCTCAAATACTATTATACGCCTTGCACTTGACGTGATCTTTGATGGTTAACCACTCCTGGGGAGGGTAATAATGGTCTTGAATTCCTTAATTTGTACACAATCTGACTATGGATTGGAGTCCAAAATTCTTAGAGATGGTTTTGTAACCTTTTTCAGCCTGAGGAGCATCAACAACTCTTCTTCTAAGGTCCTCTGAAATCTCCTTTCTTCGTGCATGATACACTTGTGTTGTGACGATAAACATGTGTTGTGAAGATCACACATGGACAGGTCCCTGTTCTTTAACCCCTTACTGACTGCCATAGGCACCTGGAACTAATGTATGTGATCAACGATAATGTCGATCTCACACATTAAACCCCTCAGATGCCGTGGTCAAATGTGATCACAGAATCTGGTAGGCTAAAGAGCAGGAGTGTGCGCTCCCGGTCATGTATTGGCTGCCCCCAGAGAGGAAGCATGCTAATGCATTGGAGTTTATGAGAGAAGCAATCTAATTATTGCTTATCCCATAATGCAAACAGCTAAATGGGAATAAAGTCAAAATGGCTTCACCTCCCACAAAAAATGTAATATAAAGTGATCAAAAAGTTAAACACACTCCAAAATGGTATCAATAACAAGTACAGATCGTCCCACAAAAAATGAGCCTTCACACTGCTCCATACACATTAAAATTTAACAGTTATGGGGGTCAAAATATGGCAAAGCAAAAAAAAATTTTTTCTAGAGTTTTTTTTTCCAGCATTAAAACGCGATTAAAACTATACAAATGTGGTATTGCTGTAATCTTACTGTCCTGGAGAATGAAGGGAACAGTCAGTTTTACCACACAGTGAATGTCGTAAAAACAAACCCCAAAAAACTGTGGCGGAATTTTGGGTGTTATACAAAACATGCCAGAACTCGAAGGGTTACATTGCATCATAAATCAATATAATGCTATGTGACCCCAGCAGTGCTGGGAGTTCAGGACGGGAGCTTCCGCAGACACATGCTGTGAGTTCAATGCGTTGAACTTGCTCATGTGAAACTAGCCTACCGAATCTCTCTGAATTCCGGCATTGCCAGAAGCTACCGCATCTCCGTCCGGACCCATTCACTATAATCCGTGATACGGAGCGCACAGGGCCAGTGCTAGTGTATTGTGGATCCGTTGTTTGTCGGTCGCAATACAGGCGCGGGCCGCACTCGTTCATGTGCATGAGCCCTATTGCTGTGGATTTTCATGTGGAATCCCTAAAAAAAATCTGTGGCAATGGAGATGCCAACCAGCTGTCCTTCTCTGCTCCCATTTTTGTAGGACTCACCTACAGTGTTGGATTATGTATCTGTATGGGTTTGTAATACAGCACGAATGGTAATCTATGGACTATAATACCGCTTTAAAATTCATACAAAATCAATGCCAAAAAAACATGGCACGGTTTATTGCTCTGCTGTCTTCTCCATATGGTGGCGTACAGAGCGCCTCCAGCTCTGGAACTTTATGGATGCCGTCTGACGTTCCCATGCATTTGACTTGCCATGTGCATGAAGCCTTAAAGGGGATGTCTCATCAGAGTCAACCTCTTTTGGAATGTGGCTTCTGGGGCAATCAATTTGTAAATGGCTTATTTTGCTGGGGGATGCCGGAGCCTGTCAGGATGTAGCATTACATGGCGACCCTGTTTGTAATACATCCCTTCTGGATCATACAGGGGGTTCCTGAGCAGTGGGTCTCCTCTCTGAAGCCTATATGTCCTAACAGTGCACATAGTCAGGGTTTGTCTTCATGAGGCAACCTCATTAACATAACCAAACCCTTGCATCGTCTCTGCCTATTTAGTATATTTATACCAAAAAGAGCGCGCTTCTGCATTGAGGTAGAAACAACCGCATGGCAATCTACTTTGCTCTTGGTATCTAGGAATTCACACTCCTCCTTACAGGGGTTGTCTGAATAAAATAAAAAAAAGTTATACTCACGGGTTGAAACTCCCTCCGCTGCAGCGCTTTCGCTCCCCATCACTGCAGCCATGACATTAGAATGCTGCACCCCCTACACCGTACAAGATTGCTGTAGCCAATCATTGACCTCAGCAATGTACAACCGCTGCAGCCATGCAGACAAAGCCTGTCCGGGAGGTTTTAACTTCTTCCCTGCCTTTTTCATCTATTTTGCTTAAACAACCCCTTTAACCTTAGGAGTAGTGAGCAGCGAACCCAAACTGCAAAGTGGGGGTTCGTACCGAACTTTGCAGGTTCGGGGACCAGAAGTTTTTCACTGAAGTCTGGCTTCAGGTTCGGTGTTGGGGTTGTTTAGGAATTCCATTATTATTTTCCGTCCTGGTTTCCATTATGCAGGACGGAAAAGAAAGCGATGTTTCTTTTCCATCTGGCATAACGAAAACCAGGACTGATCCGTTATGCTGCCTATAGACTTCTATTATGACAGAATGCAAAACGGAAGCCTCTAACGGTTTCCGTTTTGCATTCGGTCTTAAGAATTCCGTTATTTTCTGATATAACCATGTTATTATGGAAAATAATAAAGTAAAGTTCGGGTCCCCATTCATTTGAATGGAGTTTGAGTCAAGTTTGGATCCCGGACCTGAACTTTGACCTGAAGTTCGGCCGAACCCCTCAAACCCAAACATCCACAGATTCGCTCTTCCCTACTGAGGAGTTATAATTAGAGATGAGTGAATTTCTTAAAATTCAATTTGGCCACATCGGATGTATGTTTCTAAGTAGTTCCAGATCAGTTCAACCCGAAAGTGTCCGAATTTTGCCTGGAAAAGTCTCTCCTCTCTCCATTCTTTCTCTCCTATCTCTTCTGTCCTCTCCTGATTCTACCAAATCAAAACACACAAATTTAGGATTCATTAGAAAAATGAGGGTTGCATTTTTTGAATTTTAAAATCGTCACTATAACCTGAGAAAAGTCGGAAGAATAACTGCTTATACGCTTAGCACAATATTCTGGGAGTTACATAGGGGATTATTGGAGCTCTCAAGACACAGCTGTGACATATTGGATGGAGTGGTGGGAGAAAAGAAAAGGAAATCAAAGAAAATGACAATAGCTGATAGATAAATTGATGCCTGGAGCCGGGAACGCACGCACATGACGTCATCGTCATCCTCCAATCTGTTAACTGCGTCCTTGCTAAACAATCTGCTTTTATTACAGTAAAGTCACTGGAGCAAGTGCGAGAGTAGCATTGTGCGAGGAGTAATTGTCTTGTTCCGCACATACCTTCTCACCTTACAAGTCATTATGTCGCGGCGCACATCCTTCATTATCTGCTTTCAATTTGCAAATTCACTGCTGAGCAGAATTTAGAATAGATCGAAATACATTAAAAGCTTGCTTAATCTATTCACGCTTGTTTATGGGCTGGAAATCTGCTTTCACTGAAATTCAATTATACGATATGATTCATTCACATAGATGTTTCATCCGTCACGTGGAGAACGGTAGATATTCTCCATAGGTTTGCGTTTGGCAATGGGCATAGCCATTGTACTATGGAATGGTTGGCATCGCCATGGCTGCCATAGGCTGGAATACACAATGAAGGAAATGACAGGTTGCTGGACGGGATGTATTGTGTTGCCATGACAATTCTTTTTCCTTTGTTAATTTCACTTTCGCGCTCATTGTTAGTCTAAGGGCAGCACCAAGGGTCAACAAAGCGAAATGCAGAGATGGGACCTGGATGCCCTGACTTCAGACTCTGTGACGAGGGTCCCTGTATCCGGGTTCCTGCATCTGTGGTATTAGTCATGCACACGGCCTGCTGTGATACTAGCAGATTTGATTCAATATAGTGGATGTAGCACGTACAAAGGGGTTGTAGGAGATTAGAAAAAATGGGTTTTACTGCGTCATTCGTGCCGTGGGTCGTGTTTGGTATTACAGTTCAGCCTTTATCATTTGGAAGGGTATGAGTTGTATTCTGACTCTGGTCAATAAAATAAAATCTGAAAACGGGCCCTCATTTGCCATTTATTATACTGATTTCTTATTATTTTTATTAAAGGGGGCTTTATGTGCCCTCTGGCAGCAGGGTGTGGGTGTAACTGCTATCTCTGCACTCCCTACAGCTACACCACTGCTATAATGTGAAAACCCGGAGCCAGTGCAGAACCTCAACTTCCTGGACCCCTATGAAGAGGGATAGAACGGGCTTCAGTTGAAATTTGGAATTATCTGCACTCAGAGGGTTAATTTTTCTCAGTGGAAATTTGCCTGCATATTTGCCGCAGATTCCATCTTATGCATTTCAAATGGTGACGTTAGCAGTGTTTTTTTACACACAGTTCCACTATGGAAAATCTGCAGTGTTTACTCCCTGTGTAGAGATACGCTAAAGGATATGCACCACAGGAACAGGGGGTACATATTGACCATTCAGGGTCTGTGCCTCAGATCACAACCTCAGCTCTATGTGTTTGTAGTGTACTTGAGGAACATGTGCAATGCCCCAGATAAGGGTTAATTTCATATTACCAAGCTAAATGTATTTGGGCACTGTGTATCTGAAATGGTTGATGTGTGAGCTCCTGCTAACTAGGTCCAAAGTGAGCTAGAAAGCTGCCAGAGAACAACTCAACTGAGAGAACAATCCCTGTGAGAAAGAGAACAGACATCTTAGAAGGTCCAGAGGCATCCAGGTCGTGCACTGGATTCAGACAGTAACGTACCTGCTCGTTTATGGCAAAAATACTTTATTGCTGTGAAAAAAGTATTTTGCTTCGACACCCACGACATTTTGAGATGGACTGGCCATCCGGATCTTAGATCTGAACCATTCAGCTTAGGAATTGCAGAAAGAATTGATGAGAATTGAATTGTAACTTCTGTGTTTACTTGGAGAGACTGCAAAGTGTACTTAGAGAGTGACAGAGAGCACTACTGCTACTGCGGCGTGCTGTCCTCCCCCCCCCAGATGAGAAGTCCCAGTGTGTAGGATGCGGGTGATGCTATATGAGACGCCCGGGCATTTTGGTGGGCATTATAGGAGTTGGATAACCGCTTTAAGTCTGGCAGTCTTGTAGATAGTTATTAGGAGATGGGCTGGTCCTGCCTCCTGGGGAGTGTCTAGAGCTAGAGGCAAGATGTTTATATGTGAGCTCCTACTACCTAGGCCCAAAGTAAAGCTTCGTCTTGGAAAACATTCCTGAGACAAAAAAACTGCCAGACTATCCCTGAGAAAGAGAACAGACAACCATAAAAGGTCAAGAACCATAACTGCCATGCAGGATAAAGACAGTAAGGTACTGCTCGTTTATGGCAAAGGATGTTTACTGCACGTGGAGAGGGTATATTGCTTCGGCACCCACCCCACTTTTAGGTGGACTGGCCATCTGGATCTTAGATCTTTCCCCCTCAGCCAAGGAATTGAAGAAGAAAACAATGAGAACAGGATTGCATGCCTGTGGTTATTTGGAGAGACTACTACCATCATTGCTGCCTATACACAGCTATTGGGAAAATAGTTATTTGTGATATACCTAGGAACTGTGCCTTTGGTGCTATATGTACCACTAGTCCTATCATTAATTCAGTAAAGAGAGACTTTTTGTATTGCAACCAATTGGGCATACAGAGGTAGCACTACAACCTCTATCATTGCAAAATAAGACAATTAATATATACAACCGGAGCGGGCTACAGAGCGAAAGTCAGAATGAGCCCCTCATTGTGGTACTTAATTGTCACCTAGGCCAGAAGGGCGTGGTGTTTTTTACTGCTCCACACTCTTGCCATAACTATTGGGGCATTTGACTACTTATCGCAGCATCCTCCTCTATATTAGCTCAGATAACATATTAGCAGAATGTTACTGAAATCCCAGAGGACTATGTGCCACACCAATAGTCCCCCAGAGGATAAAAGTATGCCTAAGATGGATGCTGGCTTTCGCATGAACCTTTTGTGCAACTGTTGGTCTCTAAAAGGTTACCCCCTGCTATAACCTACCAGTACTAGTCATTTCTCATAGGATTGTCTCTCCACCCTTCAGTTTGTACAACCAGACTATGGTCTTTGACCACCAGGTGCATTGTCCCATTACAAGTGTCAGTGTCACTGTATTTTGTGTATTTTATTTACGTCCCAAAGGCTGTATATGGAGAGAGTGGGAGTTTCCTAGTTAATGTTTGGAAACCATACTCAAGGAGAGGATTGTGGAACATCTAAAAACCCATGGGTTGATTGATAAAAAACAGCATGGGTTTACTTCAGGGAGATCATGTCAAACTAATCTTATTGACTTTTTTGATTGGGTGACTAAAATAATAGATGGCGGAGGTGCAGTAGACATCGCCTATCTGGACTTTAGTAAGGCTTTTGATACTGTCCCACATAGAAGGCTTATCAATAAACTGCAGTCTTTGAGCTTGGGCTCACATATTGTTGAATGGATTAGGCAGTGGCTGAAGGACAGAAAACAGAGGGTTGTAGTCAATGGAGTATATTCAGACCATGGTATTGTTACCAGTGGGGACCTCAGGGATCTGTTCTGGGACCCATATTGTTTAATATCTTTATCAGCGAAATTGCAGAAGGCCTCAATGGTAAGGTGTGTCTTTTTGCTGATGACACAAAGATTTGTAACAGGGTTGATGTTCCTGGAGGGATACACCAAATGGAAAAGGATTTGGGAAAACTAGAGGAATGGTCAAAAATCTGGCAACTAAAATGTAATGTCGATAAGTGCAAGATAATGCACCTGGGGTGTAAAAACCCAAGAGCAGAATATAAAATCAGTGATACAGTACTAACCTCAGTATCTGAGGAAAGGGATTTAGGGGTCATTATATCAGACGACCTAAAGGTGGGCAGACAATGTCATAGAGCAGCAGGTACTGCCAGCAAAATGCTTGGGTGTATAGGGAGAGGCATTAACAGTAGAAAGAGGGAGGTGCTCGTGCCGCTCTACAGAGCACTAGGGAGACCTCATTGGGAGTATTGTGTGCAGTACTGGAGACCAGATCTGCAGAAGGATATTCAGAGAAGAGCTACTAAACTAGTACATGGATTGAAGGACAAAACTTACCAGGAAAGGTTAAAGGACCTTAACATGTATAGCTTGGAAGTAAGAAGAGACAGAGGGGATATGATAGAAACTTTTAAATACATAAAGGGAATCATCACGGTAAAAGAGGAGAGAATATTTAAAAGAAGAAAAACTGCTACAAGAGGACATAGTTTTAAATTAGAGGGGCAAAGGTTTAAAAGTAATATCAGGAAGAATTACTTTACTGAGAGAGTAGTGGACGCATGGAATAGCCTTCCTGCAGAAGTGGTAGCTGCAAATACAGTGAAGGAGTTTAAGCATGCATGGGATAGGCATAAGGCCATCCTTTATATAAGATAGGGCCTGGGGCTATTCATAGTATTCAGTATATTGGGCAGACTAGAAGGGCCAAATGGTTCTTATCTGCCGACACATTCTATGTTTCTATGTTTCAATGTTGCTAGACAGGGCTGGAAACATCATTCCTATCTAGTAGGAAATAATCAGTCTAGTGTAAGCAGTGGATGTGTAAAGAGCAAGGGAGCAAAGCTGAACAGGGAATCCTCTCACCCTGTTGATGATCATCAAAGTGACAGCGCATGTGCCTCCCCTACAGGAGCTACTGGATTCAGCAGGAAAAAAAGAGCTACTGGTTTCAGCAGAAAGTTCAAGGGCCATATAATGTAAAGTGCAGAGCACCTGGTAGAAAAAGTAATGCATCTACATTGAGGCTACAGACTTTCCTGCATGTTGGTTTGGAGCAATAAAATCCAGGTCCCCCTTCAAAATAACAGAACAGACTTGGCACCTGTTGAGAAACTATATTCCACCGAAAATACTGCAGACTTAGTGAAGGTGAGGGAGACAAGTTGCACCCATTGGCCGATTTGGGAAGATTGTGCAGATTGTAAGTGAGATACTTAGAGGGACTCATAACTAGCTCACCACCTCCCATAGACAGACTTGGGAAATTGCATATGTCAACTGTAAAAACTGCATTTAATATGTCTATTAAAGTGCCTTAATAAAGAATATGGGGGTCTCACATGAAGGTCTGATGGGAGCCTCATTTGAGGTCTGATATGGGGGTCTGATCTGAGGTCTGATATGCGGGTCTGATCTGAAGTCAGAAATGGGGGTCTCATTTGAGATCTGATATGAGAATTTGGTATGGGGGTCTGATCTGAGGATCTGATATGGGGGTCTGATTTGAGGTCTGATATGGGGGTCTTATTTGAGGTCTGATATAGCGGCCTCATTTGAGGTCTGATAAGGGGGTCTGAGTTGAGGTCAAACTGAAGATCTGACAAAGGCTTGACAAAGGCTATGTGATAGCCGAAACGTAGCAACTTTTTATATTCACGTATTTCATGTGAGCAGTTCCCAAATAAAGTGATTTGTCAACCGGACATGCTGCCTCCATCATCTCTTCCTGAAAAGTATGTTCTTGAGGCAGAATCAAGGTGATCTCTCTAGAGAATCTCTAACAGGAGCTCTGCAGTGTGCTTCCTCTCTGTGTCTGGACAGGAACTCCCCCTCCTGGCTAGATGTGGGGCCATCCCACTCCTACCAAGAGGAGAGAAACTGGGTGGTTAGCCCTGTTCCTTCCAACCATTTGCCAACCATGTCCTTACTGGAACCTAGGGCTAAAACATGAACAATACCTAATAATACAATAAATAATACAATAAAAAAAACTATTACTGCACATGGACTTCCGGAATCCAGTATCAGTGACGATACATCGGCATGCAATCTGTGCCTGCTGCCTTGCCCTGAAGTTTATACCATTTTCTAGCTCTTGTCCCTGTTTCTTCTGCTTTTGATTGCCCCATATCTGGACCTTGTTCCTTGATATCACTGCTGCCTTGCCCTTGCCCTGTTCTTCTGTTCCTGACCTATTGCTTTGCTCTTGACTATACTGTTGTCTGATTCTCGGACCTATCTTGTCCTGACACTTGTTCCTGACTATCTTATTACATACTTACCAATATTTTAAATGTACAGTTCGAGAAAATTAAGCCCGACCCTTTGGACCATGTGGGATGCCCATAAAATATCCGCTCTAGGGGTTGAGTTTGCATAACCTTTCCTTTTTTTTGCAGCCCAGATTACAGCATTGTCCCAACAAAATCTTAAATATTCTGGACAATATGAGTCAAAGAATGCTCCTTCTTGTGGGAGTTGAGTGATGACCAGGGGAACCCTTATCCACACCCCAGTCTATCTAGCACCAATGGACAATCCCTTTAAAGAGCTTCTGTCAGCAGATCTGTACCTATGACACTGGCTGACCTGTTACATGTGCGCTTGGCAGCTGAAGGCATCTGTGTTGGTCACATTCATCAAGGGCTTAGTGAGGGAAGGGAGTGAGCAGGGCGGGTGCCCTGGATGCAGGCGGTCTGAACAGAGCGGTAGGACCAGTTGGTTCTTTCATTTCCCACCCAGTACCCTATGACAGATATTATCAGGTAACATATTGGGGGTCATTTACAAAGACCGGCTTTTAAGCAGATGTTTGTTCCCCTCTGCACTGCAGGAGTATTAGTCTAATTTATCAATTAGGTGCACCTCTGGCAGTCCTTGCACCTGAAGTAAAAACTACTCGGGCCCCTGACTGGAGTCGTTTTTACACCTGTTCTCAGGCACAAATCTGCTGACAGATGCCCTTTAGTGTGATATGTACAGGCAGCATAGAGGTAGCAGTCATCATTAGAGCTACATTTGTGAGTATATGTTAACATTTACTACAACTGTGTCTATACATCTCTTACAGATGTATACAGATGTGTCGATCACAGGCCAAATAATATGCATACATTAAAGAGGTTGTCCAGGTTCAAAGCTGAACTAGGACATATCCTCCTTCTACCCCCACTCAGCCCCTATAATATGAATATCGGCGCATTTCATGCTCCAATGCTCTCCCTTGCCTTGTGCTAAATCGCGCAGGACAAGGGCTGTTTGTTTACATTTATAACACTGCTAGGAGGAGGCTTCTGCCTAGCATTTTTCCCGGTGATGTCACCAGCACTGATGGTCGTGCTTTAGTGCTGTCCTAGCTAGTTTTACAAGCTAGGACAGTGTTAAAGCCCACTCATTAGTGCCGGTGACGTCATTGGTCTCACTGCTAGGTGGACGCCTCAGCCTAGCTTTACCCATTGAGAGCACGGTACGTCACCGTATCTCCATAAAAAGCCCTTGCCCTGCGCAATTTATGAAGTGCTCCGATGCTCATGTCAGAGGGGCTGAGTGGGGGAAGAAGGGGATATGTCCAGGTTCATATCGGCTCTATAGTGCCAGTAACCGAGATAAGGTGGCGCTTTCTTCTAGTTCTACATTAGGATGTAGGGCACACAAATACCACATTTCAGCAGAACCCAGGGAGACATTTTCCGGCTCATGCTCCACATGTGTGTCCACCGCTCCATTTAAGTCTATAGAACTGCTGAAGATACCCTTTGAATACAGCGTTCGTCTTTCTCCAGAACTCCCATAGAAGTGTATATGTGTACATGCTCATGCCCGACCAGTTCATTTCAGACGGGTACAGGGCCCCTATTCATGTAAACAGTGGGGGTCCCATGGTAGGACCCTCACCAAACTAATTGTTATATCCCTTTAACAACTAGGCCTGTAAAAGTCACATGACAGTTTAACTGCCTTTTTTGTTAGGCCAGCAAAGTAATTTTTGCAGTGTTTTAGGGACATATAGTACTGATTATTAATATTTTAGGTAGAAAAAATGAAAAAAAATTCATGGAAAAAAAATCTAATTACAGTTATTTTATCTTCACATTTGCACATTAAAATAGATTATAAAAATGGCTTCCTTTATTTGTGTCTGTTGTTTGGATAGATAATATGCATGGTCTCGTGTAAATTAGGCGGCTATGGTGGTGGTTTGGTTTGTCATGGGCATTTTTATGTGTGTTTTCACCATTTATTTATTTATTTATTTACATGTGTGTTTACGTTTTTCATACATAATATGTCATAATACGAGAGCACAAAATACCCCTGGGGGACATTTACACTAGCGTTTTTCTTTTCCGGCATTGAGTTCCGTCCTAGGGGCTCAATACCGGGGAAAAACTAATCAGTTTTATCCTAATGCATTCTGAATGGAGAGAAATCCGTTCAGGATGCATCAGGATGTCTTCAGTTCAGTCACTGCACGTTTTTTGGACAACATGCTGCAATATTATCTCCATCCAAAATCCCGAAACACCTGCCGGAATGCCTGATCCGGCATTAATTTACATTGAAATGTATTAGTGCCGGATCCGGCACTAAAAATACTGCATTGACGGATCTGTTTTTCCAGATGACAACCAGAGAGACGGATCCGTTATTGCAATACATTTGTGAGATGGATCCTCACAACGCAAATGGGAAAGTACCCTTAGTCATTTTGTGTGTGTTTTCACCTTTAATTTATTTACTTATTTATTTTACGTGTTTTTCTGTTTATGTTTTTGATACATACTATATCCCTTGAGATCACAAAAGTAATTTAAACATTTAAACTTTCATTTTTTTTCTTTCACTTTTCTCCTGTAACTGGGGCATCCATAGGAGCCCCCGACACAGGGAAACAGCCCCTGGATGGCATTTCACACTGGCAGAGCCAATCTGCTTCTGCTAAAACCCACCTGAGACACCTGACGACCATGTGATCCTGGGGTCCAGTAGAGGCAGCGTTACGGTCGCTTCCTCTGTTCACTGCATGGCTTCATTGAGTGCTATGCATGCTAGAAAAGAGAAGCCAGAAGTAGTTATAAACCACCTCTGTCTCCTTGGTCAGCCTGGGACCAGACCTGCTCCTTCTAGATTGCAGAATCAGGATTGTTACTGCTACAAAACCAAATGGCAACACCGGAAATTCAGTATCTGTACCTGTAACACCACACTCTTTTACCTTGCTACTGTCTTTATTGGTCTAACCTCAGGCCATCTTGTGCATTTTATTCCAGGTCCTCCACACTGTACATTTCTAATGTTATGTAACTGTTCATGTAATGTGCCTGGTTTACCAGCAGATGGCAGCAAATATGGCAGAGCTATTTTAGATAGAATGGAACCTTCCATTCCATTCTAACCCCCCTCTGGGGAGAAGTGGGTGAGTCCTACTTCCTGCAGGAAGGGTGGGGTAGAAGTTAGAGTCAGTCTAGCTTATCCCTGCTAGGGGATAGGTGTGTAGGGAGCACGTCTCTGCTGCACGTCTCAGCCAGCCAGAGCACCCTCAGCTCTGCTGACCATGGAGGCCAAAGCTTAAAGCTTAAAGCCTCAGGAGCCAGGAGGAAGGTTCCTTGGCCTAATCTAGAGACAGACTATACAAAGAGAAGTGCAGCATACAAGAAGAAGCAAAGTCATAGAGTCAACCTGTCAGTACAGAAGAGCCAGAGAGAAACAAATGTAGCAGAGTTGAGTTTGCCGGCCAGTTTTAATGCTAAAGCCTGCTGGGACCAAGACAAAGTCTGTAAACCGTTTTGGAGAACGTTTATGCAAAGTAAACTGCTGTTCAATTACCTACAAGGTCTAGACTCAATCTTTCTTTCAAATCCCTCAATTATTCCCCCTATTTATTGCTTCGGAGCCAAAGCCTGGGGTCCAGCCTTATCCAGGTAGGCGCACCGTGACACACTTAGAGAGACATTTTAGGCCGCACTATACCACTCTGCATTTCTACATCTGGGACGCGCGTTCTATATATAGAGGGCCCTAGGGGGAGGCGCCCATTGCACACCGTCAAAAGGTTTTGGTCGGTCATTAAAGGGGTTATGCTAAGACGAAAACATGCCCCCCAATACCCGGGCCCCTCATATAGATTATACTCACCCCACTTCCCAGCATCGTGGGTGATGCTAGGGAGGCTTTTACCCATCGAGACAGGGAGATGCAGTGGCGGCCGCGCGGTGATCCAAAGCGATGCGGGTGCCAGTAAGCGGGGTAAGTATAATCTATATGAGGGGCCCAGGCATTGGGGGGCATGTGTTAGACTTTGAATAACCCCTTTAAGGGTTTAATATACACAGCCCCCACATCAGTAAGTGGGTAATGTATACAGCCTTTGCTGCACCCCTTGATAGGACACCCTATTCACACACAGCTCTCCTACAGTCAAAAATATACTGCTGAGCCAGCAAGTAACCTTTGTGTCTGCTCAGACCGCAGAGGACAAACTCACTACAGCAGCAGCTTCTCTTGGTTGCAGGGAGAAATGGAGGAACGCCGGGGACAACTCCCCATCCATTTTGCTTGTCTTGCTAGTTGCTTGGAGAGTTGTACAGTCGTGGCCAAAAGTTTTGAGAATTACATAAATATTGGAAATTGGAAAAGTTGCTGCTTACGTTTTTATAATAGCAATTTGCATATACTCCAGAATGTTATGAAGAGTGATCAGATGAATTGCATAGTCCTTATTTGCCATGAAAATTAACTTAATCCCAAAAACACCTTTCCACTGCATTTCATTGCTGTCATTAAAGGACCTGCTGAGATCATTTCAGTAATTGTCTTGTTAACTCAGGTGAGAATGTTGACGAGCACAAGGCTGGAGATCATTATGTCAGGCTGATTGGGTTAAAATGGCAGACTTGACATGTTAAAAGGAGGGTGAAGCTTGAAATCATTGTTCTTCCATTGTTAACCATGGTGACCTGCAAAGAAACACGTGCAGCCATCATTGCGTTGCATAAAAATGGCTTCACAGGCAAGGATATTGTGGCTACTAAGATTGCACCTCAATCAACAATTTATAGGATCATCAAGAACTTCAAGGAAAGAGGTTCAATTCTTGTTAAGAAGGCTTTTGGGCATCCAAGAAAGTCCAGCAAGAGCCAGGATCGTCTCCTAAAGAGGATTTAGCTGCGGGATCGGAGTGCCACGGGTGCAGAGCTTGCTCAGGAATGGCAGCAGGCAGGTGTGAGCGCATCTGCACGCACAGTGAGGCGAAGACCTTTGGAAGATGGCCTGGTGTCGAGAAGGGCAGCAAAGAAGCCACTTCTCTCCCAAATAAACATCAGGGACAGATTGATCTTCTGCAGAAAGTATGTTGAACGGACTGCTGAGGACTGGGAAAAAGTCATATTCTCCGATGAAGCCTCTTTCCGATTGTTTGGGGCATCTGGAAAAAGGCTTGTCCAGAGAAGAAAAGGTGAGCGCTACCATCATTCCTGTGTCATGCCAACAGTAAAGCATCCTGAGACCATTCATGTGTGGGGTTGCTTCTCATCCAAGGGAGTGGGCTCACTCATAATTTTGCCCAAAAACACAGCCATGAATAAAGAATGGCACCAAAACACCCTCCAACAGCAACTTCTTCCAACAATCCAACAACAGTTTGGTGAAGAACAATGCAATTTCCAGCACGATGGAGCACCGTGCCATAAAGCAAAAGTGATAACTAAGTGGCTCGGGGACCAAAACGTTGACATTTTGGGTCCATGGCCTGGAAACTCCCCAGATCTTAATCCCATTGAGAACCTGTGGTCAATCCTCTAGAGGCGGGTGGACAAACAAAAACCCACTAATTCTGACAAACTCCAAGAAGTGATTATGAAAGAATGGGTTGCTATCATTCAGGAATTGGCCCAGAAGTTGATTGAGAGCATGCCCAGTCGAATTGAAGAGGTCCTGAAAAAGAAGGGCCAACACTGCAAATACTGACTCTTTGCATAAATGTCATGTAATTGTCGATAAAAGCCTTTGAAACGTATGAAGTGCGTGTAATTATATTTCACTACATCACAGAAACAACTGAAACAAAGACCTAAAAGCAGTTTAGTAGCAAACTTTGTGAAAACTAATATTTGTGTCATTCTCAAAACTTTTGGCCATGACTGTAGATATCCCCAGCCCCAGTGACCCCCTGTAGCGTTTCATCAAGCAGGAGGCAGCATCCCCGTGCAGTGTTTCAGTGCTCCATGAATGGAGGGAGGCTGCTCATGCTAGGTGCACCCTTTAACACTTTGCGGGCTCCCTTCTAAGCATAGGTGTGGGTCCTAGTGATATGCCCCTAATGTCTGAGATGGTAATAACCTTTAAAAATTATGAGCCGCTGGGGATGCAAGTATTGCTAAATATGCAAATGATCAGACTTTTGTAGCATATCCATTGCGTCCATATTTCTGGAGTCCAGTTGAAAAACTGTGCAAAAGTGGTCCGTTGGCCTTGGAAAGAACCATGAAACAGAATGAGAGTCACTTGTAAACCATTGATCTTATTGATACAAGGATCTGTGGTGTGTATCATGATGTTCCACAGCAGCTGAGGTTTGTAATATGATGTTCTGCAGCAGCTGAGGTGAGTATTATTAGGTTATGCAGCAGCTTAGGTGTCTATTATGTTGTTCTACAGCAGCTTAGGTGTGTATTATGATGTTCTGCAGCAGCTGAGGTGTGTATTATGATGTTCTGCAGCAGATGAGGTGTATTATGATGTTCTGCAGAAACTGAGGCATGTATTATGATGTTTTTCAGCAGCTGAGGTGTGTATTACGAAGTTTATTAGTGGCTGATGTTTGCTTTAAGAGCTTCTGCAGCAGCTGAGGTGTGTATTAGCATATTCTGCAGTATCTGAGGTGTGTATTATGTTGTTCTGCAGAAGCTACGGTGTGTATTATGAGGTTCTGCACCAGCTGAGGTGTGTACTATGGGCATGCAGAAGCTGAGGTGTGTATTATGATGTTCTGCAGCAGCTGAGGTTTTTGTTATGATGTTTTTCAGCAGATGAGAGGGTATGATGAGGTTCTGCAGCAGCTAAGGTGTGTATGATGAGGTTCTGCAGAAGCTGAGGTGTGTATTACGAGGTCCTGCAAAAGCTGAGGTGTGTATTATGAGGTTCTGCAGAAGCTGAGGTGTGTATTATGAGGTTCTGCAGAAGCTGAGGTGTGTATTATGAGGTCCTGCAGAAGCTGAGGTGTGTATTATGAGGTCCTGCAGAAGCTGAGGTGTGTATTATGAGGTTCTGCAGAAGCTGAGGTGTGTATTATGAGGTCCTGCAGAAGCTGAGGTGTGTATTATGAGGTCCTGCAGAAGCTGAGGTGTGTATTATGAGGTCCTGCAGAAGCTGAGGTGTGTATTATGAGGTCCTGCAGAAGCTGAGGTGTGTATTATGGGCATGCAGAAGCTGAGGTGTGTCTTATGATGTTCTGCAGCAGCTGAGGTTTTTGTTATAATGTTTTTCAGCAGATGAGGGGGTATGATGAGGTTCTGCAGCAGCTAAGGTGTGTATGATGAGGTTCTGCAGAAGCTGAGGTGTGTATTACGAGGTCCTGCAAAAGCTGAGGTGTGTATTATGAGGTTCTGCAGCAGCTGAGGTGTGTATTATGGGCATGCAGCAATGACATAGCGCTATGTAACACACACACTCCAGCTGCTGAAGAACTTCTTTTTTTACAGAGAGAGGGAACACTATACCAGTTGATTAGTGACATGTAGTCATAGAGAAAATAGAAAACATAGTTAAAGCAATTTATTGCAGGCTGCTATGCAGGTAGAGATAAGCTCTTCTCTGTATCACTGTCAGGTTTTGACATCAGGAACGGGTTTACACAGATTATTTACAGACACCTCAATGGAAATTACATTCCCCTTTCAGTCCTTTGCTGATTACCAGTTTCTGCTGAAAATAAAAATAAAAAAATAAAATAATAAATCAGCAGAGGTCAAATACATATTTAGATGTCTAAGGAATAACCGATTAAGCTCATCCGGGCTTAACACCGACTCTGGTGTCCTCTGCACCTTATATAATGACATTTTCCGGCGCTGCCTGCCTCATCACACACTGCCCTGCAGGTCATCCATTGCCTGTGTCACACAGAATGAGAATGCAGGTAGTTTCACAGCCAATTGTGTCACGGTCATAGGCTGACATGATTGAAGAAGGTCATTTGTAAACCTGACAGATTTCTTCGGCTGTCATATATTACATTCATGTGGCATCTTCTTCCCTGCAAGCGATTTCTAGAAATTCTTGCCTTTCCTTCTAGGAACAGATGAAGTATTTGGAAGTCCATTTATTAGATGTGAAATCGGAGGCCCGGTATAAGTCCATAGACTTCCCAGGGAGCCAAAGAGGAGAAGTCCATAGTCTAGATCAGAGATGGTTCGCACCAACACTCACCGAACCACCTTTGCCAAAAAGAATTGGTACTTGTTAACCACCAATTTTATTCCATGATCCTTGGGTTTATTCTGACCTTGTTTGACATGGAAACGTACAGTATATACATGTTAACATTCTTTAAAGACAGGAGTGACAGGAGGACCGGAGTGACGGCAGTGGAAATGATGGCTGTAGTAGTAATCACTCTGGTGGTCTTCACTCTGGGTCGTGCAGTAAAGTGAGGGGCGCACCCTTTCTTCCCCTCGGGCACAACCTAGTTTAGTGTCTCCTGACTGGGGGAGTTTGGGGTGCCCATATTGTCAGTGGGTTTAGGGGTGCAAGGCAAGGGTCTCTTGGAGAACAAGGCAATGCAGTACTGGCAATTCAGGTGGTGGTTCAAAGTAATAATGAGGCCGGTTTGGTGTAACCAGTAAACAGAACTTTACTTAGGAAACGTTGCAGCTCATACATACACATAGTTGCTAGAGGAGGCACAGTCTTTGTATGTTGCATCAAGAAGTGGGCAGGTAGGAGATACACAGTATAGTAGTTCCCTCTGAGTCTCTTTTCAGTTAAACTGTGCAATCTTCCCAATTTGTGCAGTTTATCTTTTTCTCTCTCTCTCTCAGTTGCGGGGCGACGGCCAATCTGTATTAAGAGAGGGTGGATAAAGCTTCTAACCCCAACCAAAATACAGTGAATTCCACAGCCAATATACATGCATTACTAGTGTTAAGCGCGAATAGTGCTATATATTCCTATTCGCAAATAGTGTTGATCGCGAATATTCTAATCGCGAATTTATCGTGAATTTAGCGTGAATATCGGCACTTAACAACATGCCTAGCATGTATTATCCCTGTTTTCATAAAAGGAATAATACATGGAAATGACAACATCATCATCATGCCTGCACCATCTGACTATGACTCCTGCCCACTAACTTGGTACAGTGACTTGGTGACTTCTTCCCATCTGTGTCTCATCCATCAATAGCAGAGACTACTCTGGTTGTAGAGGGGATTCTGTGTGGGAAAGTCCATACCTCGTTGAGTGGGTTAGGAGTAAAGAATGCACAATCCATAAAGCTGGCAATACACATTACATGTAAGTTGGTCAAACCCAATGATTTCGGTAAGTGCAGCCCACTAACCATGTGTATGGCCTCCTGACGACAGATGTTAGGAGAGAAAAGGGTCTGAGGGGATGTAAGGCGTGGTGCACCACAATGGAAAATTAGTTCAGGCAGTAAACCAGCATCTTTCTTTACTGGAGGAAATGCAAACGCAAATGCAAAACAATATAGACAATACATGGAGCTGGCTTCTCCAGTGTAACAGACGGTGAGTTTGGACCCACTATGCCAGCTAACCAGTTAGGCACCTAAACCTAAGGGCATTGTCTTGGCAGGTCCCTGGTACTTACCCTTTAACTTCTATACAGAGATCTAGATTTTGCTGCAGGGAACCAACCAGGCCGCTACTTTCTGAATTAGTCCCAGTGTAGTTTGCTGCTGACCCACAGGGATCAGACACCGCTGGAAGGCACCGAGGTCTTAGGCAATATATGTAGTCAGGAGACAGGCCGAGGTTAAGGCAGACAGTGTACCAGCGTTTATGATAAATCAATCCAAGGTCAGGCAATGTTTTTACATATCCAAAAAAAGAAATCCAAAATCAGGGCAGGCAGCAGAGAAACAGGCAGGGTTTGTACACGAGCTGACAGGCAGAATAAGTACACCTTCACTGCGGCTAGCAAACACTAGAATACCCAAAGCTCAGGCATGGAGGGGGAACAACCAGCTGAGCTAAATAGGAAGACTGATTAGTTTCCAGGACCTTCTAGTGGGAGGGTTGAAGCTGGAGAAGTACAACCTAACAGAAACAAAAAACAACATACAAAGAAGAAACAAGCCCAAAACAGTACCCAAAAAATATAATAAAGCTTTATTGTGTATGCAACTATCAAAAAAAGTTTTTATTACAAATCACATGATGCAAGGACAGGTGTCAGAAAAAGCATCCTCCAGAGAACACATCATTTACAAATGGGGGTGAATATGGAAAGGTGTGTATATTATAATGTATGGTCTGGTCTACACCCACTGGGATAGTACCCTGTAAACAACATAGCTACAAATAGTGCCCGGAATAAATAGTAATAACTGTGTCCAGACCAGAGTATAAAAAAACTAATACCAATATTCAAACTCACCCATTGGCAATTGTGGTCAATGGTGGGGGCGAGCCCAACGCGTGTTTTAGCGTACTTTTTTTTTCTTTTTTGTGTAACCGAAACAATGTTGCAGTTCACGGCTGCCATAGACTTGTATTGTGCCTCAGTACAAGTCAATGAGAATGATTAAATCGTTTCCAGGCATAAACAACCGTCTGACAGAGCTAAACATATAAAATGCAGTCCAACAATATAAAAACGACATAAATCATAGTGCAAGTTAACCCTTCCAAGTGCAATAAAGTAGTGAGTTGATGGCTTTGCATAGTAAAAATAGTGGGGAATGTCCACAAATATCTCCAAAGTACCCTTGCTCCAGGGCACTACACTGGCAGCAGTTTTCTCCCCTCTTCTATCCACAAAACATGTCTGCTTTGCCGAGCTGTGAGTACAAGGATATGTGGGAATCGGGAGAAAAAAAACTGTGAATGAGCTTTTGTCTGAAAGTCTGTCCTGTTTGCATAGCCGACTTTTAGTGCAAGGCTAAATCCATTAGCAACTCAGTGCATCCCCATCTCCTGTTGACCTATTTAGCCATAGTGATTAGATGTCAGCACCAAGCAAAGAAAAGGATATACTGCAGATATACAGAATAAGTCTCCCGTCAGAGGTATGGCTTGAATGTATGGCATGTATTATTTGTAATACTGGTGTCTTTTAAGACAGCGGGTCTTCTGCCTCTGCGTCCCCTGCAGCAACACCCCAAATCACCAAATTTTGCTGTATAGTTTAGATGACTAGGTATGACTTTCCTCTGTTACTATGTTTCCTGATAAGGGTACATTGTATGGATACGATATTGCAGTTAATGTGAAGCATCAGCGGCTTTTATCGGTCTTGTTCCAGTATTCAGTCGTAGAATAAAGCCCATATCCAAGATCATATCCCCCAGGTGTTATTTGTTCCTGTGCACGCAGACAGCTGCACACTGGGGGGGATCACTCCTACAGTAGGAAGCGTTGCCTGCTGGCTCTCACAAAAGGCCATAGCTCTAAGCGAAAAGCAGGAGCTCGCCTTCTTCAATCCAGCAGTTTAACTATGCTAAAGGAGGAGTCAGATGGGAATGAAAAATGTTGCGTCAGCTGTTTCAGATATCTGTTAAAACAGGCTTAAAATACCCAAGCGCATTTCAGCACTTAATATAGCAGTGGTGAGAGGTAATGGGGAGTTTATGTATCACGGACGTACCGAGACATATGGACGTCCCCGAGATCTTTGAGACTGGCAACACATGGTTTGATTTGACATGTTAACATTGTGGATCAAAAGGCGTTTGTATTGTTTCTGGTACTGGCCACATCCTTAACCTCCAAATGTTGCTATTGTGGTCATTTAACTTTCCCTATTTATAGTTGTCTCTCCCACAATGCTGTGCGGTTTATAGCTTTAGTTGGACCTGTGGATAGTTGGTGTTTGGAACTCGGCTGAGGTTCTGGTGCTGCCATAGCTTCTTGGAAATTGTTACCTTTCCCTTTGTATTTTCTGTGTGTTGCATTTCCTTGTGTGTCATTTTGTATTAGGCCTTAGGGAGACTCCCGTTCATCCCTACTTTTGGAGGAACAGGTTGTCTCATTCCTGTTATTAGTATCAGGGTCCTTTAGGGTTAGATAGGACTTTAGGTATTCCTTTGTATGCTCACCTACCTCTGGGGTCTGTTCATACTGGTAGTCAGTCAGGGCTTTGATTAGGGTTTTTACTAGGAGTTGTCCATCCTCCTTCCCTAGTTTTCAGGCCTTATTTCCTTTCCCCTTTCCCTCCTATGTTTGGTGAGAGGTTTCCCTCCCACAATAGAGCGTGACATTATGATACTAAATCTACTGACTTTTTCAAGTCACATTACAGTCCAAAGGCAGAGAAAAATGCATCACTTGGCATATGCTAAGCCTTAAAGGGTTATTCTCTTCTCAGACAATGGGGGCATATCGCTAGAATATGGTCCCATTATCTTATAGGTCCAGGTTCCACCGCTGGAACCCATACCTATATTGAGAAAGGAGCCTCACAAAGTGGAGGCTGGAGGACTCCGGTCCGGCCACCACCAAGTGCTTTCCCCATTGAAGTGAAAGTGAACTGGCCACAGCTCCCGTTCTCTTCTATGGGCCCAACGTAAATAGCCGAGCCGGCGCTCAGCTATATTCGGCGACCCCTCACAAAATCAATGTGCATGGTCAGTGCACCCTCCACCAGTGGTGGGACCCGCACCTATTAGACAATGGGGGCATATCCTAGCGATATACCCCCATTGTCTGAGATGAGACAACCCCATTAGTTTAATTAGAGATGTTGCTTATAGGGAAAATACGTTTGGAATTATATTTGAGATTAGAATAGGGCAGTGGTCCTCAGCCTATAACCCCAAATGTTACCAGCATACCCTGACAGCCTCTAGAAATAATGTACGATTACTACTGTGAAACTGACTGACCTGTTACATGTGCACTTGGCAGCTGAAGGCATCTCTGTCACATGTTCATATCTGCCCAAATTGCTGAGAAAAATGATGTTTTGATATATGATAATTAGAGATGAGGGAATTGAAGTTGACCAAGTGGAGTTTGATCCGAATTTAAGGAAAAATTTGATTCGCACCAAATCCAAATTTCCTAACGCTTCGTGGTAACGAATCACATTTTTTTCCTAAAATGGCTGCTGCACATGTTAGGATATGAAGCAAAGAACTCTGGGAATGAGAGATCACCCACAATGCCACGCATGCAGCCAATCAGCAGGCAGCCAGCTCTGTGATGTCACAGCCCGATAAATAGCCTCAGCCATCTCGGATTCAGCCATTTTCCAGAGTACTTAGTGCAGGGAGAGACATCAGCAGGCACTAGGGAAAGTGCTAGGAAAGACTTGAAAATGTTTATTTTGCTGAAAAGAAGTTCAGGGAAAGATCATTAGAAGTGTAGGGAAAGGATAGGGGGGAATTATTCCACAGTATTGAAGCAGAACAGGGTGCAATAGAGGAGTGCACTGCCTGGGTAATAGGAGAAATCCTATTACACCTTGCTGCACTGACTGTGGATCCAAATTGCCATTATACTACTGCAAGTAATGATGAGGAGAGTGGCGTGGGAGCTAGTGTTGCGAGCGGTCAGGCTCCTGACCCAGAGATAGTTGAGGAGGACATCAGTGACGTGCAAACAGTATACTCGATGATGATGATGTAGCTGATTGCACTTGGGAGCCGGGTGACGAAAGGGCTTCATCATCATGGGGAGATGCCCGTGAGCCAGCAAGTCGGTAGCGTGGCCGGGATTCAGCAGGGTGGCAGCAGTGGGAGGTTGAGAGCCAGACATGCCCGGTGTAGACCACCTGCTTCGCAGGAGCCTACCTGCCCAAAAAGTAGTGGTGCAGGGGTTCGCAGAAGCAGCGTCAGTAGCAGTCAGTCAGCTCGGAGTGTTGGGGGTAAAATCCCCCCAATCAGTGTGGCAGCCGCCGGAGGAGGTGAACAAGGCAAATATTTGGAATCTGTAGGGCAGAAGGTGAAGCGTGGCCAGGGTGCCACGGCCATGCGTCAACATATGCAACGTCACGGTCACCATAAGGTGGCCTGGGAGAACTGTGGCTCCGATCTGGTGGTCCAGCCTGCCGCAGCAACCGCTGCATCACCCAGTGGCATGCACCCGGTTTCAGGCAGTCAAGGCTCCACCACCTCAGCCGAAGGGAGCTGTCTGTCCGTCCCATCATCTGCTGGTCCTGATGCTCCTGCTCCTCGCCCTCCTACTCCTTGTCAGTCATTCCGTCAGCAATCGATCACCGAAGCGATTGCCAGAAGACAACAGTATGCGTGCACGCATCCAACTGCGCAGAAGCTGAATGTTCTCCTGTCTAAGCTGCTGTTGCTGCAGTCCCTCCCTTTCGAAGTGGTAAACTCTGCACCTTTCAGAGAACTGATGCTTTTTGACGAGCCGAGGTGGAGAGTCCCAAGCCTGCAATTCTTTGCCAAAAAGGCAGTACCAGCCCTGCACACACATGTAAAACATAAGGTGGGGCAGTCCTTGAGCCTGTTGGTGTCTACCAAAGTGCACTGCAGCGCCGATGTGTGGAGCTGTAACTATGGTCAGGGAAAACATATGTCCTTTGCTGCCCACTGGGGGAATGTGGTTCCTGCACAGCCACACCAGCAACATCGCCAGGTGACGCCGCTTCCGCCTCCACGTTGCGACTTCGTCCCAAGTCACAGCAGACACCCCCAGCCAAGAGTTGGTGGGTTCATCAGACACAACCCCTAGTTGGCATGGCCCAGAAGCAGGCCCTGTGCCCTTACGTGTCCTCAACCAGCCTTTGTTCTTTTCTGTCCCCTCAGCCAGAGATGTATTATATGGTGTGGGCTCAGCTCCACTATACAAAAAGGACGAGCTACTAGAGGACAGTCAGCAGCTACTGGCCAGCCAAGATGTGGAAGAGACATCAGCCACTTTCTCTGGTAGGCGGGCAAGTAGTGATGAGGAGAGTGGCTTGGGAGCTGGTGTTGGGAGCAGTCAGGCTTCTGGCTCAGAGACCGGTTGAGGCAGAGCCAGCAAGTCAGTAGCGTGGCCTGGAGTCGGCAGGGTGGCAGCAGTGGGAGGTTGGGAGCAAAACTTGCCCAGTGTAGACCACCCATTTTGCTGGAGCCTACCTGCCTGGAAAGTAGTGGTACAGGGGTTCGCGGAGGCAGCGGCGCTAGCAGTCAGTCAGAGTGTTGGGGGTAAAATCACCTATTTGGCAGTGTGGCAGCCGCTGGAGGAGGAGAACATGGCCATTTGCCAAATCTGTGGGCAGAAGGTGAAGCGTCGCCAGGGTGCAAATGTTGGCTCCACGGCCCTGCGTCAACATATGCAGCGTCACCATAAAGTGGCCTGGGAAAACCGTGGCTCAAACCGCTGCATCACCCAGTGGCATGCACCCGATTTCAGGCAGTCAAGGCTCCACCACCTCAGCCGAAGGGAGCTGTTTGTCCTTCCCATCATCTACTGGTCCTTATGCTCCTGCTCCTTGCCCTCCTACTCCTCGTCAGTCATTCCATCAGCAATCGATCACCGAAGCGATTGCCAAAAAACAACAGTATGTGTGCACTCATCCAACAGTGCAGAAGCTGAACTTACTCCTGGCCAAGTTGCTGGTGCTACAGTCCCTCCATTTGCAAGTGGTGGAGTCCTTTCAGAGAACTGATGACTTGTGCCGAGCCGAGGTGGGGAGTGACAAGCTGTCATTTCTTTGCCAAAAAGGCAGTACCAGCCCTGCACAAATATGTAGAAGGTGGGCCAGTCCTTGAGCCTGTCGGTGTCTGCCAAAGTGCACGGCAGCACCGACCTGTGGAGCTTTAACTACAGTCAAGGACAACATATGTCCTTTACGGCCCACTGGGTAAATGTGGCTCCTGCCCAGTCAAACCAGCAACTTGGCCAAGTGACACCGCTTGCGCCTCCACTTTCTGACACCATTGGTTCTGCGACAATGTCCGCCTCTGCCTCCTCATCTTCCACCATGTCCTCAGCCTCCACTGCAGGGACATTTAACAGTGCCTCACCAGCATACCACATGTGCAGGGCATGGCGGTGTCATGCTGTTCTGCACCTAGTTTGCCTGGGCGAACGGAGTCACACAGGGGCCGAACTGCTCCGTGTCTTTCATCAAGAAATCAAATCCTGGCTTTTTCTGTGACAACTTAAAATCGGAACCATGGTGACCGACAACAGGAAGAACATGGTGTCGGCGATGCGTCAAGAAGGGATGAGCCATGCTCCCTGCATGGCACATGTGTTCATTCTGGTTGTCAAGCGTTTCCTGAAGTATTCCACCCATCTGTAAGACATCCTAAATATTGCCAGTAAACTTTGCATACACTTCAGCCACTCGTAAACCGCAAAGCACACCCTTCTTGAGCTGCAGCGGCAGAACGGTTATTTGTCAGTCACCAGGACTACAGAATGAACAACGTAATTGCACTGCTCAATATCCTGGAACAGATGCTGGTAAATTTGGCTGGTCAGGGGACTTGAGACGTGGTGCCTACATCTCACAGCTACATGAGCCCTGTGGCGGCTGAACTAGAGGAGGTGGAGGACATTGGAGCACAAGAAATGTGCAATGAAATGGGTGGTTTTTCTACACAGGTGGCAGGAGAGGAGAAGCAGGAGCAGCCAGAGGAACAAGAGGGAGATGAGGAAGACAAGGCAGATGACCCAGGCACTCCGTGGCAGTATGCAGTGGGGATGGAGGCAGGGAGTCCCTCCGAGTCACTTGCGCAAATGGCCCGCTGCATGCTCACTTGCTTGTGTAGTGAAAACTGAATTGTCACCATTTGGCAGAGGGATGACTTCTGGCTCTCCACCTTGTTGGATTCTCACTACCGGTCCAAAATTGGGGTCTTTTTGACACCCGCTGAGAGGGAGGACAAACTGAACTACTATAGAGACATCCTATGTAGTCAGTTGGCTGCTGCCTATCTGCGCCTTCGTCCATCCTCTCACAGGTCTGACCGGGGGGCCCTCTGCGCTCTCGTTCCACTGCCATGGCTGCTGTGGCCGGGTGGGGGGGTTGGAGCAGTACCAGCTCCATCAGCAACAGCTTGAGTCTAGAGTCGATACTGAGCAATTTTCATAACCCGCCTAGTAAAGAAACGACTTACCAGCAGCAGCAGCTAGACCTGGAGCAGAACCTGAACCAGTAGGTGGTGGCACACTTGGACAGCACCCTGACACCCCACATTGAAGATCCGCTGGACTACTCAGCAGCCAAACTAGATTCGTGGCTGCAACTGGCGAAGTTTGCCCTGGAAAAGCTGTCCTGCCCGGCCAGTAATGTGGCATCAGAGCGGGTGTTTAGTGCAACGGGGGCCATAGTTACCCCAAGGAGAACTCGCCTGTCCAACCAAAATGTGGAGAGACTGACCTTTGTCAAGATGAATCAGAAGTGGATCAGCCAGAATTTCCACCCACCAATGCCAGATACATCACATTAGATCATCCATGCTGCCTCACCCAAACCTTGACAAAAGAGACCGCTTTTTTCTGGCTACCTGCCTCAGCTACTATTCTGATGCTGCCATCCGCCTGATGCCACACATGTGATGCCAAGTGCTCCTTCTTACACCCACCATTGTCAGCGGGTACTGTTATTGCCACCCACCTCCCCACTCTGTCACTGGGTCACTCTGTGGTCTTCTGATGCTGCTGCCACCTCACCACTCAGGTCTCCTCATGCTGCTCTTGTAACTCCACACAATGTCATTGTGCCACTCTGTGGTCTCCTCATGCTGCTGCCAACTCACAACTCTGTCTCTGGGCCACTTTGTGGTATCCTCATGCTGCCGCTGCCACCTACACACTGTCAATGTGCCACTCTGTGGCCTCCTCATGCTGCTGCTGCCATCTCTACAATATGTCACCTTGCCAGTCAGTGGCCTCCTCATGCTGCTGCTGCTGCCACTTCCACATTCTGTCACTGTGCCACTCTGTGGTCTTCTCATGCTGCTGCCACCTCCACACTATGTCACCTTGCCACTCTGGGGTCTCCTCATGCTGCTGCTGCCACCTCCACACTCTGTAATTGTGCCATGCTGTGGCCTCCTCATGCTGCCACCTCCACACTGTGTCACCTTGTCAGTCTGTGACCTCCTCATGCTACTGCTGCCACCTTGACCCTCTGTCATTGTGCCACTCTGTGGTCTCCTCATGCTGCTGCCACTTTACCACTCTGTGGTCTCCTCATGCTGCTGCCAAATCACCACTCTGTGGTCTCCACATGCTGCTGCTACCTCAACACGATGTCACTGGGCCACTCTGTGGTCTCCTAATGCTGCTGCTGCCACCTCCACACTATGTCACCTTGCCAGTCTGTAGCCTCCTCATGCTGCTTCTAACTCAACAATATGTCTCTGGGTCACCCTATGGTTTCCCATGCTGCTGCCACCTCAACACTATGTAAATGGCCAACTCTGTGGTATCCTTATGCTGCTAATGCTGCCACCTCCCCACTATGTCACTGTGCAACTCTGTGGTCTCCTCATGCTGCTTCCACCTCACCACTATGTCATAGGGCCATTCCGTGGACTTCTCATGCTGTTCCCACCTTCCCAACTTCATTATTTTGCCACTATTTTGCCTTTCTGCCTGGCTGATGTCATCATTTATTTGACTCTTCTTCTGATCTGTCAGAAGGAAGGAAAAATGAGACGCACAACGAATCCTGTCTGTGTAGCAGCTGTAAGACCTGTATGGTTCCATCAGAATTGGCTTGTGATTTGGTAGCCAAAAGCAGGAGTGGGTACAAAGAAGACATGCAAATATTCCATTCACGTGTCATCTCTGTTTTGGATCCACTCCTGTTTTTCGGGGGGCTTTAGCAATACTGATGAATTACTGACCAAATGCTGACCTAGTGAAGGTGGATGTTCAACAGACAGGATCCATTTTTTGGGGGTTATTGTTCTGACGAATCAGAGGAAGGGCAAAATAATCAGTGACGTCGACACAAACTTACTGCTGACACCCTCTCCACTCTGTCAGGGGGGTCTACTTGTATAAGCATTTCATAGAACAGGTTTTGTAGACATTTATATCAGCTGAGGACGGTGGAAAGGGAATGCGCTCTTTCATGCTACAGTAGGATCTTGGGCCTCTGCACGGTTCTTTATACCTGGCACTAACAGCGACCTGTAATGCTGAGTTCACACTGAAAATCTTTTCAGAATGTTCTGCGAACTGGCCGAATTGAATTTTTGAGAAATTCGCTTATCTTTAATGCTAATAAGTCTCTAGGAGCAATGGGGGCGTTGCCATTACACTCAGAGACTCTGTTATCTCTGCAACTGCGGTGCCCTCTGCACTTTGATTGACAGGGCCAGGCATTATGATGTTTACACTGTCTGACCCTGTCAATCAAAGTTCAATAGGGTACAAACTTTCCAACAGATGCCCTTTAATATTATACTCCACACCCCATGCCCTGCTGCACGCTATTAGTCACCAGCTGTACCAATATTTAGCAGTATGTTACCCTTTTTCTACAGCAAGTCAATAGATATAAGTAAGGCATCCACATTAAGTATTGCAGACATCCTCACCCTCAAAAAGTGCCAGTCTGAGATCCTCTTTTATATACCATAGTGTTTGTTGATGGTTATCTTTAGAGATGAGCGAACTTGATGTCATGAAATTCGGTCACGCTTCGTTTGGTGTTAAAAGCAGAATGGCATTAAGGATTCCATTACCACGGACCATAACACAATTTTATGACTGAGTGCATAACGGAATGTCTTTAGAGACATTTTGTTATTCATTCCATTATAATAGAAGTCTATGGCATGTGTAACGGATCCGTCCAGTTTCCGTTAAGCAGGAGAGGACTCCCCTGCATAACAGAAACGGGACGGATACGTTTTTCAGCCCATAGACTTCTATTATGACGGAATGAATAACGGAAAGCCTCTAAAGACATTCCGTTATGCATTCAGTCATAAAATTGCGTTATGGTCCATGGTAACAGAATCCATAACGCAATTCTGATTTTACCACCAAACGAAGCATGAAAGAATGTCAAAATATAAAATTCACTCATCTCTAGTTATCTTGCATGAAAAAGTGTTGATATTTCCCCACAAATTTTGTTTGCAACCTGCTCCTAGTTGCAGACTTTTCAAATGTTGGTTTGTACCTCCCATTTATAAATGTTGAATCCTTGTGTCCAGGATGCTACTGTCTTACCCCTGCAAATTGCCTTCTGTGCCTTCCTTACTATCTACAGCCTATGTGAGCTTGCCTCCTTGGATAATCTCCTCCCTCACCACACTCTGATCTGCTATGTGCAACCTCCTCCCCCTCCCTTCTCTCAATGTTAAAGTGGTTCTCCGGGAATGAAGAAAATGAAATGACTGAAAATACTTAAATATTACTTTATTATAAATATATTCCCAATTACCTTTTATTAATTGTAATGGCTTGTTTTGTATTGGGAGATATAGTTTATGCGTTTCGGACAGCTACAATTCGTTCACACTGTAAGGACGGATTGTACCTGTCTGAAGTGCTGTTGGGAGCAGAACGTGTTTACACAGCATGATCTGCTGCCAGCAAATTATGATTTCTGTGTGTGCACAAATTATATATTTGTTCATCAGGTAATCTGTGGCACCTTTACACAGCCAGATAATCGCTAACGAGCATTCTTATGAATGATCGTTAGTGATTGTCTGCCAGATTCTTAGCCTTTAGAGACAGCAGCAGGGAGGGGAGGCTGTAGCACACAGCAGGAGTTCAAGGAGAGATGTCAGAAACAGGAGCAGTGCTCTGACAGATTTATGCCAGATTGAGCAGCACCAGCAGCTAGGTGAAGGACTTCCACACACTCTGCAAACCCAAAATTGTAGAACAAATTTAATGAAGACTAGGAAGTGAACAATAATGTAAATCAAAGCAAAGGCGTCTCCGTGGCCTTAAGGTCAGGACTTGAAAATTTTCCTGTTCACTATATGCTTTAGATCGGCTGTAGGTATTGCATGTGACACTGTAGCACTACAATTTCCAATAAAATAGACCGAAAGTACTGCAGTCCTATACTGGGACTGCATGTGACTCTTCAGATGCCTTTAGATGGTAACAATTTATTAAAGGGTGGTGACATTATTTTTGACACATCCACACCATTTAGAGTCTCATTTGTTGGGAGACGGGTGATGCTGATGCCTGCTGCTCATCCCATAGAAGCCAATAGAGTGGTGGTTCACCTCTATCATTGAAGGCTATCACAGGCACAGAAAGGGGCGAGTGCTGCGTTGTAACTTGGCCAACAGATGTCACTGGTGAGACGAAAGCTATTTCTCATACTGTTGTGATTATTACATGATCTTACTGCAGGGTTTACCAGTGCCGTAGAGACACATTTTCCTACCCAACAACTAGCACTATGGGGCACATAGCTCTAATAGAAAAGAAGTTAAATGCCTTCATTACGTGTAGTGACCTGATGTGCTAAATATAAAAAAATGTCTTTAACTTTCCAGCCACAAATTGCCCAAAGGAATTTTCATTAGCATTTACGTCCCGAAGGCATACAGTAGCTTCTAAAGTAGATAAATGAAAACTAAAGCTACTAGCAACTTGTAGCAGCTGGACAAAAGCCAACATCAGATAGTGTCTCAGAAAGGTGGGGTGGGGATCAATGGTATCTAGAATGATGATTCTGTACTTGTCAATCTGTAAGAAAGATATATGAAAAATCTACTGTAAATTTGAGTTTTTTTATTTTTATGGATGACACTATGCTAAAAGTCACTGTAAAAAGCCCAGAAAAATTACAAAGAAGAGATACCAGAGCATGGTGGCCCAAAGGAGCCAGAACCTAGAGGTAGGAAGCAGGTAAGTATGCTTCCCTCCACAGGGGAGGGGGCCTGCCCAAAAGCATTTCACAGATGGACAACCCCTTTAACAACAGACTACAAAAAGTCACTGTTGCTAACTAAACAAGTTTTTTATCTGCATTTTAGAATTTTGATGCTTGTGTCCACATGTGCAACCACTTTTTATTGCTCCAATCCAGCTAAAACAAAAAAATAAATGTACCTACGTTGCAAACAGTCTGAATTAAAAATATGCTATCATTTTGTATCTATAGCTCCTAGGCAGACCTGTATGTCTTTAATGATTCCATACTGGCGTTGAGCAAATCGATTTGTCTCATCAAGCAGGGATCTGCATGTGCAAGGAGGTGACCTCAAGGCCTCTCCACTGCTTGACTGATCTTGGCCAGGGTTGTCAATCTTGCTCCTGAGCTGCTGCTCCAAGTAGCAGTGCAAGCGCAGAAGCTCTACCTCCCCTACTGGAGCAGCAACTGTTCATGTATCACGAGTGTGGCTCAGTCACTGCTCCAGTAGCGGAAGCCTCTATGCCCGCAGCGCTACTAGGAGCAGTGGCGCAGGTGCGAGATTGTCAGGGTCGGCCAAGAAGACCAGCCCTATCAATCAAGAGGAGGGGGGAGAGAGTTCAGCTCCGGGAACACACCATCGCAGGTGCAGAAACAGGGGCATATTGGCCATAGACCTTACAGGGAAATTTCCAGTTGGGCCAGTGCCCAAGGGGCCGTCTGAGCCCTCCTCACGGTCGGCCAGTGGGAGTTTTTGGGGATGTATTTTGTGTCTGATGGGGGCAGTATTTTGTGATGGACTGTGGTATTTGGCTCTGTTGGGGTGGTATAATGTGCCCAAATATGGTATTGCTGGCCCCGCCTACTTGTGTTGGCCCTGCCTTCCATCAATTTGGACTACAAAACGGGGCCACTTTTAGTATTTTTCCAGGGCCACTTTAAGTTCACAACCCTGCTTGATGAGACAAATCGATTTTTACAAATAGATTCGCTCATCTCTGTTACAGGCTACAAACAAATACTGTGTAGTCTGCTGCTGCAGTGACGCCCCCTTCTATTCCGTTCCCTACTTCTTGCTTACTTACAAAATGCATGCTATCAAAAAGTAGAGCTTATGGTATATGAAAGGGAGTGTGACTGCAGGATGAGACACAGGTTTGTTCCTAGTCTGTAACCAGTTGTCCCAAACGGGTCTGTGTAGGAGCTGTAGGCACAAAATGGTTGGAGATTTTTAATCAATTTCCAACCCTGCTTCATTTTTAGAGCAAGTATTAGAGCAATAAAAAAATATTGCTTGGGCTTCCAGTAAAGCATACAGTAAATATATATAGAGAGTTTTAGAACCAAGTTTTAAAAATGTGTTACAGAATGTGAAATTTTTTATTTCTCTGTTCTTAACATTGCAGGCAAATGTAATATACGTAGGGGAATTTATCTTGAGCTGAATGTTTGTAGTCCCTTTTGCTTTGCGTCTGCCTTGGTGTAATTTTCTCTACATTTATAAAACTTAATTTGTTAGAAAAATTTAGCACATCTTTAAAATAACACTTTTCTCTAGAGATTTTACTCCACTTTTTGTACACCATACTTCTACAGGAGCATGATTGCGCCTTTGTGCAACTTTGTCAGAAGTTGCAATTGATAAAACTGACTGGCGCCTAATTAACATAGCTAATCATGCCCACATTTTTTCTACGATGTTTCAAAAGCAGCAAGAAGGGCATGCTCCTGAGCAGCGGAGGGGGAGCTGACTACTTTATCTTGTTTTAAGAATGGCAAAAAAATCACAAAAAGTAAAAAAAATTGCACAAGCAAGGAGTGAGTCAAAAATTGTGCCTTTTTAATGGCAGATTTCTGTGCAAATAGAATGATACATACCCTCCAGAATGGTAATCAAAGTGCAGGCCCCTAAGGAGTGGTGGTGGAGTATGCAGGCGATGCATGACACAGAAATTTAAAGTGTCTTTTTAGATTACTTTTCCAGAATAAGCTGCCATATGTGTATCCATGAGTGATAACACTACATCTGGCCATTCAATAAGTTATTTATGGCATTTTATCAATTTTCTCCTCTGCAGACTATATCGATAATTCTCTGTTCTTCCTGAGCTGTTAACTGGAGACCAGTTGTAATGATGTCTGCCAATAGAGTGCACATGGAAACAAGAGATTCTGCTTCCTAACTCTTACTCAAACTCTTACCAAACAGTGTAAATGTGAATAAAGGGAGTCATTTATTAAGACCGACATCTAAAACTGTCTCAAAGCCCTGCACTGGCAGTGGATTCGCTGCACTGGCGGTGGTTGAGCCGGCCTCTTGATAACTTCGGCACAACCAGCTCCGCTTCTAAATGTAAGCCAGCTTCATTGCTGTCTTACATTCAGACCATTCACTAAGTCTAATCAAGGCGTAGAACATGGTAAATGAGACAGGCCTACCGGCACAGACATGGCCCTTCCCCACCCACACCACACCCCTTTTTTTAGACTTGGCAAGAGCACGGAAAAGTCGCACATTGCGTTGCAACTAACCATTGTGCGGCAATCTGAGCCTGAAATACGCCTAATATAGGCATATTTCAGGTTAATAAATGACCCCCAAAGTACTTGGGGTGAGATATAAAGCCGAGGGCGGATTGGCCATATACCCTAAAGGGAAATTTCCCAGTGAGCCAATGCCCCAGGGGGCCACCCAGCCCTCCTCACTGCCGCTGACAGGGTACATGAGCTCTCAACAGTAATTAATGATGTGAGAATTAGGTAATCATATACCCAGCTGGCGACCACACATGCCCTCCCGAATTCTACTGCTGTGGCTCACATCTCACCTTCTAAGCCCCCTGCTCCATAGACAACTGGAGGAGGAGGACAGAAGATGGTAGCTATTGATGGACACCACAGAGGAACAGCTTTTGGGGCAGGATATTGTGGTTCTGTAACAGCGGTTGCTGTGTGCCGCTGTTCCCCTGCTTACTGCCGCGGTCCCGGGCGCTGTGTTCAGCGGTGATCTGCTGCCAGTGTTTCCTTTCAGTCCTGGCCACACTATGCTTGCTGCTTGTTTCCTGCAGCATTTCCTTAACCCCTTAGTGACCAAGCCCATTTGGGCCTTTATGACCAAGCGTTTTTCTTTCTTTTTTCATGGTCTCGTTCCAAGAGCTATAACTTTTTTATTTTTCCGTCTATATAGCTTTATGAGGGCTTGTTTTTTGAGGAACAAGTTGTAGCTTTTAATGGCTTTAGGGTACACATAACCTTCTGATTAACTTTTATTAACTCTTTCTGGGAGGGAGATGGGGAAAAATAGCAATAGTGCCACTGCGTTTTTATAAATAAATTATAAATTTTACGGCGTTCATTTTTTGGTAAAAGCACCATAATATCTTTATTCTCTGGGACAGTACGATTACAGTGATACTAAAGACATATAGTTTTTTTTACGTTTTACTACTTTTTTTTTTCAATAAAACCCTTTTTAACAAAAAAAAAAATGATTTTGCATTACCACTTCCCAATACCCATAACTTTTTTTTTTTTCTATGGAGTTGTGCGAGGGCTTGATTTTTTGCGGGACGACTTGTATTTTTCATTGGTATCATTTTGGAGTAAATGTCGCTTTTTGATCGCTTGTTGTTATGTTTTTTTCGGTGGAAACTAAGAATAAATTAGAAATTCTGTCTTAAAAAATTTTTTTTACGGCATTTACCATAGGGGATAATTTATGTAATATTTATGTAGTCCCCGTCATTAGGGACGCGGCAATACCAAACATATGGGGGAAAAGATTTTTTTGCAGCTTTTTTCATTGAAAAGCGTATTTTCAATTTAAAAAAAAGCATTTTTTTATTTTATGGAATTTTTTTTATTTAATAAATGTGTGTTTTTTTAAATAATTTTTTTACTTAATAGTCCGACAAGGGGAATATAATATAAAGTATTTTGATTGCTTTTAAAATGTAATGCATTATTTCTATAATGCATTACATTTTAATAGCAATGTAATTCAAACTTTGACCAGCAGGCTGCGCCAGAGAGGCATAGCCTGCTGAAGTTAACTGAAGAACAGGCTCGGGGCCCTGCCGGAAGCCAGGTAAGGCTTCCCAAGACATCAGCACCCCGCAATCGCATTTGCAGGGTGCTGATGGGTGACAGAGGGAGTCCGCTCCCTCTGCCAATGCTTTACATTCGCAGGTGCCATTGCGCCCAGCATGTAAAGGGTTAAACCGCCCGGATCAGCACTCCTGCCAGTCCGGGCTGTTAGAGCAGGGCCTCAGCTCTCGTGTGAGAGACGTTTCCGCGCTCCCCGTGCAGCGCTTAAACTGGGCCGCCGTAAAAAGGGGTTAACGGCTGGCGCAGGTCACTTCCTGTGCTTTATAAGTTGGATCATGTGACCTCGCTGACCAATCCTAGCTCTCCTGCACATATTTAAGTGGCTCAGCCCCCTTGTAGTGTACGGGAGCTGTAATACCTGTCACTACAGAAGGGTCACTTGTGTGCGGTTGTTCCCCTCAGTTATGAGGAGATTGGTGTAATACATCTTCATGTAATGCAGTGCTGTGTATTTCCCTGTTACTGTGATATTTGCCATGTGCAGGCCTGCTAGGGGTGTTATTCCAGCTCTAAGACGCTAGAGGGAGCTAGGGAGCCCTAGTTTATAAATAGGCCCAGTCAGAGGAAGAAAAGGCAGATTAGACTGAGTCTAAGTAAAGTACAGGCTATGTGCCTGTGAAGTCCAGCTCAGGCCTTGAGCCTGTGAAGGCAAGGCCCAGGCCTTGTACCCGCTGAAGTCAGCCCAGGCCCTATCACCTGTGGGGGTCCAGCCTAGGAAGATTTGTGCCCTAGGAGGAGCAGTCCAGACCCTAGCACTAGTGGAGAAGTGTTGCCTCCTTAGTCAAGCTGCAAGCAGGACAAGTATCCCTGGAGAGCGAGGACAGTTGCCTGAAGTGTGTTGCTGCATTAAGAGTAAGATTAAAGCCCGATCTTAGGAGGCCTGTCTTGAGGATGGCCCTTTGGGACTGTGATTACTAACTTGAACCACTTCTGTGACTGTATTGTAACGTGTGGAACATTCTGGAGCTGTACCTGATAACTGTTCATCTGTCTGCAACTACGTTCAGTAAAGTTATCCCGTTATTTAAAGATACAGAGACTCCTCAATTATTCCACCTGTCACTACACGGTGTGCCACCGTTCAATTGGCACTGGCGTCACGACATTCATCACCTGCCTGTTCCAGTGCTGACCCGATTGAAGACGACAGTCAGTCCTAGGTTAGTGGGTTGCCCTGCACTACAAAGCCCAGCATACCTAAGCTACACTACTGACCCCCTGGGACACTGCATCGTTCTTTTTGGCGTCACAAACAGGATTGCATGCTTCTGGAGTGCAGAGAAGTGTGAACTGTTTGCTTTAACTATTCCACCACCATATTGCAAGGACTGTACCCTTTATTTCCAAGTCCGTGGATTACAATTGTGCCTGGGAGGGATCGGAGGCGCTGTGTTGTGTTGCGCTACCCCCAGAGAGAAAAATTGCCGCTTCAAAGTGGAGTTTTGTGGACTTTTTGCCATCCTGCTTGCTGTCACTGAATTTACATCATGGCGCCCAAGATGGCCGCCGGCGCCATTGGACTTCTTCCTGCGCCATCACTACCCTCAGTGGCGCGAAAATTTGGTGCCAAAACCCTCCAAGAGGGAGGAGTAAACTGTCCCGGGATGCCGCCCCTGTATGTAGACTATGGTGTGAGTACCGCCTACCCTAATGCCGAGAACCTAGGGGGCGGGCCTGATGATGGGCGAGAACTCCCGACTCGAAGGGAGTGGCTAGAGAGCTGTTCCCGGGAAGAGCAAGTGTTGGAGCCTGCGACAATGAACATGGCGAGGCCTGCGGAGAAGGCGCCGGGCCTGGAGCCCATATCTGAGATGGAAGAATCGCCAGCTTACATTCCGGAACCGGAGAGGCCACCTTACCCCTGCCCACAGCCGCGGAATGGAGCATGGAGCTACCGCCAGCGTTTCTTACAAGAAAGGCCTGAGGCCTACCTGGCGAGCCACCGTCGCATAGCCGCACAGCATGGCCTGGGAGCGGAGCGTCAACATACTACACCTATTCAAACTGCGAACTCTGAGGACTACTGCGACTCTGCGCCAGCCTCAGCGATCCAGGATCCAGAACCTGCCACCTTGATGACGGCACCTGATCCAGCCAACGCGACGGCTGCCTGTCTTCTGGCACCACCACGAATCTACATACCGCGGAGGTGCCTACGTCTTGCCCCTTGTCTAAAAGGGGAACATGATGACCTCCTTGTGGAAGCATGGGCAGAACGTGTCTTACGTCGCAATCCCTGCCGCATCGTGGAAGATCAAGTGGTGCCTGATACAGCAGGAGCGTCTAAAGAAGATGATCTACAGGACACTAACCTGTGAGCAGGCCTGCTAGGCCATTTTTGCTGATCCTCACAGGGACATCATCTTTGTTGCAGGAACTGTCCCTTATGTTGTCAGGCTGGTGGAGCTTGCTGCCAGTTCCCCACGGCCGGTGGCATGTTTGTTGAAAATTAAGAAGCCACTGTGGAACCACTGCTCCCAGCCTGCCCTTTGCTGTTTCCGGGACACCCTGCCTGCTTTGAAGAATATCTGCACAAATCCAAGTTGTGCTTTTGTTTGCACCTTATCCCCTTTTAACCCCCATTTCAGGTTGAAAGGGCTTTTTATGTCAGCACTTTAACCCCTTAAGGACTCAGCCCTATTTCACCCTAAGGACCTGGCCATTTTTTGCAAATCTGACCAGTGTCACTTTATGTGGTGATAACTTTAAAACGCTTTTTCTTATCCAGGCCATTCTTAAATAGTTTTTTCGTCACATATTGTACTTCATAACAGTGGTAAAATAAAGTTGAAAAATTTTATTTTTATTTATAAAAAAATACAAAATTTACCAAAAATTTTGAAAAATTCGCAATTTTCCAAGTTTCAATTTCTCTACTTCTATAATACATAGTAATAACACCAAAAAAAGTTATTGATTTAAATTCCCCATATGTCTACTTCATGTATCGATCATTTTGGGAATGCTATTTCATTTTTTGGGGACGTTACAAGGCTTAGAAGTTTAGAAGCAAATCTTGAAATTTTTCAGAAATTTTCAAAAACCCACTTTTTAGGGACCAGTTCAGGTCTGAAGTCACTTTGTGAGGCTTACATAATAGAAACCACCCAAAAATTACCCCATTCTAAAAACTACACCCCTCAAGGTATTCAAAACTGATTTTACAAACGTAATTAACCCTTTAGGTTTTCCACAAAAGTTAATGGCAAATGGAGAAAAAATTTCAGAATTTCGATTTTTTGAAAAATTTTCCATTTCAATCCATTTTTTCCAGTAACAAAGCAAGGGTTAACAGCCAAACAAATCTTAATATTTATTCCCCGATTCTGTAGTTTGCACGAACACCCAATATGTGGTCGTAAACTGCTGTATGGCCAAACTGCAGGGCGCAGAAGGAAAGGAGCGCCATATGGTTTTTGGAAGGTGGATTTTGCTGGACTGTTTTTTGACACCATGTCCCATTTGAAGCCCCCGATGCACCCCTAGAGTAGAAACTCCATAAAAGTGACTCCATCTAAGAAACTACACCCTTCAAGGTATTCAAAACCAGTTTTGCAAACTTTGTTAACCCTTTAGGTGTTCCACAAGAGTTATTGGCAAATGGAGATGAAATTTCAGAATTTCTATTTTTTGTTACCTTGTCTTAAAAAAAAGTGTAATATAGAGCAACCAAAAATCATATTTACCCTAAAATAGTACCAACAAAACTGACACCTTATCCCGTAGTTTCCAAAATGGGGTCACTTTTTTGGATTTTCTACTGTAGGGGTGCATCAGGGGGCTTCAAATGGGACATAGTGTCAAAAACCAGTCCAGCAAAATCTGCCTTCCAAAAACCATATGGCGTTCCCTTCCTTCTACGCCCTGCCGTTTGGCCATACAGCAGTTTACGACCACATATGGGGTGTTTGTGCAAACAAGAGAATCAGGGCAATAAATATTGAGTTTTGTTTGGCTGTTAACCCTTGCTTTGTTACTGGAAAAATGGATTAAAATGGAAAATTTGCAAAAAATTGCTGTTCTGGGACCGTTTTATTTTTTGCTATTTACATTGTTGAAGTGACAGGTTA
The DNA here is from genome assembly GCA_033119425.1 of Bufotes viridis. Classification (NCBI taxonomy): domain Eukaryota; kingdom Metazoa; phylum Chordata; class Amphibia; order Anura; family Bufonidae; genus Bufotes; species Bufotes viridis. The sequence continues at coordinate 470,228,150 of CM065591.1, forward strand.
GATTGTGTGCTATTTCTATAGAGCAGGTTGTAACGGACGCGACAATACCAAATATGACTACTTTTTAGGGGTTTTTGTTTCAGTTTTACATAATAAAGCATTTTTGAACAAAATTATTTTTAGTGTCTCCACATTCTGAAAGCCATAGTTTATTTTATTTTTTGGGCGACTGTCATATGTAGGGGCTCATTTTTTGTGGGATGAGATGGCGGTTTGATTGGCACTATCTTGGGGTGCATATGACATTTTGGTCGCTTGCTATTACACTTTTTAGATGTAAGGTGACAAAAATGGCTTTTGACACCGTATTGATTATTATTTTTTGATGTGTTCAGCTGAGGGGTTAGGTAATGTGTTATTTTTTAGAGCAGGTTGTGACGGACGCGGCAATACCTAATATGTATACTTTTATTTATTTATATAAGTTTTACACAATAATATCATTTTTTAAAACAAAAATAAATCATGTTTTAGTGTCTCCATAGTTTGAGAGCCATCTTTTTTTTTTTTTTTGGGCGATTGTCCTATGTAGGGGCTCATTTTTTGCGGGATGAGGTGGCGGTTAGATTGACACTATTTGGGGGGTCATATGAATTTTTGATCGCTTGTTATTACACCTTTTGTGATGTAAGGTGACAAAAAAATGGCTTTTTGACAAAGTTTTTATTTAATTTTTTTTACAGTTTTTACTTGAGGGGTTAGGTCAGGTGATATTTTTATAGAGCAGATTCTTACGGACGTGGAGATACCCAATATGTCTACTTTTTAGTTTTTTTTATACATTTAACACTAAAAAGCATTTTTGAAACAAAAAAAATCATGTTTTAGGCCTCATGCACACGGCCGTTGTTCGGGTCCGCGTCCGAGCCGCATATTTCGCGGCTCGGCCGCGGACCCATTCATTTCAATGGGGCCGCAAAAGATGCGGACAGCACTCCGTGTGCTGTCCGCATCCGTTGCTCCGTTCCGTGCCCCCGCAAAAAAAATAGAGCATGTCCTATTCTTGTCCGTTATGCGGACAAGAATAGGCATCTCTATAATGGGCCGCGTTCCGTTCCGCAAATTGCGGAACGGAACGCGGAGCAGCTTCCGTGTTTTGCGGATCCGCGGTTTGCGGACCGCAAAACACCCACGGCCGTGTGCATGAGGCCTTAGTCTGAGAAGCATAGATTTTTTATTTTTTGGCCAATTGTTTTAGGTAGGGGCTCATTTTTTGCGGGATGAGATGGCGGTTTGATTGGCATACGCTTTTTTGATCGCTTTGTATTACATTTTTAGTGATGTAAGTTGCCCAAAAATGGCTTATTTACACCATTTTTTTTTTGTTTTTATGGCGTTCACCTGACGAGTTCAGTCATGTGATATTTTTATAGAGCAGATTTTTACGGACGCGGCGATACCTAATATGTGTAGTGTATTTTTTATTTTATTTTTTTATTCAGTGATATGTGTTTTTTTTCATTTTTTACATTTTTTTTGACCCAGACCCACTTGGTTCTGAAAGATCCAGTGGATCTGGTGTCTGTATAATACAGTACAGTACACTATATAGTGCACTGTACTGTATTTTGTACTTTACAAAGTCTGAATAGACCTTTAGCAGGTCTATTCAGACTTTCAGCACCATGGACACAGGACGCTTCTGAAAGCGTCCTGTCTCCATGGCAACCATCACCCGCTGCCATAAGAGGGCAGCGGGTGATTGAAGCAGAAGGAGTGGAGCCCCCTCCCTCTGCGATCCCATCCTGTTCGGGGGCTGCAAAGGCACAGCAGCCGCCCGATGGGAGAGGGAGGGAGCTCCCTCCCTGTTAACCCTTCCATACCGCGGTCCGTACGGACCGCGGTACGGAAGGGGTTAAACGGCTGGCATCTGATCAAGCACAGATGCCAGCCGTTTCTATCAGAGTGTCAGCAATGTGCTGACACTCTGATAGACCCACTAGACACCAGGGAAACATTACAGAGGAGGCGGGCGGGGGATCGCAATTGTGATCCCGCCCGCCGCACCGCCCGCCTCCCGCCGCCTGCAACCACCCCCCCTGCACCCCCACAACCACAATATGATTGGGGGCTGCAGGGGGGGTTAAAAATAAACACATTGGGGGCATTAACCCTCTGATCCCCGCGGTTCAGAGATCGCACAAAAAGCTGCAAACCGCAGGTCTGAATTGACCTGCGGTTTGCAGCGATCGCCGATATGGGGGGGTCACAAGACCCCCCTGGGCATTGTAACAAGGTACCTGCTGAATGATTTCAGCAGGTACCTTGTTCCGATCACTGCCAGCTGAGCAGCAGTGATTGGAACAACTCATGACGTACCTGTACGTCATGGGTCCTTAAGGACTCGGAAACCATGACGTACAGGTACGTCATGCGTCCTTAAGGGGTTAAAGGGTAAGCAGGACTTGCCAGGATAGTGTTTCCCTGGTATTGTCAGAGTCCTGTGTTGTCAATATTATATGTGTGCTGCTGACTGTATTTATTACAATTTTATCCAAGTCTATGTGCCCAGAGATGGACTTCCTATGTGCGAGCCTCTGAGATGTTGCTCTTATTATGGACCTACCGTTACTAAGTCATGGACTATCCTGGTATTCCCTAACATCCGCTGTGCCAGGTCAGCGCCCCAGTTCCACTCATTATCCTGAAGGAAGAGAACGACGCTACTTTTCACCGCACTTCTCCTTTGCCAGCTGGACCTGATAAAATCGTCAATGCAGATGAAATTGATACCGATGTGTATGTATGCCTGCATGTTCCTTTTCTCTTTCAGGTGAAAATTCCAGACAGGCGGGGCCCTGTTGGAGTACGAGGTCGTACTCAGCTTAAAGCAGCGGGGTATGTAGTGTACGGGAGCTGTAATGCCCGTCACTACAGAAGGGCCACTTGTGTGCTGTTGTTCCCCTCAGTTATGAGGAGATTGGTGTAATACATCTTCATGTAATGCAATACTGTGTATTTCCCTGTTACTGTGATATTTGCCATGTGCAGGCCTGCTAGGGGTGTTATTCCAGCTCTAAGATGCTAGAGGGAGCTAGGGAGCCCTAGTTTATAAATAGGCCCAGTTAGAGGAAGAAAAGGCAGATTAGACTGAGTCTAAGTTAAGTGCAGGCTATGTGCCTGTGAAGTCCAGCTCAGGCCTTGAGCCTGTGAAGGCAAGGCCCAGGCCTTGTACCTGCTGAAGTCAGCCCAGGCCCTATCGCCTGTGGGGGTCCAGCCTAGGAAGATTTGTGCCCTAGGAGGAGCAGTCCAGACCCTAGTACTAGTGGAGAAGTGTTTCCTCCTTAGTCAAGCTGCAAGCAGGACAAGTATCCCTGGAGAGAGAGGACAGTTGCCTGAAGTGTGTTGCTGCATTAAGAGTAAGATTAAAGCCCGATCTTAGGAGACCTGTCTTGAGGATGGCCCTTTGGGACTGTGATTACTAACTTGAACCACTTCTGTGACTGTATTGTAACGTGTGGAACATTCTGGAGCTGTACCTGATAACTGTTCATCTGTCTGCGACTACATTCAGTAAAGTTATCCCGTTATTTAAAGATACAGAGACTCCTCAATTATTCCACCTGTCACTACACGGTGTGCCACCGTTCAATTGGCACTGGCGTCACGACATTCATCACCTGCCTGTTCCAGTGCTGACCCGATTGAAGACGACAGTCAGTCCCAGGTTAGTGGGTTGCCCTGCACTACAAAGCCCAGCATACCTAAGCTACACTACTGACCCCCTGGGACACTGCACCCTTCCCAGATGTCTCAGTGTCAAGGTCCTTGTGTCCTGCTAAGGTTCCTGATATCTGCTTGTGTTTCTGGACTCTGCTACCTGTTAGATCCCTGCCTGCTTGCCTTGACTCTCCTGTTGCTGACCCAGATTGCCTGACCTGTACCTGTGTCTCCTGCCCTGACCTATTGCTTGTTTGACTTCGCCTCTGCCTCATCCTTTGGTCCTGCACTGTTGCTCCTGGTTACGACTCTGCCTGCTGACATCGCCTGTACCTCTGGTACCTTGCTCAGGTACCTCCTGGTCCACCTAGACCAGCTGTCTCGTGTGCCAATCGTCCTCAGGAGGTAGCGATCTGGTGTTCCCGTCGGAAAGTCTATCCGCACCATCAGGGGTCCTGTGAAGATCAGGGGTTGACTTAGACAACGCCCTTAGGGGAGGTAGGACATGTGGCACAGTGGGTTCACACCCGCTGGTTCGTGACAGTACACTGAGGCCATGGACCCCGCTGGTCACCCCAAGCCTGTCGTTCAAGAATTGTTACATGAAGCAGGGCGTCAGATTTTGCTTAGAGTGTTCCTTTAAACACCAAGCATCCAGAATTTTTAGACGTTTCCTGCCAAGTAGGTAGAATCCTTAATCCACAGGCGGGCACATAGAATGAATAGTGTTGAGCGCAAATATTCGAATAGTGAATTTTTTTTGCAAATATCGGCACTTCGAGAATTCGCGAATATTTAGAATATAGTGTTATATATTCGTAATGACGAATATTCGTTTTTTGTTTTTTTTTACACAGTACACATCAGGTGATTATCCCTGCCTACTTCTAGCTTGTGGGCCAATGAGAAGGCTTTGTCACATCTTAGCAACATCCCTAGCAACCGTTAGTGCACCAATCAGTAAAATCTACTTAGACCTTATAAAATATGAAATTGTATGTATTGCGAAAAAAAAATGGAATCATAAGTGGTGATTTTCGGAATCACGAAAATTTCATAACATTCTATCTGCATATAAAGCGATTGTTCTGACATGCATCAAATACACTGCTGTAATGTCAAATTACTTACAGTGATTAGTAGTTCTTCCGCACTATTGCTTCCCACCATCTTTTCCAATCTTCTCAAACTTCGGGTAGTTTGAATTAGGCCATGCCCCTTTTGCACATGTGCATTAAGCAAATTTTACATTGCTATTTTCGCAATGAAAAAAAATAGTGCACGAAGATAACAAATTCGCGAATTCACGAATAAAGGGAAAATATTCGCCCATATATTCATGAAATATCGTGAGATCGAATATTGCCCCTGCCGCTCATCACTAAGAATGAAGTGGTTGTCCACCATGGAAATCACTGTTCATCTGGCAGGTCTACTGGTACCACTGACTGCCAGGGAAACTAGAGTCTCAATTCAAACTTCCCCTGTAGCAATGCCTGTAGGAAAAAGAAACAGCGCTACTGAAATATAAAGAGAAATGGTATCTTGACCTAGTCAAGAATAGTACCTTGTCTACTGGATTGTAAATGAAGTTGGTTTATACAAGTCGCGGACAAAATAACGTGTCAATCAGCCAAATGTATGAGGATCTTATAGGTCAGGTTACCACACAACTTGCACGTTTGTTTGTTTTTTATAATTTTCTAAAAGTTGTAAAGAATCCAAAAAAGGTGGACTCCTGTCATTTCAAGATATTTCTGGCATGCATTTCAGCAGTGTGAACATACTCACAGTATCACATCCAGAAACATGTAAGCAATATAACATGAATCCACCCCACCATCTAAGGAGGACGTTAGCATGACTACTGTCACGATGGTGTCATGACCTATCGCTGACCCTCTTGTGCCTGGGGCCAGAAAGTCGCAACGGGTTGCTACTCGCTAGGTTTCAAGAGATCGCTCCATGACCTAGTGGTGGGAATGGATTCCGGTCCAGGTTTTCCTGCTTAGGTTTGCAATCCTTTTAGGAATCTGTAGTTTTTCCTTTCAGCTGTTCTCTGTCAGCCACTCCCAGCCACTATATATTCTCCCTTTCTGCTTCCCTTGTTGCCAGATATAGACCTTCTGTCCAGATCTTCTATTCTGACCTCTGGTAGAGTTGGAGTTGCTGTGGAGCTGTTGGAACAGTTGGAACTGGAGCTGTTAGATCTCCGGTTCTCTACTGTTTGTTGTCTCCCTTTGGGAATTGTTTGTGGTGTCTGTCCTTTCTCTGTTGTTACCCTAGGTGTCAGTGGTGAGGACTGGTGCTCCCACTGCCCTACTCACTAGGTAGGGCTTATTTCAGGGTAAGCCAGGGACAAGGAACGTGATTGGCGTATGGGTTAGCAGCCCGTCTAGGGACGTCAGGGCAGCTAGGTGCCAGTACTAGGTGTGCTAGGGGTCACCACTCCTCCCTCTGCCTAGTGGAACGGTACTCTCCTTCCCTCCCCTCTGCGACGCACTTATGTTACCTGCCATATCAGATGTGATAACTACATGAGAGGATATGATTCTGGGGTACACCGATTACCGTTGTAATCATTGATCATACCAGGCAAAACCTCATTGAGATCGAAAAGGCAATTTGTGAATCATTTGCTGTGCACTTCTGTTTTCTTTTTTTGAAAAACCTTAGTGACAAGTGATTGACTTCAAAGGCCTCCAAATGGCATAGCCCTCTGCTTGGCTTTTGAGGTCTATTCTTGTTTCAGAGCCTGGGCCCATCGGAGGATCCTTAGATACTCTGGCGGTCTAGTCCGACTATGTGCATGAGGGTCCTTGGTAATTATGCATAGTGGTTAAAAGGGTTGTATGAGTATTTAATACTGACGACCTATCCTCAGGAAGTCATCAGTATCTGATTGGTGGGGTCTGACTCCTGAAATGCCCTGCAGATTAGCTGTTTGAAGAGGCTGCGGTGCTTTGGTGAGCATCACGACCACCTTGCCACTTACCAAGCACAGCACTGTAAATAAGATTGGGGCTGAGCTGCATTACCAAGCACAGCCACTTTCACTTATTTGGGACTGAGCTGCACATAGGCCATGTGCCCGATGAACATGACGTCATTGGCTTAGGAAGAAGCGTGGGTGCTCAGTGGTAAACTCTTCAAAGAGCTGATAAGAGGGGGAGCCAGGAGTCGGACCCCCACCAATCTAATTTTGATGACCTATCCTGAGGATAGGTCATCAGTATTAAACACTCAGACAACTCCTTTAACATCTTGGCAAATGCTTTGCAAAAGGACAAATATGATTTATTCAAGCTAGGAACAGGATCAGTGATGTCATAGCAGCTTATCCAATTGTATTCACAGCTGTTTGGCCTCCAATGGAAGTCTATGTCCTGTATAAGACACATTAATATATTAATATAATATTAGAAACCTACGGTCTATATTTGGCCCTTGAAGACAATTTGTGAAGGAGTAAAAATGTAACTTGTGGGTCCTATATTGCTTAAAGAGGTCCTGCAACCTGTGTTAACTTTAACGTCTCCATACCTCCATCAATTGGCACCACTCCCCTGAGTTCTCCATTGCCTTTTATTTTTCGTTAGTTCCACCGCCAAGGAGGTGGTTACCAGATCTTTTCTGAGGTTGTCCACCAAGATTGGCGAGTGTCAGAGCATGAAGATCACTCCCCCTTGGAAAATGAGTGCCGCTGCCTCCCCTTTCCCTTCCTGGCTTACCAATGGCTCCTTAGCATATTAGGCAATCAAACTAGTCCGATGACATGGGTAAGCCGGTAGGGGTGGGCTACAAAGAAAATAAAAGTCATAGAGGACCCATATGGGAGCAGTGCCAATTGTTGGAGGTATGTAGATTTAAAGGGGTTGTCTCATTACAAGAATGTATCCTCTATCCACAGGAAGGGGGATAAATGTCTGCTCGGCTGGGGTCGGATTTTTGAAGAAAATGGGGCCAGTTTTCACCCATTTGAATGGAGCAGCAGACATGCATGTGTGTCTACCACTCTTTTCAAACGAGAGAACATGGCCTCCATTGTAGTGATCATCGGACGTCCCAGTGGTCAGACCCCGACCGATCAGACACTTGGGATAAATTCCTGTAATGGTACAACCTCTTTCAAGTCCTCTGTAATGGAGTAAATACGTACTCTGACCCCATTTTCTCTAGGTTCCTCTTCCGAATGAACATTATAATAAGCCTAATCCTCACTTAGGTACATTTTTTATTCATCCTTTTGCATTAAATGTTAATGTTGATTTATTTTAATATATATCTATGGACCATTTCATTTTCATTTTTTCTGCTGCTCTTTGGCAGGTACTTAACTCCAGTAAGTGCTGAGTAAATTGTGACCTGGCTGAAAAACATTTCTGATGTCACTAATCTTTCTTAATGGTTAGCTGCATGATGAAGAAGAACTGCCAAAAAACTGCTGAAGGGGCTTTACTTCCAAATTTACACATACGGTAAAAATCAATACATACTGGGAAAGTAATCAAAATATCCAGACCGTTGGTAAGTATCCTGACACATGGCCAACAACTCACTTACTTATCGCAGGCAAGGTTACTTGGAAGGAAAAGTCTACAGAACTGAAGACAAATTGTGATATTTTAAGGAAGGTCTGCAGAGGTGTGACTGGAGGGTGTCCCATGGTAGCAGACGTATCCTTGTTCTGGAGCGCCAAGGGAGGATCAATGACTACTCTACCACATAAGAAGGCACCAGTACTATGAATGACTCATGTTAGATACGGGCCGTCTGTTCCAGATTTCGCTTTGTGACCCAGAAGTGTTGTTATGTCTCCTTCTGTCTGTGCTTTAATGTGCTCTTTGGCGCAAAATGGAAAATGTACAATAGACGGAAAACATAATACAGGCTGGTTTCCATATTTTTGTTGCAATGTCTTCTTACCTGGTTAGACGTAAGATGCACAGTACCAGTCAACATTAGGAACACACCTTTAGATTCCATGTATTTTTATTTTATTATTATTATTTGCTAGATTGTAGATTCCTTTTGAAGACATGGAAATGATGAAAGAACACATCAGGAATGAAAGGGCATCTGTCAGCAGTTTTGTGCCTATGACACCAGCTGACCTGTTGCATGTGCACTTGGCAGCTGAAGGCATCTGTGTTGGTCCCATGTTCATGTGTGCCCGCATTGCTGAGGAAAATGATGTTTTATTACATGCAAATGAGCCTCTAGGAGCAATGGGGGCGTTACCATTACACCTAGAGGCTCTGCTCTCTCTGCAACGGCTTTGTTTCGTTCCTGGTGGGCGTGTCAGACACTCATTGATCTGATATTGATGAGCGATCCTGAGAATATGTCATCAACATCAAAGCTGGAACACCCCTTTAATGCCTGGGGTCCGTATCATTCTCAGGCTGCTCATGTCTAAACCTCTTTACATTTGATTTATAATGGACATTTTTAGTTGAGATTGTTGCCGCACAATAAAAAAAAGAACAGAGTTTTCACATCAGAACGTCGAATATATGGAGATGTCACCCACATAGGACCCCTTTGTTAGGCAGACAGTTGTCCACTGTAGGGCGCGTCTCTTAGTAGGACTCAGCACAGCCATGTCACACCACATTTCTTCTGAGCTGCAATATGAAAGGGGTCTGAACTTTGAGGCAGTCCCTTTAGGCTTGGGACATCGAGATTTATGCAATCTGTAGAAATACTACATTGGGCTTTAAAAATATAATATCTCCAGTACATGCAACTTTCAAGCATTATGTTATGGAAAATAGATATAAAAAGATGGGGGTAGGGAATGAGCCTGTATTTTTAAAAATGTGCCTTTATTTCAACTATAGAGAATGACTCAACCCGGGAGACTAGGACTCCTGTAAGCCCTGTTAAGCTACAAAAAATGGCCAAATGAATTATCCATTATCTTCAATGGACATTAGGTAAAACATTAGAACACTTCATAAAGAAAGTAAAAATTATATATTTGTACTGTGTTAGCCAGTAAATAGATGATGAAAAAAGACTGAGATTCCTCACTGGTTGATACCTTTTAATGGCTAACTAAAAAGATGATGACAAAATTGCAAGCTTTCGAGGCTACTTCGGCTTCATCATCAGGCATCTCTTAAAGGGGTTGTCCTACGACGCCGTTTCATACTTACCTGCTCCCGGCGTGCCGTTCACTTCCTGGTTTCGGCAGGGGGCGGGCTCCATCTTGATTGACGTCTTCTCCCGGCCGGGCCACGCGCTGGAATGAATGCGCATGTCGCCACGCATGCGTCCTGGTGACTTCTTCCTGGCAAGTGTACTAAACTGGGCAGGAAGAAGTCACCATAGCGCATGCGCGGCGTCGGCGTGTGCTTTTAGGACTGCGCGCGGCCCGGCCGGGAGAAAAAAAGAAATAGTCTGTGCGAGTGTGGCCACCGCGATTCGGGAGGAGAGCGGTGGCCGTAACCAGGGGAGACGGAAGACAACAGTCAGGTAAGTATATTTTAAATTTCTTCTAAGGGGTGGGAATTAGTTATTAAACATATTTAGAAAAATTATCACTGTTAAATCATTAACAGATTTAACAGTGATCATTAAGATGGGAATACCCCTTTAAGACAGAATCTGGAGCAGAACGAGCACGATAGCTACTGGGTGCTTGCTTTTTTATACAGAAGACACCCGCAGCTAAATTCCGCGATTGTCGGTAAGGCCAATTGCAGATATTTAAACCCTCAGATGCCATGGTCAAATGTGACAACAACATCTGAGAGACAGGCAACCTCGAAGCCCACACTTTGTGTTCCATGTAAGTAATGAGCCTGAGTCTGTACTAGTCTTCCAGGCTCATTACTTGTATAATACAAATCAGACCAGCAGGTGGCAGCACTGAATTGTAACATTGCAGTCTATGCATAGTGTAAAACATTACTCTATACAAATTGGAATCTGATGATTGCATGTTGTGGTCGACTTTGGGACCTAAAAAAGTAAATTTAAAAAAAGTTAAAAAGTTTTTAAAAGAAAGTCATACACACCAAAATGGTATTAACAAAAACTACAGATCGTCCTGCAAAAAAAGAGTCCTCACACATCTCCGTAGACATAACTATAAAAAAAGTTATTGTGGTCAGAATATGGCAATGAAAAGAAAACTACATTTTCTAAAGTTTTTTTTTGTTTTGTTTTTTTTTCAATTGGTGTTGCTGTAATCATACTGACCTGGAGAATGAAGAGCACAATCAGTTTTACAGCATGGTGAACTCCGTAAAAAAAAAAAAAACTATGGCAGAATTTATTTTCCAATTTCACCCCAATTGGAATTTTTTCTCCATTTCCCACTACATTCTATGCAATATTAAATGGTGCCATTAGAAAGAACAAACAAGTCCTCATACACCTATGTTAATGGAAAATAAAAAAGTTATGGCTCCGGGAAGGCAGGGAGTAAAAAACGAAAATGGAAAATCGCTGCATCAGGAAGGGTTTAAAGGTGTCAACCACTGAGGAATTTCAATCTTTTTTCCATTTACACTTAAAGAAAAATGTACAACCATATTTTGCTCCTTAATGAGATCTTTCCATCTTACACATTTATCTACAGAATGTACTGTCCCATAAATGTCTGATCGATGCCAGTCCCACCGCTGGGACCCTTAGTGCCGCTGGCCATTGGACCAAGGCAGAGAGTAAATGAAGAGGTGGTCATACATATGTGCGGCTCTCTTTATTCACTGTGACAGCTGTTTTTGGCAATTTCCGTGGCTCCCAGAGAAGTGAATAGAGAGAGGTGCATATGTGCATTGCCACCTCTCCATTCACTCTCCGCCCGGATGTGGCAGCCAGTGTTCCTCTCACCTGGAAGGATGAAGGTTTGGGGGCCCAGTTGCGGAAATAGAGTCCAAACAGCATATTCTGTTAAAAGGATTGTAGAGAATTAGAAAATTAGAACATTTTAGCAAAAACACAGCTGCCCCCAGAGTCTTCAGTAGAGCTAGTCAGCAATATCACTATGACTTCCATTGTCAGTTTTGCTTAATTGGTTAGTAAAAAGGATGAGCGAATTGATTCTTACCAATCGATTTGTCTCATCTTCCAGAGTTTTTCACCTGTAAGTGGCTGTCACCGCTGGTGAAGAATCTCCACCTGGTGACTAATTTATAGGGCCAGAAATCTCCTCTGGGTCTGACGATTTGTGACAGAGCTTTGAGTAGCGGCACAAGTGTAGAGGTTCTGTCTCTACTTCTGGAGCAGCGACCGTTCATGCGTCGCTACCCGGAAGTCAATAAAGAGGCAGGGAGCTATTCTTCACCAGCGGGGACAGTCCCTCACAGGTGAAGAACCTTGGTTAATGAGATGACTCACTTCTCTCATCCCTAGTTAGTAATCATCAATTATTGAGTAGAATTTCCTAGCTTTCAGAAAGGCTACAGACTGAGATATCAGCCATTAAGATTTCCCTTTGAATTTATTTTGAAAAGAAATGAAGTCTTGGAATCTGTGGGTAGAGGTGCTGTGTGAACCAGGAAGTTCCCTGTTAGACCTGGGTCAATGCCTTGTAGGCCTAGCTCATCTGAATGTAATGATACCTTTCACTTAGTGACCCATTGCTTCATTCAGGAGAAAAAGGATTTTAAATCCATATGCAAATAAGCAGTCAAGTGCACGAAGGGTGGGCCCAAGCCACTCTGTGCACCCCTGCTCCTCATGCTTCCTCTGCTAGAGCCTTGTTGATTGACAGGGCCAGGTTCCTGCATAGTCGTCTCTCCTGTCTTTTTAATATTCTCTTGATTAAACATGGATATCACTCTCCCACTTCCAACTATCATGCTCAATGAATCCGATCTAAGACTACATTAAGGACTTTGATATATTCATACACCATCACCATCTGTGGAGATTGAAGAGCAGTTTGCAATTTTTGTGGAGTTTGGCATCTTTTATAGATTTGGTTGACCCTACAGAAGACAATGGAAGGAAGTATGGTGGCACATATAGTCTCAGGGAATCTGTAATGTATGAAGGTGAATGGCTCACACCATCTAGAATAACGGGGTACCAACATGTCCTTATTCATCATCGTACTAGGCCTGGAGGTACAGCACCATTTTTAATTTCCTTGGAAGCTCTATGTTATGGATCCTGTAGTAGTGACGCAAGCTATACATCTTCATAATGTCAGCACCCCCTCCTATAGATCTCATGCACATAGCCGTATTATACAACAGATCTGCATGGTTCAGGTCTCTCATAGGACACCTATAGATGTTTACGGGTCTTTATTTTATATGCAGTCTTTTTCTCAGAGATACACATGGAGAGTGTGGGAAATAAATCATGGAATGTCCAATTTGATGATGGAGGTATTCTTTTATAGAAGCATTGCATCTGTGGGAGAGAAGAACATGGAGCACCTAGGACTCCGTAAGACAGAAATGCTGGGACTGTGAGTGGCCATTCACAGGCTCCATACATAAGGCTTATAGCTAACTAGCTATTCCCTGCCATGACAGGACCAGGCACAGACTGGAGGGAAAGAGATGGGCGGTGGAAGTTTCATCACAGGTCAAGGTCACATGACAGTATTCCAAAACTACAGATAGAGACCAAAAAGGTGGAAAAAAATGTATGTTTGAAGAAATGGAGGATGAGCTCAATGGGCTCTACTTGTAGAATCCTGGACTGCCCCTTTAAAGGCTATGGACATCTTTGATATTGAAAAATGATTTATTGTCACCTTGAATAAAAACAAAATGTTTCACTAAGCGGCAGAGTACAATCTTCATTCCTTCATTCATTGTCAGATATTGGTTTTGGTTGATTTACCAATATACAGTATAGCCAGTTTTTTGACATCTCAGATCTCGTCAAGATACATTACATTTTAAATAAAAATGATCCAAAGAAGAAGGAAGGTGCAAGCCCTGGGTCCTAAAACATTGTAAGATAGGACTGTGCTCCATAGTTCAAACAATTCATTCCCCCGTGTCCTCTGCACCCTTGCACAGAATGGTCTTTGGCCTTTGCCCTCCTCATCATCCATAGTTATCTGGGACACTGCCACAATTCCACAGAACTGTATGTAGATCCATTTTATACCTCATATACCTCATGTTTGGCTGGTTTGAAAACCAACATGAAAGACATGCAAAAAATATTGACATCCTAAACCACATGGATATGTCATATATAAATAGACAAAGCAAACACTCCGAAATGTTTTGCGCCAGCTTCCTCAGTGGAGTCTCCCCTGAGGAAGCTGACGCGAAACACGTGTCTGGGTGTTGTGGAGGTGCCTTTTCTCTGGGTCTGTACACTTTGATGTATGGTATGATCTATGGAGGTACACCACAATTTGGTTTGATTTTTTTTTTTTATTTGTACCTCATATCATTTTTTTTCTTGAGGGGTGGGAAAATAGAATTGTAAAAGAAGCCATTACGTTCATGCATTTTTTAAGTCATAAATTTTTTTGGTCATATGTTTTTGACATGCACACTTTTTTCAGGCTTTTTTCCCTACAGTGAAGTCTATAGAAAAATGCTTGAAAAAAAGCCATACTGAGCATGCCGTGTAATGGCAAAGAAAAACCTTGTGGCATAAAACACAATGTAAGTAAAGAAAAATTCCACAGAAAATAAAAATTCAACGTTCATAATGCATTTCATATTAATTGACAGCAAACTTCTAGTTCTGGCCCTGCACTTTTTGCAAAAAAAAGACAAATGCCAGGAAACACATTGCAAAAAGCTTTTTTTTTCCCCCCTAAAAACACTAAGTGTGATACCCTCCGTATTGAGTGGGTTCACTTTTACAAACTGGAGAGCCAAACCAAAAGCGGAACAATGAAAATGTCAGATCTCTGGCAATGCTCTGCAAATCCGACAACAGACGGCAGGTTGCTGTTTATGGCAGCCTGTAATCTGCAGATACAACTCAGTCCAGTTGTACATTTCTGCTGACCAACTCACAGGGAAGAAGTGGGAAATTTACACCTGGAGATTCTGACATTAAAGTGTAACTGTAGATATGCCATAGAGACAAATCAAAGGTCTCAATCCGTGGGGGTCTGAGAGCTGAGAACCCCGCTGATCGCTAAAACGAGGAGAGAGAAGAGCTCACACAGAACGATGACGCTCCTTGCTGCTGAAGACGGGCTTAGCAGAAAGTCTATAAAAGTCTCCAGTAGATATGAGCGAACTTTAAAAAAAAGTCCGGTGTTCGTCGTTCGGGTTGTGGTAAGTCGCGCATCCCGTTATGGATTCCACTATAGAGGCATATGGAATTCATAAGGGGCGGCTGCCACCAACCCGAACTGTTGAACAGCCGAAGGACCTGGGGTGACGTCACTGTCATGTGATCAGTGCAGGGGGCTGGATTTGATCCAGTGCTGAGCCACGCCCCCTGCACTGATCACATGACGGTGACGTCACCCCAGGTCCTTCGGCTGTTCAACAGTTCGGGTTGGTGGCAGCCGCCCCTTATGGATTCCATATGCCGCTATAGTGGAATCCATAACGGGATGCGCGACTTACCACAACCCGAACGCCGAACACCGGACTTTTTTTTAAAGTTCGCTCATCTCTAGTCTCCAGCAGTGAGGAGAAACAGCGTTCTGCGCGATCACTTCAATCTCCTTGTTTAAGCCATCAGTGGGGGTTTTGGCACTTGGACTCCCATCGATCAAAACCTTTGATGTGTTAATATGACATTTCGAAGTTTTTAGAAATTATAAGTAAATTGTAGAATTTCAACCCAAAAAGTTAAAAATCACCATATAATTTTGTCATTATGGTACTAAAAGGAAATGTGTCACCAAAAAGGTTTTCTGCCAGATAGTAGCCCATATCTTTTTTTGTAATCTGTTTTATTTTCTGACTGCAGATTTATTTATTCTGTTTGCTAAACATGATTATGGGGGGCGGCCATCTTGCCTGAACTATCAGCATTTAGAAAGCATTAAGAACATAGGCGTAGCTATAGGGGGTGCAGAGGTAGCAGTCGCTACCAGGCCCAAGAGCCTGAGGGGGCCCAAAGACCCTTGTGCTGCATAAGAAGACACACAAAGCACTAAGGGAAGGGGGCCCAAGCTGAACTCTTGCACCAGGGCCCATGAGCCATTAGCTACGCTCCTGATTAAGAACATTACCTTACGGAAGCCCCATGGTCCCTAGACACAATGGTCAGGAGGGAACCTCATTGGCTTCTCTGGGAGAGTTTTCTAGGCATGCTCTCTGCAAAGGACATTGTACAGGGAGGGAATAGATAAGCTCTGAAAATCAACTATTGTGAATGGTGGATCTTGTCGTAGGATGACAGATAAGCAGATAACTACAGTAAAGTGAAGTGTACAGACCAAGAAGTGGCGCCTAATATTACGTTTAGTGGCCAGTGTGAAAACTGCAGGGTTTTATGGGTTTTGTTTAAATATAGATAGTGACATAGAAAATGAAAAATAACATCATCAAAAATTCTTTAAAAATATGTTACACATAAAAACATGATTTCAACAATAGGTCATTTTCCGATGACACATTTCCTTTAATCGGTGACCAAAATGGCATTTTATCCTCAAAAGTAACCGCAAATGTGGCTGCACATACTTGGTGTCGTCAGTTTTGCAAAAATGTCGGCCATAATAAATCTGAAAAATAAGTAAAATTGCAGTATCTCTACAAAAGAATCAGAATTACCAATGTTTTTGATCCGTCTGCTTGTGATTTCCTAATATATATAGATTAATTTGAGGTAAGGAGGGATACACCTGTGTGGGCAGTTTTACATTTTTGGATGGATGGATTGTAATTTTAGCATATTGCCATCTACGCATTTTACTAACATATCAGTGCACTAAGGACTAAAAATTAGTAAAATTCATCCAAGGAGAAAATATCTATATTAAACACAAGGAAAATTAAATTTGGGGCGGCTCTGATATATGGACGTGTGAACGGCAAAGATATGCAAAATGCAAGTGCAGCGACACAGCGACTACAAAGAATTACACAGATCTGGAATATGATTCAATGTGATATTATTACTGAAAGTGATTGTGGTGGTGGTGGTGGGATGGAACAGGTAACAGGGTCTTCAGGGGGTTACCAAGTGATGGCATAGTGGTCTGATAGCAAATACTACAACCAATTCTTGGAATAATGAGATTTCTACCCTCTGTGAAGCACTGCTGCTTCTGCTGAAAGCTTCCATGTGCAGTCCAGGTGCTGTACAGGTACTGCAACCATTAAGGGTGGCGTGCAAACAATCCACAGTATTTACAGTTGCAGTACAGTGGATGGGAGTTTATCAAATCTCATCCGCACTCTGCGGAAATCTCATCCCCACCCTGCGGAAATCTCATCCGCACCCTGCGGAAATCTCATCCGCACTCTGCAGAAATCTCATCCGCACCCTAGGCTCCATATCTTAAAACTAGGTAGTAGGAAATACTGGCCCTGTTGCAATCAATGACAGGGCAGCTTTCTTCTTTTTTACAGCAGATTATCAAATGAAAGCTGGGCTCTGATTGGTTGCTTTGGGTAGCCAGATTTTTTTTAAACTTTTGATAAATGAGGTCTATTGTGCCAAAAACTCTACAATTGAAATGTATTAGATATCAGAGAACAGAAAAAGGTAAAACACTGGTAAATTACACAACCCCAGGTTTTTATGGGCCTAAAGGGTCAATAGAGCTCAGCACATCTCTGAATCACTCTGCAGACCCCTTTACTCATGACTGTTGAGGGTTCCATCTCATGGTCCCATATCCCACAATCTTGGCAGCAAGAAAATTGGACACATGCCCTCATCATCCTGATTACATTCCTGGTATTACTGAACAGAAATGATCTCACTGATTATAACAGAGGCAGGCTGAGTGATCAGGTTATTAGACAGTCTATTACAGCGTGCACAATAACCAAATTAGCCCAAGGGCCGTCATGTTCCTCACTCAGACAATGGTGACAGATCGCCACCTGCGGCCCTCATAAAACAGTGCTACTGACTGAGCTGGTTAATAAACCAAGGTTCTCTGAGTAATAAAGGGGTTATAGAATTAAAAAGGGTCAGCGTTCGTCCATGACCTTTATCAGGTATTGCAGCCTATTAAAGTGAGTGATGCCATTGTGTGAAATGCCACGATGTCACTAGCCTCAGCTCTGAGACTGTCTAGTACTGTTTAGTACTGCTGTACACATTGTACTGTTCTATATTACTGATGATATTGCTATATGTTAATAGAACATGAAATATAGAAAGTACCATACACAAAAACAAAAAAGAATCCCAACGCGTCCTCAATTAATCTCTAGGTCTCACATGGAGATTATACATGCTCCTCCTCACCATCCTGTGTCTGGCTGTAAGTCAACTGGCTGGAGCAGGAGGACCCCCCCCCCCCCTCTCCTCTGTCTGCAATAGGACAAATCGTTCATTAAGATTCATCTTCTTGGTTGGGACTCTCAGCTAATCTCTAGCCTAAGATGGAACAGATGAGCAGGATTTCTACAAGACTTTTTGTTTCAGGAACGTGTAGAAAGTCTTGCAGACGGACAACTAGCATATGCCTCGACCCTCAGCCGATCTCCAGCCTAAGATGGAACAGATCAGCAGGATTTCTACAAGACTTTTTCTTTCAGGAACATGTAGAATGTCTTGCAGACGGACAACTAGCATATGCCTCGACCCTCAGCCGATCTCTAGCCTAAGATGGAACAAATCAGAAGGATTTCTACAAGACTTTTTCTTTCAGGAACATGTAGAAAGTCTTGCAGACGGACAACTAGCATATGCCTCGACCCTCAGCCGATCTCTAGCCTAAGATGGAACTGATCAGCAGGATTTCTACAAGACTTTTTCTTTCAGGAACATGTAGAAAGTCTTGCAGACAGACAACTAGCATATGCCTTGACCCTCAGCCGATCTCCAGCCTAAGATGGAACAGATCAGAAGGATTTCTACAAGACTTTTTGTTTCAGGAACATGTAGAATGTCTTACAGACGGACAACTAGCATATACCTCGACCCTCAGCCGATCTCTAGCCTAAGATGGAACAGATCAGCAGGATTTCTACAAGACTTTTTCTTTCAGGAACATGTAGAAAGTCTTGCAGATGGACAAGTAGCATATGCCTTGACCCTCAGCCGATCTCCAGCCTAAGATGGAACAGATCAGCAGTATTTCTACAAGACTTTTTTTTCAGAAACATGTAGAATGTCTTACAGACGGACAACTAGCATATGCCTCGACCCTCAGCCGATCTCTAGCCTAAGGTGGAACAGATCAGCAGGATTTCTACAAGACTTTTTGTTTCAGGAACATGTAGAAAGTCTTGCACACGGACAAGTAGAGAGGATAAGCATATGCCCAGTTTATTTTTATCATTGCTTAACTTAGTGGTGAACTTTTATTTTATTTTATATTCTTAGACAACCCCTTCAAAGCGTCAGGTGGCATTAGACGTCGGCTCTGAGTGGTTAAGCTGGGTTTACAAGTTTCAGGCTTAGGAATCTTCATCTGTTTTTATAAACCTGTGATGATACAACGTATGACAGCTGTATAACATCTGTAAACCATTTGGCGGCATCCTATATCCTATCGGCTTACAATGATTGAATGTTTGTATGATGTTTAGTGGAAAATGCCTGTCACAATATGTCACTTCAGGAAATCACAGAATACATTTCATTAATAAGCCAGCTATTTTAGAGAAGAAGGAATAAAAAAGGAACCGAGTTATGAATAATGTATCAAGTGGAAGAACGCGCTCCATGGTACGAACACAGATTGAAGAATGAATTGTTTACGAGAGTAGTATTACCCGGCAATCATTGAAGTAAATCAAACTCAATTGCAATACAAATCAGGTTCCTTCCCCCTCTGACGTGAGGGATCATGGTTCGGTTGACATTCATTATCAGACACTTCTCATTCAGGTTCATTCTCCATTGACAACAGTCAAACAGCAAAGTAATCCTCTTTACCCTGCTGGAAATATTTCTTTATGCTACAACAGGTTACGCATTATACATTTTAGGGTGCTGTGAAATGACGAGAGGAGCTATTGTATATGAGTGCTGGATGATAATGGAAATTTAAAGGGGTTGCTTACTTTAGACAATTCTTTATTTTTTTTGCATATTGATAAGCTGATTACAGCAAGTCTGACTATTAGGACCACCAACAGTCAGTGGTAATCTTCAGGGGAACCATGTACCAAGTGTTTCACTCCCCTACAGTGCTACCACAGGAGAAATTGAGCATTACACATTTTCCACTCTACTGAATGGGCAGCCCATGCAATGCTCAGACGTGCTGAGTCCTCCACAGCAATAGGAGCTCTTTGAAGCTGCTCTGTGCTAAAGCTAATTGATGGAGGTCCCTCCTCTATCGACCCCAAATTACCTGGTAGTTTATTTATATTTGAAAATGGCTTTTCTAAAGTAGATCTACTACTCTGTTCCTGCACATAAGATGCTTGTGTGAAACCCACGTAATTCAGAGACAGTCTATATTTCACATGTGGAAGAATGTCATTGGCTGCCACGTCACTGCCACGTCACTTTATTGACCTATAGCTTGTTATTCATTCAGCCCCTATATTATTTTAACATAAAGACGCTCCTCTGACCATGTGTTATAATGTCTATGTTAACGTCATATAATTTATCTAAAACATACTAAATCATAATAATAATAATACATTGACTAATAACTCCCTGACGAAGCCTGGTGGCGAAACGCGTTGGGTAGGTGAGGGGATACTATGAAGGAGGCAGTACATACTTACCTGTTTACCGTCTTTTCTATCGCGTGGCCATGTGTTTCCATGCTTATATGTTGCACATTGTGGTCTAAGCTTTACATTGCTTACTTGATGTCAACCCTTGGAGTTTGGGTTTCTATACTATTTGTTGGAGCGATTGCCCACCATGACCACTGAATGTTGTTTATAGTGACGAAATAGACTCTGGCTGTTCCTTTGTCTTGCCCCATACTATCTATAGAATGGGGCAATATATGTCCATGCCTTATGAAATTTGATTG
The DNA here is from genome assembly GCA_033119425.1 of Bufotes viridis. Classification (NCBI taxonomy): domain Eukaryota; kingdom Metazoa; phylum Chordata; class Amphibia; order Anura; family Bufonidae; genus Bufotes; species Bufotes viridis. The sequence continues at coordinate 470,248,842 of CM065591.1, forward strand.
TTATATGAATTAGACTCCGGCTGCTCCTTTGTCTTGCTCCATACTATTTTAATGAATGCGGCAACACATATCCACACACTATGAAATCTGATTGTTATATATTATATATGATATCAATACTAGCCCCCTTCCTGGAACCACTCTTTGGTGACTTTTAACCCATTGTTCCATGAGTGACTCCGATGTATGCTTTTTATTATTAAACTATTCAATAAAGTTATTTTGCTATTAAAAAATTGTGTATCTATTTATTGTTAAATGTGGGCATTACACATGCTTTCTGTAGGTTTCGGTATAATAACTCATATAGGTTGTGACATAATTGAAGTAAAAGTGACGATGAGAATGATAAGTATTGAGAAAAGAGGAAAATCATAAAGATGGAGTATAGAAAAGGAAAAGGCACAAGGAGAACAAGAAAGAAAGAAAGAAAGGAAGGAAGGAAGGAAGGAAGGAAGGAAGGAAAGGAAGGGAGGGAAAGGAAGGTAGGAAGGAAAGGAAGGTAGGAAGGGTGAGATTGGTGTCAGCAGAATTTCAGTGTAGGTGAAGGTGTAGTTAGATTAGTGAATACGATGACTGATAGAATCCGGGTGACGTGTGATGTGATGAGTCAGGTATTACTGTATGGAGCATGACACATACATGTGCATCCAAGCTATAAGACTGCTGTCATGCAGCACTAATGCAGGTAACACACAGTTATCTCAGGACGTGACCAACATGGTAATCTCACATTCCCTACAACTCCAGCCCCTGATGTAACCTGCATCCCTTCCTGCACAAGAATCAATCTCTGCCGATCTATTCTAAAGCCCTGCTAGATTTGTTACCATGCTACAGTTTAAGTGTTGCAAGGCACGAGCGTCATTTCACTGACAACCCCGGCGCCCTGCCTCCACTGACTCTAAAACCCATCCGTTTCCAGCCCGCTGACATATTACCATTGATCGGGTCATTGCATGTCAGCCTAAGCAGTTATTAGCAGCGCAGCTATGTGAGGCGGAATACATCACCAATCCATGTGCCTCCTATGGCACCAGACATTCTACTGCTACAGTGCCGGCCTCTCAGGAAACCAGGGAGACCAGAAAATACATGAAATATAACGGCTACAGTATGTCCCCAGTCACTCTCACCTGTCACCACGCTACAAATCACATCAAGCCTTGCCAGCAGAAGACATGTGCCTACATGGACTTGCTGAAGGTTGCAGTTCTACACAGTGCAATAGGCATAGGTCTTCTAAGTCTGACATAGTTCCTCCCTGAAGAGTCCTTTATTACACTGACGGTCCACCACTGCCATCCCCTGCCGTACAGTACTATAGTGTATATTGCTGCTTCATACAATGTGCTCCTTTAAGAATGAATGTTCGGATCTAGACTCGGTCTGTGCTCACTCATAATACGACTGGACATCTGACATTTCTGCCTAGCTCCATCAGTACATTGTACTGGACTCATACAAAACTGATTGAGGTATAGGGTTATTCTTTGCACTCATAAGATGTAGCAGAGCTGAACACGACATTCAATTTTTTATAGGACAATGAAGTCAACACCTTCAACCAAAGCTACCCCGTCATGACATCCTAATAAGGTGAGCCAAATGACAAACTCAGCGGTGCTACATCTCTACCTAACGATGGTCCTACCACATCTGTACCAGCCACTAGACTAAAAGGACACGCACTCCCTACACGACCAAGAACCAGAGAGTTCACCCCCACCCCCACCAAAGGTGAAGATCCCACAGCACCTAGGGATAAAACAGCAAAAAAACAGCTTAAGATATAAAATTTATTCCTATAACAATAGAAGCTAATTCCATGCCACTGAATAGGTTTGCAGGTTTCCCACCCTCCCCCTCCACGTCAGTAGCAGTAAAACAAAAGCATACATTAAAGAGTGCATAGTACAGAGCTGGGTTTGCCTCAGGAGATAAAATAAGGGCACAGGTTCCTCCAACGTAATGAAATAAAGGAGTAGTAGTACACTGCCATCAATCATCGGGATGGAGTCACCGTATAACTGCACTTCAGGACTGCACATCACCTCGTCATTGCAGGTAGGACAGAATGTATCTCTGTGTACATACAGGTACAGTTCATCTACAGGAAGAGAAGCAACAGAAAGGAAGAGAAAAGAGAGCGAGAACCTAGGACTGAAAGCATAGACTAGACTGCAGCAGTGGGAGTTCAGCACTGGAAAGAGTGGACAGCTCCTGGCAGGGATTGCAGCAGTAAGCAAGGTGCAGGGCTTCAGTACCTACTAATACTTGACTTAAGCTCCACAAGGCAAATGTTAGGATAGAAAAAGAAAAAATAAACCCATTATTTTCATTATTATTTGCTTTCTGTATGTTCTCAAGAGTTTTTGTGGTCCAGAAAGGATTCTTCCATCAGCCATGGCAGAAACCTCCACCCCGAAGAAGTCACCCAGGTTCTTCAGTAGGTTCCATCTATGGAGGAGGTTTTTGCTCATGTTATTGATGTAGTTTAACCTACTATGTCATATAGCTCATATGGATTGAGATATCCTGGGATGATTCCATCAGCCATGGTAGAAGCTTCAAGCCTCCCCTATAGCCACCTCAAGTCTGCATCTAAAGAAGTCACCCAGGTTCATCCGTAGGTTCCATCTATGGAGGAGGTTGTTTCACATACTATATAACTCATATGGATTGAGATATCCTGGGAGGATCATTATGTACAGCTGGATGGGGTTCCTCAGGCAGATGATATGATATTGGGTAGCAATTGTGCACCCTTCCTCTCCAGAGAAGAAGAAAAAGAATAACCCCTTGTTTAATCACTCAACGGGAACGCAATGTGGGCTTGTACTCATGCGCTTTGATGGATACTTATTGATTGAGATATATATTTTTCTATTTTATTTTCCAGAACGGTATCACCAGATATGTACAATACAGTGCCTATGGGAGCTACCATCCAGATCATGACAAGACCACAGACTGCAGTAGGTCCTCTCTGTCCGATGTTGAGGCTTCCTGATGAGACTGCTCAGTTATCCTGGGGTCCTGGTTTGGGGTGCTCTGTTCTTTTCTCTGGATGTTGGGTGAATTGTAGATGCCACTTTCTTGGGCGTTACTTGGCTGTCTCTTCATCCTCTCGTATAAATTTCCTCTTTCTGCCTTAGGGCTGCAGTGATCTCTCTCATATTCCTCCTGGGCTTTTTCGATTTTGCGTTTTTTCATCTTGCTTTTGTGCATATGAAAGGTACTAAGTGAAAGGACAACCAGGCAGAAGATGACAGTGGCCAAGACTATCAGGACCAGAGTGGAGGAGAAGGTCTGGAACAAAGGCTCTACTTCTGTGGTGCAGCTGGTGGCATTAGATGCAGAGGTCCTGTTCAGCAGACAGGGTGACATGGATAGCCCTAGCTGCTTGGAAAGACTGGAACTCATTGAGACGGTTGGCTAAAAGCAAAGAAGGGTGCAGAATACCCCCCTCTCAGAAAAGGAACCAAAGCTGGATAACTGGGCTGACAACCTTAATCTTGAAGTAGTCTGCAGACATCAACCTGTAAAGACATAAAAGCTTAATCCAAAAGAAGGAACCTGATCTGAAAGACCCTATAGGACAGTGTCCAACATCTTAGAAGCTCCATCTTTGGCACAGAAGAAGCACCTGAAACATCTGATCTCTTCACAACCATTCTGATGCCAACTTGGAATATCAAATGCCTACCAAAAACAATGTTCTTCATGGTCTACTCCCCCAACCCAGAACCAGATATATCCTGCAATACAGTAGACACTTTGGGCATTGCATGTTAAGATACAGACCTCACTATTGCAGGGCAGATCCATGTCACCTGTTTTGCCCCTGTAGGAGTTGTACCATGCAGGGGTGGCATTCTTGGGACTGATTGCATTGTCCACGCTATTATGGAAGCACTTACCTGTAGGTAAGTCCTTGCTGCTGCTGCGGCTGCTGGAGTCCCCGGCACTGGCTCGCTCCTGGCTGCAGAAGGCACTGAGTGAGCGGACGGGAGGCAGCAGCCAATCGCCGGGCTGCGCTGTGCTGACGTCATCCTGCCTCTGTCTTGGGCTTCTGCACAGAGAGCTCCCGAGGTCTCCGGCCGGCGCCTGCGGCAAGCTGTGCCTCCCCATCTGTGCCCGGCAATAGGTGACTCCCGTGGCCCCTGGAAACCCCTGGCAGCGCTCCGCCCGTGTAGGTGCCTTCAGGAGAGGCAGAGAGGACGCTGCTCCACTCAGCATCCGGAAGAGGACATCTGTGGCCGGTCCCTGCAGCTTTCCTCTGCAGTACTGAGCTGGATCCAAAGCTCATTAAAATGCCCCAGCCCTGGATGTGCCGGCAGGGCCGGTGCAAGGATTTTTGCCGCCCTAGGCAAAAGAAAAGTTTGCCGCCCCCCCCCCCCCTTAACTAACGCCAGTTCTCTCCCCCCCCCCTTGTCATTCTCTCCCCCCTCTTGCCATTCTTCACACTCCCCCCCCTTGTCATTCCCTTTCTCCCTCTTGTCATTCCCTTTCTCCCTCTTGTCATTCCCTTTCTCCCTCTTGTCATTCTCTCTCCCCTTGTCATTCTCCCCCTCTCCCCTTGTCATTCTCCCCCCCTCCTTTGTCATTCTTCCCCCCCTCCTTTGTCATTCTTCCCCCCCTCCTTTGTCATTCTCCCCCTCTCCCCTTGTCATTCTCCCCCTCTCCCCTTCTTTGTCATTCTCCCCCTCTCCCCTTCTTTGTCATTCTCCCCCTCTCCCCTTCTTTGTCATTCTCCCCTCTCCCCTTCTTTGTCATTCCCCCTTACCTCTAGTGTAGCGCGGCCGAGCTCTTTATGCTGCACGGGTACAGGAGCTTTAGTTTCCTGTACCCGAGGGGACTGACATGAAGTGCACATTGTGTGCGCACTTCATGTCAGTCCGGCCGGGTACAGGAGACAGATGCTCCTGTACCCGCGGACCTTAAACAGCTCGGCCATGCTACAATGAGGAACTGACAGGAGGGAGCGCTGAGCGCTTCCCTCCTGTCAGCTCCTCTCTTCATGCTGCGCCCGGGCGGTGCGCCCTCATGGACGCACCAGCCCGGGCAGTGCTGCAGCCGCCTGAGGCTCTATACAGAGCGCTCGGCGGCTGCAGCATGAGGCAGGGCCGGCGCTCCTAGCAGCGCCCCTTCCCAAGGGGCGCTCTACGCGGCTGCCTATTCCGCGTATAGGACTCGCCGGCCCTGTGTGCCGGATCCTGTCCTCCCAGTGCAGTAGGGGTCCACACCACCCAGTGCTGCCCCCTAAGTCAGGGCTGTCAGGTGTCAGTAAGGAGGGCATAAAGCTCAGTCAGTGATAAATATGGGAAAGACTTGTCTATAACCAGATCTACTATCTTTCCTGCTCCTATCACTTGTTATAGACTGACTGAATATTGCAGTAGAAGATCTGCATCTGATCCCAAGGTTTGAAGTGTACAGCCTTGTGTATATGGAGTGTTATAGAGCCTCAAAAATCCCAGTATACAGTACATACTATAGTATACATAAGTGTCCTGTAAATACTACAGTATACATCAGTGTCCTGTAAATACTATAGTATACATAAATATACAGTACATACTATAGTATTCATAAGTGTCCTGTATATACTATAGTATACATAAGTGTCCTGTACATACTATAGTATACATAAGTGTCCTGTATATACTATAGTATACATAAGTGTCCTGTATATACTATAGTATACATAATTGTCCTGTATATACTATAGTATACATAAGTGTTCTGTATATACTATAGTATACATAAGTGTCCTGTATATACTATAGTATACATAAGTGTCCTGTACATACTATAGTATACATAAGTGTCCTGTATATACTATAGTATACATAAGTGTCCTGTATATACTATAGTATACATAATTGTCCTGTATATACTATAGTATACATAAGTGTTCTGTATATACTATAGTATACATAAGTGTCCTGTATATACTATAGTATACATAAGTGTTCTGTATATACTATAGTATACATAAGTGTCCTGTATATACTATAGTATACAAAAGTGTCCTGTACATACTATAGTATACATAAGTGTCCTGTATATACTATAGTATACATAAGTGTCCTGTATATACTATAGTATACATAAGTGTCCTGTACATACTATAGTATACATAAGTGCCCTGTATATACTATAGTATACATAAGTGTCCCGTATATACTATAGTATACATAAATATACAGTATATACTATAGTATACATCAGTGTCCTGTATATACTATAGTATACATAAGTGTCCTGTAAATACTATAGTATACATCAGTGTCCTGTACATACTATAGTATACATAAATATACAGTATATACTATAGTATACATCAGTGTCCTGTATATACTATAGTATACATAAGTGTCCTGTAAATACTATAGTATACATCAGTGTCCTGTACATACTATAGTATACATAAATATACAGTATATACTATAGTATACATAAGTGTCCTGTATATACTATAGTATACATAAGTGTTCTGTATATACTATAGTATACATAAGTGTCCTGTATATACTATAGTATACAAAAGTGTCCTGTACATACTATAGTATACATAAGTGTCCTGTATATACTATAGTATACATAAGTGTCCTGTACATACTATAGTATACATAAGTGCCCTGTATATACTATAGTATACATAAGTGTCCCGTATATACTATAGTATACATAAATATACAGTACATACTATAGTATTCATAAGTGTCCTGTATATACTATAGTATACATAAGTGTCCTGTACATACTATAGTATACATAAGTGTCCTGTATATACTATAGTATACATAAGTGTCCTGTATATACTATAGTATACATAAGTGTCCTGTATATACTATAGTATACATAAGTGTTCTGTATATACTATAGTATACATAAGTGTCCTGTATATACTATAGTATACATAAGTGTTCTGTATATACTATAGTATACATAAGTGTCCTGTATATACTATAGTATACAAAAGTGTCCTGTACATACTATAGTATACATAAGTGTCCTGTATATACTATAGTATACATAAGTGTCCTGTACATACTATAGTATACATAAGTGCCCTGTATATACTATAGTATACATAAGTGTCCCGTATATACTATAGTATACATAAATATACAGTATATACTATAGTATACATCAGTGTCCTGTACATACTATAGTATACATAAGTGTCCTGTATATTCTATAGTATACATCAGTGTCCTGTACATACTATAGTATACATAAATATACAGTATATACTATAGTATACATCAGTGTCCTGTACATACTATAGTATACATAAGTGTCCTGTATATACTATAGTATACATAAGTGTCCTGTACATACTATAGTATACATAAGTGTCCTGTATATACTATAGTATACATAAGTGTCCTGTATATACTATAGTATACATAAGTGTCCTGTACATACTATAGTATACATAAGTGTCCTGTATATACTATAGTATACATAAGTGTCCTGTACATACTATAGTATACATAAGTGTCCTGTATATACTATAGTATACATAAGTGTCCTGTACATACTATAGTATACATAAGTGTCCTGTACATACTATAGTATACATAAGTGTCCTGTACATACTATAGTATACATAAGTGTCCTGTATATACTATAGTATACATAAGTGTCCTGTACATACTATAGTATACATAAGTGTCCTGTACATACTATAGTATTCATAAGTGTCCTGTATATACTATAGTATACATAAGTGTCCTGTATATACTATAGTATACATAAGTGTTCTGTATATACTATAGTATACATAAGTGTCCTGTATATACTATATTATACATAAGTGTCCTGTACATACTATAGTATACATAAGTGTCCTGTATATACTATAGTATACATAAGTGTCCTGTATATACTATAGCATACATAAATATACAGTATATACCATGGCATACAACAGTGTCCAGTATTGCTGATAGACGTAAGTATTTCAGCGCTCACCTGCGTTTTTTCTTTGGGAGGCACGGACAACTGACCCTGAGACGGTCATGTACAAATAGCAAAAAAGTTGCAGAGTCCAGCTTCCTATAAAATGATTCCTTTATTCATTCGACATAAAATCCAGACATCCAATACAGTATAAAATGTCTACGCGTTTCGGACCCCAGCGTATAGGTCCTTCACCATGATGAAGGACCTATACACTGGGGTCCGAAACGCGTAGACATTTTATACTGTGTTGGATGTCTGGATTTTATGTCGAATGAATAAAGGAATCATTTTATGGGAAGCTGGACTCGGCAACTTTTTTTGCTAACAGTGTCCAGTGTATACTATAGCATACTTAAGTGTACAGTATATATAGCATACCTATGTTTTCAGTATATACTAGAGTATACATAAGTATACAGTACATAACTATGGCATACATAAGTGTACAGTATTTACTATAGTATACTTAAGTGTACAGTATATATAGCATACCTATGTTTTCAGTATATACTAGAGTATACATAAGTATACAGTACATAACTATGGCATACATAAGTGTACAGTATTTACGATAGTATACATAAGTATACAGTAGCATACATAAGTAGCATCTCACTAAGGTTTGCCATCACTGTCAGACAGGTGCGGGTCGGTCCCACCTCTAGGACCTGCACCTATCTGACATTGATGACATATCCTAGTGATGTGCCATCAATATTCCTGATGGCAATACCCCTTTAAGTCTTCTATTTGGCTGTTTTCTGGAACATTGGCTGACGATCAACACTGCCGCAGCCAATAACTGGCTTCAGCAGTGACGTGGCCACAAGCAGCACATCACCGCTGAAGCCAGTTATTGGCTGCAGTGGAGCATGTGACCACAGCTGGATGTAAACGGTCCAAGGACCGGAACATGGAGGCAGTGCGCAGGACCTGAGTGTCGGAAAGCAGGTAGTATGACTCTTCTATATATGGAAGCAGGCTGCAGGCAGTACAGAAAAAGTCTTTTTTCCCAGAGAACATCCCATGTAAAAAATGAAAATCAAACATTATATAGTACATGACAATCTCTACCAAAGCTAGAACCAGCCCTGTACCTCACATGGATCCAGAGATCTCCACATTCACTGCTCTGCTAGATTTATCTCAAGCCGACAGCTCAAGGGGAGTGTCCTTTCTGCTGTAGCTCAGGGGGCGTGTCCATGCTCTCCCTATCACAACTCAGGAGGCAGATGACGCATGAAACTGAGCATGAGCAAAAGAATTCAGATCCAGGTGCTGGTTTGGAAACTGTAGAATATTTTTCATAGGACAACCCCTTTAAGGAAGGAGAAATACAGACAGCTAGGCTTATTATAAAAAAAGACTGCATGAAAAACTTCATGTGTGCTGCACTGTCTTTTTTTCAAAAGTGCATTTTTCCATACCTTAAAAAACGCAGTTTTCATTACCTTTTGCAAAAATTTGGGAAAATACTGCGTCCGATGTTGGGCAAATTTTTTTGCGTTTTTGCACTATGCCTCCATCATCTGTAATGAGACAACCCCTTGAATAAGCCCTATACCTGGCGGTGGATCCGCCGGAGTTATGAAGCGGCACCGGCCTCTACATAGCTTTGGCGCATCCACCGCCGGTCTAAATCTACACCAGCTGCCGAGCTGTCTTGCATTTAGACCATTTTCTGTGCTTAAAACAGGCGTAGAATTCGGCCCACACCACACCCACTGGCGTGAGCGGGGAAAAGATGCAGAATACGGTGCAAAGGAGCTTTGCGCCGCAATCTGCGCCAGAAATACACCTAATAAATAATCCCTATTGAGTTTTTTATGCAGCATTTTATGATAGTTTTTTTTTGTTTGTTATTTGGACACACTCTTGGCCCTTTCCCATAAACTTCTCTATAGAAAAAATAATCGTCTGGAAAAACTCAAAAATGTTGTCACTAAAGGAAAGAAATGTGATGTGGCAGCATCCTAAGGGAAGGTTCACACATAGGTTTTTGCAGGCGTTTTTTTTTTTTTTTTGCACTTTTGCGTTTTTTAGTAGAATTTTTGGCAGAAAAAACACCAGCTCCAGATGTCAGCTAAAGGTCTGCGTGAAACGCAGGACACACAAGTCTGTATTTCAGGAAGGTGATGCTACACATAACAGTGTCCACGATTTCCCTTCTCAGCAGAGAGCAGTGATCTCCTTCCAGTAGATATGCAGAGTATATTAATACCGCACAACCGCTGTGTGCACTGAATCCTCTAGCAGGTATTTGCTGTGCAGCGATGTGGCCGCATACTGTAACTTTTTGTCTTTGGGGAGAGCTCATCATACGGATATGCTGCAGCGAATTATGTCAGAAAGCCACCCCTGTGCTGCAGTTGTTTTTTGGACCATACATCATGTGTACAGCGTCTAATGAATGCACATTGATGTGGAAGGATTCCAAGGAGCAGTCAAGGCGCTGATGAATGGCGTGGCTTGCAGAATTGATTCGCAGCCTTACAGTCAGCTATGGAGCCCGTTTAATGGATTGAATACATGGGGTTTTCAAATAAGTCTTATCTATTACTAGCAGAGAAGCCGTTATTTTAGCAGCAATTCATAATCTGCAGATTTTGTCCGTGAGGCTGCAGTCATTTTTTTCTAGGGTCGTTTACAAAAGTGAAATTCTGTAAATTTGTTCTGGAGTCTACAGTGTGCAATAATCTGATAAAACCTGCACACAAAATCAGAGAGCTGAGAAATAATAAGGATATTATGTGGATATGTGCAAAGGTTTTAGGTAGGAATAGAAAAAGTGCTGTAAAGTAAGAACGCTTTCACAAATAGAAGTGTTAATAGTTTATTTTTTAACCATTAACAACATGCAAAGTGAATAAAAAAAAGAGAAATCTAGACCCAATCAATATTCGGTGTGACCAGCCCCTGCCTTCATAACTGCATCACTTCTTCTAGGTACACTTACATGTAGATTTTGAAGGAATTTAGCAGGGAGGTTGTTCCAGACATCTTGGAGAACTAATCACAGATCTTCTGTGGAGGTAGGCTTGCTCAACTTAATCTGTCTCTTCATCTAATCCCAGACAGACTGGATGATAGTGAGATCAGGGCTCTGTGGGGTCCATATCATCACTTCCAGGACTCCTTATCCTTCTTTACTCCACAGATAGTTCTTAATGACATTGGCTGTATGTTTGGGGTTGTTGTCATGCTGCAGAATACATTTGGAGCCAATTAGATGCCTCCCTGATGGTCCTGCATGATGGATAAGTATCTGCCTGTATTTCTAAGCATTGAGGACACCATTAATCCTAACCAAGTCCCAAACTGTGTTTGCTGAAAACTTAATGCAGCAGATGAAAGACACATCGTGCTTACCTACCTTCGAAATCGGAACATGTCCAGCAGTGCCACCAGCTCAGAACTTGCAGAAACCAGGATCCGGACCTAGGTACACTCATCTACTGTTACAAGAAGTCTGGCAAGAAGTGGTGTTTATGGAAGAATTTTGGCCGAAAAGCCATACTTTCGCCATGGAAACAAGGCCAAGTGACTATTTATGCACAAAAACATAGGAACTGGGGTACATGAAAATGGCAGTGTTATGTCAGTGGTCACCACCACCATGCTACTCAATGTGCTGCCCAGAGGCCTCTGGAAGCTGCTTTTTCCAGTCTCTGGCACGCGACCTGCAATCACCTGTGGCCACTAAAGGACCAGCGTGCATTAGCAAATCCTTCCCCAGACAATAGCTGAGTGTCTGTGCTTACAAGTTTTCTGTGGAAAGATTTGTGGGGTCATTTATCAAACTGGTGTCAAGTAGAACTGGCTTAGTTGCCCATAGCAACCAATCAGATGCCACCTTTCAGTTTGGACAGCTCCTTTGGAAAATGAAAGAAGAAATCTGATTGGTTGCTATGGGCAACTAAGCGAGTTCTACTTTACACCAGTTTGATAAATGACCCCCTTGGTGCTCCTGTGATTTCCTTGTGATTTACCTGTGTAACCCAGTCTGGGTTCCTGCCGTGTACCCTTCCTGCCTGTGTACTACTGTCCTCACAGTTTGGTTTCAGTTCAAGTCCATTTTTAAGTTCTCCTAGTTTGTCTGCGCTACTGTCACGCTAGGAAGTGGGGGAAAACCCCACGTATAGTGTGGGTAAATGGGGAAGCAGCAAGGCCTGAACACCAGAAACAGGGAGCAGGTCACCTCCTAAAGCCACTCTAATCCTGGCCCTGACTCCTAACCGTATGAGCAGGCCCAGATGGTAGGTGGGCACATACACAGGAACTTTGGACCCTGATTCGCCCTGATGATCCCTGAATAAAGTTAAGGAGCTAAAGACAACCTGTTCCTCCGGAACGTAGATGAACAGGAGTCTCACAGGCCAAGCAGCAAAGGTAAGAGAAGACAAGAACTAGGTCGGCAGGTATGAACCCAATGATAAGACAACACACCGGAACAACAAGCACTTTCCTGCCGCAGCAACAGGGTGGAACACCAGCACAAAGACCACCTGGACACCCATGCGGACCAAGTGCATGGTGGCCCCAGGCACAGCTGCTAACTGACTTGAGGCACAGACAGTGGAATGTCTAGCAACCATGCTGGACAACACACCAAGCAGATCAGACATGGAACACAAAACTAGACATAACAACACGCCCTGTACATAAACTTTCACCAAACATAAACAAGGAAAGGAAGAGGAAAATACATGAGGATTACATCAGATGACCTAGATGTCTAACTAGGTGGCCCTCACACTGGACGGATGGAATATCCAGGGCAGGAGCATAGCTCCAGCACACACCAAGGCTGGAGTACTACTGATCTCAGGCTCACAACACAAGATTAAGAAGAGCCATAAGGCCAGATCACACCTAGCCAGGAAGTTACCCCTTCAGCACCGGACAGGGAAAGAACCAGGAGAAGGAGGAAAGCACAGACATGCTGCACCACAACGCGTTGCCCCTGGCAACCAGCATGCAAGGCTAATGTGTCACAGTGCACAACAAGAAGATTGTGACAGAGCAATGACAGCTACCATCTTGGTTCCTGCCTGTATTGTCCCTGTATCCACCACTATCCCACCTGCAATCTCTTTTAGTTTGTCTTGTTCAGAGATGCCAAATATCTGCAGTTCCAGTATTAGTGACTGCCCAGACTGCTTCTGTGACTGTGGTATGGTTTCCCAGCATCCCAGCCAAGTTTTCTACAGTCAAGTACGGCCTAAAAACCCCATAATCTGTGACTGTTCAGACTGTATCTCCAGATTTGGTGCATTTTCTGTGCTTAGAGCATCTGGTGCTTTCACCAGTGTCCTTGACCTAAGTAGGTCAGATGCCAACTATACTGAGACTATCCCAAGAGGTAGCAGTCTGGTTGATCCTCTACAGCAGGCATGCTCAACCTGCGGCCCTTTAGCTGTTGCAAAACTACAACTCCCAGCATTCCTGGACAGCGTACAGCTATCAGCCTACAGCAGGGCATGGTGGGAGTTGTAGTTTTACAACAGCTGGAGGGCTGCAGGTTGAGCATGCCTGCTCTACAGCAAAGTCCAGATTCTTCTACAGGGGTTAAAGGGAGAATACTAGGGGAGCTCCGGAATAGGATTTAGGCCAAAGCCTAACCAGTTAGTTGGCACAGTGGGTCCACACTTACTGATCTAACAGGCAGCAGCTCTTCTGGACTGATAAGTCAAAATCTAAAATATTTGGCTGTAACAGAAGGCAGTGTGTTCACCAAAGGGCTGGAGAGCGGTACAATAATGAGAGTCTGGAGGTACCAGTGAATCATGGCGGAGGAGCCTTACAAATTTGGGGCTGCATTTCAGCAAATAGAGTTGAGGATTTAGTCAGGATTATTTGGTGTCCTCAATGCTGAGAAATACAGGTGGATACTTATCCATCATGCAAGACCATCAGGGAGGTGTCTCATTGGCTACAAATTTATTCTTCAGCAGGATAAAAAACCCAAACATACGACCATTAAGTCATTAAGAACTATCTTTTGTGTGAAGAAGAACAAGGAGTCCTTGAAGTTATATATGGACCGGACCTGGAAGTATAGCGGCACATTCGCAGTCTCTGCTGTAGTAATGGAGGCAGAACCTCATGTGCTTGTGCTGCCACTGGAAGCAGCGGAACAGGCACGAGATTGTCAGGGACGGGCGAGATGTCCAGCCGCAGAGAGAGTGTCCTCACCTTCGGGGACCTCCCGTCGCAGGTGCAGAACCCTGCTTGATGGAAGAACTCGATTTGCCCATCTCTAAAAGAGCGTTAAGAGGTAACAGTCCGCCAAAGCCGCAGTGACTGAGGGGCCCAAAGGCACGTCCGCCATAGAAGAAAATACCTGTATTATAAATGGTAGGTTGGGTTTTGCCTTAGGGCCCCCGTTAGGCACTATGGTACACCACTGTTCTCCAGAGCTGCCCCAAGCTGCTGGTAAAATTCTAAAAGGTGATAAGGTTTGTACATCCTACTGCCTGAGAGAAAATGAGGCTAGAAACAGTGGCACTGCTGACACAGCACACAATATCTCCCAAAATGTAAATGCATCCTTAGAAGAATACTTAAATAAAACATCATTTTAATGGAATTTTCACATAAATGTGATGTTTTATTAATGTGAGTCGACCTCTGCTCTGCTCAGTCTTCCTAATGCAGCAGCATTTTTTATTTAATATTGAAAGGATCCCTGATATTAAATATGTCTGTGTGACAATAAAAATCTGCAATCAATCAGGTAATGCTCATTCTGAACTGTGGCCGAGACGGTGACGATTTCTGAGCTATTTTTATCTGTGATGACAGTAAGTATGCTTTTAAAAATGACTTTACAAGGGGATTTATGGGATTTTTATGTTATTTTTTATGTTGCTGTAGATTTTTTTCCTTGGTGGTCAGAAGTGCAATGTTAGTGATGGAAGATTTATAAATTCCCATAAACACAATAAAAAATATTAGACCTTGTAGCATGCTTAATATGTGAAATACTGTTGTGGCATCTTTCACCATTTACTTCAGGGGGGAGACAACATGTAAAAAAAATTCATATGCCATATTTACCTGACCTATTGTACCATCCTTATAACTTTCTATAAGAAACAGTTAAGGTTATTCAAGGAATGGTCCTGTGAAGTGTACGGCTTATAGTGGTCTTATAGACAGATCCTTCCATCTCCTCTGTGGACAGATCCTTCCATCTCCTGTGTGGAGTGTACGACTATGGACAGGTCCTTCCATGTCTTCTGTGGAGTGTATGGCTTATAGTGTCCTATGGACAGATACTTCAATCTCCTGTGGAATATACGTCTAATAATGCTCCTATGGACAGATACTTCCATCTCCTTGGAGTGTATGACTTATAGTAGGCTCTATGCCTGAAAAGAACTGATCAGGCATATCCCCATGCAATCTGAATGGATAGAAATCCGTTCAGTTTGCATCAGTATGCCTTCCGTTCAGTCACTGTCAGGCATTTTGGCCGGACATAATACTGCAGCTTGCAGCCTGCGCAGCACGCGA
Organism: Bufotes viridis; assembly: GCA_033119425.1. Taxonomy (NCBI): domain Eukaryota; kingdom Metazoa; phylum Chordata; class Amphibia; order Anura; family Bufonidae; genus Bufotes; species Bufotes viridis. Next base: position 470,264,340 of record CM065591.1, read on the forward strand.
AAACTGTGAAAAAGACTGCAAGACAGATCTGTCCATCTGCATGACAAGCGGAGGGACGAATCCGTTCTTGCAATGCAGACGTAGACGGATCCGCACCCGGATCATTTTACAAATGCTGTCAGTTGTCACACTGATCGGCGGATCCGGCAGGCAGCTCCGACAACGGAACTGCCTGCCAGATCACACTAACACTAGTGTGAAAGTACCCTAACACAATAGCACAAAGGGACAAATAAATTGTAACACATTCATTGGGAGTCTCAGTGCAGAGTTAACCCTTTTTTGTGGTGCTGGATTCACCCCCTGCACTTTTAATGGGCAATAGTAAAGATGGGGCATATAAACTCCACACATAAATCAGGGTTCATAGTTCCTTATAACCCCGAGAGGTCTGAGAGGGGGCTTCATGGTTCTGGGTCCATAGTCCATCACATTTCTCCCCTCCGAACATTAGACTAACCAGGTACCAGACCCCCAACTGGTCTGGACCCGTGTTAGTCGGACGAGAAAAAATCCAAAACCTCTTCCAACTGGTCCACTTGACTTGGCTGCAGGAGAGTGATGCCATCCATGTTATCTCCTGGGTAACCACACTGCCTCTGGGGAGAGAGGTCAGCTCCCTCTTCTCCCTGGATCTCCATCTGCCGCTGGGTAGCGAGGTCGGCTACCTCTTCTGCCTGGATCTCCATCTGCCGCTGGGGAGAGAGGTCAGCTACCTCTCCTCCCTGTATCTCCATCTGCCGCCGGGGAGCGAGACCGGTTGTCTGTTCTCCCAATAACATACTTGGCCTTTGGGGAGTAGGATCGACTGCCCCTACTCTCAGGAACTCTGGCTGTAGTTGGGGATCTGGGCCGGCTGCCCAGCATCCCTGAAGGGCTGGTAGAGAGACCTTGGTCCCATCTCCACCTGCCGACTGGGGGTCCTCCCAGGACCAGTCTATGAGGTCCTGACCTCCGCAGCTGGTACTGAAACAGGGGCTACCTCAATCGAGTCTTCCCAGCTGTAGGATTGTAGGTCTGAGACTGCCCCCCAGCCCTCCTGCAGTGTATATTGGGGCCGAATTGAGCTGAGGAAGTATTGATACTTTCTGCTCCAGCTCCCACTCCATTGTCACTAGAGATGCCAGGTCTTGTCTCACCTCTCTCACTGTAGCCCAATCATGCATACCCTCCCTTTAATCATAGATATCCCAGAACCCAGACTTTCCAGCATCTCCGAACTCTGGTTCTGCGAAGACCTTAAACAACAGGCCAGGGCCATCGTAATTCTCCCCCTCGGGCCTGTTGTACTCAGCCATCCAGGGAGAGTGCCGAATCGAGTACCACCAGAGGGCCTGGTAGGCGTTGTCTAGCCAAAGCTCCTTCCATACCAGGCTCTCGAATTCTATCACCCACTCATCCAGGTGCTGCTCTCCCAGAAGGGGCATATGCAGGGCCACTCGCATCTGCAACCGCTGCTCCTCACTGGGGAGACTCTTGCCCGCTGATGATGTATGTCCTCCAGAGCCTCGTGCAATACTGCCTCCCTGTAATCCGGGTGATCCTCCTCTTCATCATGGAACGCTGACAAAGAACTAGCTGATTCCATGCTGCTGTAGCCAGGGACGCTGTACGAGTACTAGCGTTTCCCTAATTTTAAATCCACATGTTACCGGTGTCTCTAAGATGCTGCTCCTCGCACTAGGAAGCAATCCCACTGCTGCCACCACTGTGACGGATCTCCTGGCCACCCCGACTGGGTGCCTCCATCGACCGATGCTCCTAGTGCTCGCCAAGGACCATCAGCACCACACTCGACACCATAACCACCGCAAATCCCACGAACCGCTGCAACTTGGTTTAGGGTTTCGCCGTACTCCATCCACCCTGGACACTTCCAGTGGGTTAACCTCTCCTTGGCCCAGAGAGTGAAACAATAACAGGATCAGCTCTTACAAGAGCTGGGGATTATACTCTGGAGAGTATAATGATAATAGCAATCCAAAGAGTGTAGTTCTCCAATCCCCCAAACATGAGCCCTAACTTCATGAAGGGTAGAACAGGACACTTTAATGCCAGCCAGCACTCACAATTTATACAATTCCATAGGCCAGAGGCACCCCCCCCCTCTGCCTCTGATACAGTTAACTAAGACAATGGACTAACTCAATATACACATACAGTTCAAGAAGTCTACCAACATAACGCAATCAAATATGAACAGCATGCAAACAGACATGCCCCCAAGTATCTTAATGAATGAATAGGGAGAGAGGAGACACATGTGATGGAATTATCTCCTGAGTGTATTATAGGGTGATCTACTCATCTACGCCACCAGAGTCGGCTACTCCTAGAGTCATCTCTCGTAATCCCATCACTAACACAATAGCAAAAAGAGACAAATATACTGTAACACATTCATTGGGAGTCTCAGTGCAGAGTTAACCCTTTTTTGTGTTGCTGGATTCACCCCCTCCACTTTTAATTGGCAATAGGAAAGATGTGGCATAAACTCCACACATAAATCAGGGTTCATAGTTCCTTGTAACCCCAAGAGGTCTGAGGGGGGTCTCCATGGTTCGGGGTCCATAGTCCGTAAAAAGGAGGCTAGCCCTCAGGATTCTCCAGCATCCCCAGTGACGGTTCAGTCCGTCACAGAGTGTATGGCTTATAGTGGTCCTATGGACAGATCCTTCCATCTCTTCTGTGTAGTGTATGGCCTCATGCACACGAACGTAATTTGGGTCCGCATCCGAGCCGCATATTTTGCGGCTCGGGCGCGGACCCATTTACTTCAATGTGGCCGCAAAAGATGCGGACAGCACTCCGTGTGCTGTCCGCGTCCTTTGCTCCGTTCCGTGGCCCCGCAAAAAATATATAGCATGTCCTATTCTTGTCCGTTTTGTGTAACAGAAGGCGGAACAGCTTCCGTGTTTTGCGGATCCGCGGACTGCAAAACACCTACGGTCGTGTGCATGAGGCCTATGGCTTATCGTGGTCCTATGGACAGATACTTCCATCTCCTCTGTGGAGTGTATGGCTAATAGTGGTGCTATGGACAGATACTTCCATCTCCTCTGTGGAGTGTACGGCTTATAATGGTGCTATGGACAGATACTTCGATCTCCTTGGAGTGTGTGGCTTATAGTGTCCTATAGACAGGTCCTTCCATCTCCGCTGTGGCATGTACAGCTTACAGTATAGTGGTTGTATGGACAGATACTTCCATCTCCTCTGTGGAGTTTGAGCTTATAGTGGTCCGATGGACAGATACTTCCTTCTCCTGTGTGGAGTGTACGACTTATATTAGTCCTATGGACACATCCTTCTATCTCCTCTGTGGAGTGTATGGCTTATAGTGGTCCTATGGACAGATCCTTCCATCTCCTCTGTAGAGTGTACAACTTATACTGGTCCTATGGACACATCCCTCTATCTCCTCTGTGAAGTGTACAGCTTATAGTGGTCCTATGGACAGATATTTTCATCTCCTGTGGAGTGTATTGCTCATAGTGGTCCGATAGACAGATCCTTCCATCTCCTGTATGGAGTGTACCACTTATAGTGGTCCTATAGACAGATCCTTCCATCTCCTCTATCGAGTGTATGGCTTATAGTGTCCTATGGACAGATCCTTCCATCACCTCTGTAGAGTGTACATCTTATAGTGTCCTATAGACAGATCCTTCCATCTCCTCTGTGGAGTGTATGGCTTATATAGTGTCCTATGGACAGATCCTTCCATCTCTACTGACAGATAGATAGATAGATAGATAGATAGATAGATAGATAATGCACAATATGTAAATGGTGAGTTGGTCAACTAAAGCAGAATTAAGTTTTATTTGGAACATATGGTAGTGCTATCACAATGTTATATGTGGTTCTACATAGGCTTAGAAGAAATCAGTCAGCACAAATGATTCAGAGCACAGCATCCAGCTCTGCTACATCTCTATATCGCTGTATCGGCATCATCCAGTAGATGTCACTGTATTTACAATATGGAGGTGAGACAACATCTGTCACCCTGAACTGCATTACCAGTGTGCATTCATCAGTCCTTTGGTCCACATCCAGAGCTGTTCTTCGCTATCTAGAATACCTTAAAGGGAATGTGTCATTGGAAAATTACCTATTGTTTAACCCCTTCCTGACCACCCAACACAAATTTACGTTGGCAGTCAGGTATATAAATATGGTACATAGTCCACGGAGAAGAAGAAATGATAGGCGGCACTCACCATGACTTGAATTGCTTCAGTGCTTTAATAGAAAACATGCAGGCACGAGCAAGGGCAGGAGCGGACAGGCTGATCACGGAAATGCGCTGTAGGCGACGGCCGTTTCGCGCGGGCTTGCGCTTCGTCTGAGTGCCGCCTATCATTTCTTCTTCTCCGTGGACTATGTCTAATATGTACTTCAATCTCTGCTGAGCACCACCTACATTGACTTCCAAGACTCACTGCCCAAGCCATTGTTTCCTTCTATATAAGGACTTTAACACAGAGAGGAGCAGTGCCACCCCCCCTCCCACCACCTATGTGAACTTTATTATATAAATATGCTGCCTGCTCGTGAATGCAGCGGCCGCCATAGCCGCAGGGTGAATGTTTAAACAGCAGACACTCGGGGTAAATGTATGCAATCAACGATAATGTGGATCTCACACATTTATCCCCTCAGATGCTGTAGTCAAATGTGACCATGGCATCTGTGAGCTCAAAAACACAACAGCCCTCCGAGCAGGCATTGGGGAAGCCAGATCATCCTCCTGAATGAACCGAGGCTGCTGCAGATAGGTTCCTATAAAGACCGTGCCTATGGCAGGGCTCCATAGAAACACTGAAATTCTCATAGACTCCAACGTTAATGCAATCTAATGATTGCTTTTTCAAGTTTCCTAGCGCAACTATTAAAAACTTTAGGAAAAAAAAAAAGAACGTTTTTAAAAATACTTAAAAAATGTAAAAATTCAAATAAACGTCCCTTTCCGCAAATTTATAATAAAATAAATAAACAACTTAAAAAATAAACATCATAGGCATCATTAAATCGCGTTTTTATGTTTAACATGTTTTGAAACTATTTTTGTTAATGTTGTTTTAAATTTTCCATGTCATAGAACATAGCTGAATTAGTAGGGCTGAAAAAAGACCTCTGTCCATCCAGTTCAGCCTGATATCCTGCAAGTTGATCTAGAGGAAGGCAAAAAAAAAAAAACCTGTGAGGTAAAAGCCAATTTTCTTCATTTTAGGGGAAAGAATTCCCATGCCGACTCTGATCAGGCAATCAGAATAACTCCCTAGATCAGCGACCCATCTCCAGAAATCTAATAACTATAACCTGTAATTAGGGTTGCACCGGGTATCAATAATTCGATACCCAATCAATACTTTTGTACCAGTATCAATTAAATACCGGGATTTGCATTTTACCGATACTAGCACAGCCTAGTATCAGAGAACATGGAGCGCGCTGCTATCAGCGCGCGCCATGTTCCTTCAGCGGCACAGGAGAGAAGGAAGCAGTCTCTCCCTCCCCCCTGTGCCGCTGCCACCAATGAGAGGAGAGAGGGGCGGAGGAGGGGAGGGGCTGTGGCCACTGCGCCACCAATGAAGATAACTCACCCATTAATGCAAATACAGGAGGCAGAATCACATAGCCGGCACCTGACCTCTATAACAGGGAGCTGCGATCAGCGGCAGTTAACCCCTTAGGTGCCGCAATGAAAGAAAAAATTCCAATATACGTATCTTCCAAAATGCTGCAGTCCTTATAAGAGGTGGGTAGGTCTCTAGTCAACAAGTTTAAATATTAAATGGACCGCGCAGAAAGTACTTCTTTTCTCACACCAAAGGGAATACTCCTTGACCGATCTTTGACATCAAGCTCACACTGCTTCCTTTCTTATGTATCGATCTGTACAGATTGAAAGGAACCACACATAGTGAAGTATTGCCAGTTAAAACCTGCAGACACTCTGGAATTGCACTCACCGTGCTCTAGTTGTAACACTAGCGTATCAAGATGTTTAAACACAGGTAACCGGCTTGCTTTCCTTCATCCTATGTGGAAATAACTTCTTCCATAGTGAAGACCGTAACACAGCATATAAAATTCCAATTTTAATCTACTTACAAACTGGTGAATAAAATCACAGCGTATAATAAAAACAATCGCGTCTGCCCAACCCGGGTTTCGCTCCAAATGGCTTCGTCAGGGCGTTACTTCCTCTCACCTTCACCTCGCCCTAAAATATCCACTGACTTCCCTTCATTAATTAGTAATCACCTGATATCAAAGTTGCTGCCCGCATCGCTATGCAGTCATTCACACCAATGCCGACCATCTCCCGTGCGGCACCGCGTCCAGAGCAACAGATCCACCCCTACATAACCCAGAACTGCATCCTCGCAACCACATCCACAATTGCAGTGTGGTGCGAGCGCAGCGTCGGCTCTGCTACATCGCAGGATGCACTAAGTCAGCGCTGCTAAGCCAGAATTGCAAACAGCTCAGCACTAGCAAATCTGAACTGCACTCCGGCACTGCTACATCAGGGGGTCCCCACAGACACCTATGGGAATATCTAATCAGAACACATAGGGGAAAAAAGGTTCAAATTAAACTGGGTTTTAAATCCAGATCCACATTTAACCCCTTGGGTTGTAAACTTCCCATGTTATATATCCATTCTACTTCAGTTTGGTCTATCTTTTTCTCATAACTGTCTCCTCGCCAGAACACATAGGGGAAAAAAGGTTCAAATTAAACTGGGTTTTAAATCCTGAGAAAAAGATAGACCAAACTGAAGTAGAATGGATATATAACATGGGAAGTTTACAACCCAAGGGGTTAAATGTGGATCTGGATTTAAAACCCAGTTTAATTTGAACCTTTTTTCCCCTATGTGTTCTGATTAGATATTCCCATAGGTGTCTGTGGGGACCCCCTGATGTAGCAGTGCCGGAGTGCAGTTCAGATTTGCTAGTGCTGAGCTGTTTGCAATTCTGGCTTAGCAGCGCTGACTTAGTGCATCCTGCGATGTAGCAGAGCCGACGCTGCGCTCGCACCACACTGCAATTGTGGATGTGGTTGCGAGGATGCAGTTCTGGGTTATGTAGGGGTGGATCTGTTGCTCTGGACGCGGTGCCGCACGGGAGATGGTCGGCATTGGTGTGAATGACTGCATAGCGATGCGGGCAGCAACTTTGATATCAGGTGATTACTAATTAATGAAGGGAAGTCAGTGGATATTTTAGGGCGAGGTGAAGGTGAGAGGAAGTAACGCCCTGACGAAGCCATTTGGAGCGAAACCCGGGTTGGGCAGACGCGATTGTTTTTATTATACGCTGTGATTTTATTCACCAGTTTGTAAGTAGATTAAAATTGGAATTTTATATGCTGTGTTACGGTCTTCACTATGGAAGAAGTTATTTCCACATAGGATGAAGGAAAGCAAGCCGGTTACCTGTGTTTAAACATCTTGATACGCTAGTGTTACAACTAGAGCACGGTGAGTGCAATTCCAGAGTGTCTGCAGGTTTTAACTGGCAATACTTCACTATGTGTGGTTCCTTTCAATCTGTACAGATCGATACATAAGAAAGGAAGCAGTGTGAGCTTGATGTCAAAGATCGGTCAAGGAGTATTCCCTTTGGTGTGAGAAAAGAAGTACTTTCTGCGCGGTCCCTTAGGTGCCGCGCCTGAGGGGTTAACTGCCAATGATCGCAGTTCCCTGTCATAGAGGCTGGGTGATGGGTATGTGATTCTTCCGCCGGCACCCGCCTCCTGTATTTGTATTAAATGTTAGTTATCTTCATTGGTGGGTCAGACGTTCCATAAAATGCGGAATGCACTCTGCTTTTTTGGTGTTTTATATTTTTTTCCGTGGTATCGAATAGTATCGAGTATCGGAAAACTTTTTTATGGTATCGAAATCGAATCAAATTTTGGTATCGTGACAACCCTACCTGCAATATTATTACACTCCAGAAATGTATCCAGGCCCCTCTTGAACTCTTTTTGTCTCACTGCTCTTACCGTAAAGAATCCTCTTCTATGTTTGTGTAGAAACCTTCTTTCCTCCAGATGCAGAGGATGTCCCCTCGTCACAGTCCTGGGGATAAATAGATGATGGGAGTGATCTTTGTACTGACCCCTGATATATTTATACTTAGTTATTAGATCTCCCCTTAGTTGTCTTTTTTCTAAAGTGAATAACCCTAATTTTGATCATCTATCTGTAGTCCACCCATTCCAGTTGTTTGGTTATGTCAATATCTATATTTAAACAAAACCATAAAATCCTGCAGTTTTCAAACTGGCCACTAAGCCTAATAACAGGGCAGTTATCTGCTTATCTGTCATTCTAAGGCCGGGTTCACATCTGCCTTGTGAACTCCAGCACTCTAATCTGGTCACTGTATCCGGCGTATATGCCGTTTTTTACACAAACCATTTTTCATCCGTCCCAAAGCCAGCATTTATGTCGGAAAGCGGCCACATCCCCGTCTGATCCCAATACGGTGAATGGGGATCCGGCGGTGCGTGGTTGTATCTGGTCTGTTCCTCCTTCCAATATGTTCGCATCACTATAAACCCGTCATAGCTATTATCATATAAACGTCAGTTGTGTAGACAATGATGTCATACTGGTGATGTCACACTAGTAGGATAATAGACTTCTGTTGTACGGTACTTAGTTAAAGTTCTTTTTTGTTCATTCACTTAGCATTTTGTTAATTGATAAAAAGAAACTATTAGGCCTCTTTCAAACATGACGCCCGGCTAAGAGGCGGGTGCGTTGCGGGAATACGTTTGTAATGCGTTTTGCACGCGCGTGAGAAAAAACGCCATGTTTGGTACCCAACACGAAGTGGACTTCATCACTGAAGTCCGGTTTCGGGTCTTCTGGAGAATTGATTATTTTCCCTTATAACATGGTTATAAGGGGAAATAATAGCATTCCTAATAAAGAATGCATAGTAAAATTAAGTGGAAGGGGTTAAAAATAATAAAAGTTAACTTACCTTAGACACTTGATAGCGTAGTCGCGATCTCTCCTCTCTTTCCCTGCATCAGCTAAGATCTACAGGACCTGTGATGACATCACATCACATGGTCCAATCACATGGTCCATCACCATGATAAGATGGACCATGTGATTGGACCATGTGATGTAACGTCATCACAGGTCCTGTAGATCTTAGCTGATGCAGGGAAAGAGAGGAGAGATCGCGACTACGCTATCAAGTGGCTAAGGTAAGTTAACTTTTATTATTTTTAACCCCTTCCTCATCATTTAACAATGCATTCTTTATTAAGAATGCTATTATTTCCCCTTATAACCATGTTATAAGGGAAAATAATAGAGATCGGGTCCCGTTGCTAAGCAACCATGCGGGAAAATCGCAACGCATCCACACTTGCTTGCGGATGCTTGCGATTTTCCCGCAGCCCCATTCACTTCTATGGGGCCTGCGTTGCGTGAAAAACGCACAATATAGAGCATGCTGCGATTTTCACGCAACGCAGAAGTGATGCGTGAAAATCACCGCTCATGTGCACAGCCCCATAGAAATGAATGGGTCCGGATTCAGTGCGGGTGCAATGCGTCCTCCTCACGCATTGCACCCACGTGGAAAACTCGCCTGTGTGAAAGGGGTCTTAACTCTTCCATTTTTTAAAACATTTTTTCCACATCCGCCTACAACTTTTGCACAGTACTGTACAGAAACCCACAATGTGCTTGTCAGAAATAATCAAATACCAGGGTGCTAACCAAATAAAACCTCTGCTTGCTTCCATATGAAATAGAGAGATACAGCGGAGGCCTCACGGGCCTCTCTTGGCGCCCTATCAAGGTTTAATGCAAGACTGGGCCATAAAATGACCATGTGCATTAAGCCCTGGGTCTAGGGTGGATACTGAAGGAGAGATCACACTAATGTAATGGGTAAAAAAAAAAGGCTTTTAAAATATTTAAAAAAGCAACAATTCTAATTGCCCACCTTTCACCAAAATAAAAATAAATAACCAATTCAAAAAATAAACATCATAGGCATTGTTGTGAACGAAAACGCCCATACTATTAAAATCTAAAAAAATTTATCGCAGCGAATGACGTAATGGAAAAAGACATAAAAATCGCCGGTTCAGCATTTTTTTGGTGCTTCACCTCCCTCAAAAAATTGACCAAAAAGTGATCAAAAGGCATACACACTCCAAACAGTGGTGTGCTTACCATGACAGCATACCACACAACTGCTGTGGGGCTCATGGTGACAGGTGGGAGCCAGTTCCTGACATTTTCCTGCAGCCACCACTAGGGGGAGCTCAGTGTTCAATGGTAACTGTACAAAATCCTGTGCAGTAAGCGCCCCCTAGTGGTGGCGGCAGACAGACAGGTTTATCACATATTATTTTAAGATGACCTTTTACTGGTCCTGACATTACAATATAAGTACCTGGCAGTGTAGGGCATGTTGAGGAGATATCCTTGCGCTTATTTTTTTTCTGATGGGCTACTCCGTTCCGGTTTCCTGCCTAGTATGCTAATCCATATTATCAGTACAGGGAGGAGAGGTACAGGGCGTGAAACCAGAATAGGGGGGCACAGTGGGGGAACGAAGCAGCCCATCGGAATAAAATAAGCATGAGAACATCTACAATATAAGGTTGTATAATATCATAATATTGTAATGTCAGGACCAGTAAAAGGTCCTCTTTAAATAGTATGTGATAACACCGTCTGTTTGCTGCCACCACTAGGGGGAGTTTACTGCACAGGGTTTTATACAGTAACCATTGAATACTGAGCTCCCCCTAGTGGTAGCTGCAGAAAAATACTGAGAATCTATGTCAAAAATTACAAAGACATCTCCTCGACACGGCCGACAGTGCCAGGTACTTATATTGTAATGTCAGGAGTGGTGAAAGGTCCCCTTTAAAGTGAAGGAGGAGTCAGGTAAAGTGGGTGAAAACGTTAAGTTTTCTCCATAAATTAAAAAAATAAATGAAATCTTACTAGACAGGCCATAGTAAATTTTGCTTTAAGGCCCTAGGATGTCTGTGTACACCCCTGGTCTTGACCAATATTATTTAAAAATACTGAAAAATGTGCAATCCTTTATTACATGGGTAGTGGACAGATATCTGCGAGTCTTTAGCACCAGGACATGAGCTAAGGCTACGGCTGCCCTGCCTGTAATATTCTTGAGTACTTATTAGTCTGTATTCCCCTCCATGCTCAATGTAATTACATGCGATCCGTGCATTTTTACGGTACCTGTGTTCCTTCTTTAATCCTAATTAAGTCCCGGCAATAGTAAGAAGAGGCGGTTAACTCAAGCATTTCCCCCAAGACTGTAACAGATCTGTAAAATTAATGAGAAACACTCACATTCCGGATGAAGGTCAAGCATCAAATTGATTTCATAGCAAGGGTTAATGGTGAGGTCATGAAAACAATGTGAAAAATTCATATTTCAAGATGGAAAGTGGAAAAGATTTCAGGCCCTGATTTTCTTCATTAACCAACCTAAATAATATATAAAGCACCTTGACACTTGAAAATACTACATCGCTGGGAACAATCCAGTAGCATGCACTGGTAGAAAAAGCCACAATATTTCACTCAATTTTATTTTATTGTTAGCACTTTTTTGAATAAGTAATTTTTCAAACACTACATGTTAAAGGGAACCTGTCCTCATGTAATCGCAATGTAATCTGCAGGCAGCACATTATAGCACAGGAGGAGCTGAGCAGATTCAGATATATATATATATTTACGGTATATACTCAACATAAAAACAGCAACATGAAGGATAAGCGGTAAGGTTGTGCAGATGGACAAAGTAGCAAGTGTCTCTAAGATCTGCAGATGATCAAATTTTCTTGCAGTAAAGAAATTCTCTTTTTACTGCATAGTTAATGGGAGTAGTAGTTCATATAGCAGCAAAGGGCACTATATTACAGAGTAGGATTATCCCAATAGTTGTACATAGGCAGCAGCAATGATAGTAGTTGTAGTTCTCTCCGAATCTTACTCTAAACACTCTTTGCAATCTCTCCAAATAACCGCAGGCCTGCAATTCCGTTCCTATTAACCACAGATTTCCTCATACCACCATGCCAGCTGCAGATTTCCTCATACCACCATGCCAGCCGCAGATTTCCTCATACCACTGTGCCAGTCACAGATTTCCTCATACCACTGTGCCAGTCACAGATTTCCTTATTCCACTGTGCCAGCCACAGATTTCCTCATACCACCATGCCAGCTGCAGATTTCCTCATACCACCATGCCAGCCGCAGATTTCCTCATACCACTGTACCAGTCACAGATTTCGCAATAGCATTGTGCCAACCACAGAATTCCTCATACCACTATGCCAGCCACAGATTTTCTCATACCAGTGTGCCAGCCACAGATTTCTTCGTAGCATTGTGCCAGGCACAGATTTCCTAATATCACTGCGTCAACTACAGATTTACTCATACCACTTTGCTAGCCACAGATTTCCTTGTAGCATTGTGCCAGGCAGAGATGACCGATGACAATGTACCATGGACAGTTGCCCTATATCAGTGATGGTGAACCTATCGCACGGGTGCCAGAGACTGTACTCGGAGCCCTCTCTGTGGGCACCCGTATCCTGGAAAAAGTCTATGATGTACCAATATGCCTTAGACTTTTCCTGCCATTCATCAGCGCAAGACATGCTATGAACAGCACAGGCAGCGCACTGAATGTAAGCCTAATGATAAAGTACATGGAACATATACTATATTGGACTGTAGTATTCAGGGTAAATTGCTGTGTTGGCACTCTGCGATAAATAAGTGGGTTTTGGGTTGCAGTTTGGGCACTCGGTCTCTAAAAGGTTCGCCATCACTGCCCTATATCATACCCCAGTTATAGCCAAAATAAAAGCACCATGAGATGCCCAAGTAGCCGCCATCGTTAGTGAGGTCTTGTATGCAAGTGCTAAACTGCACGGTGACTGTAATGTTGTGTGGCATGATGCCATGGTGGTAGGGCATTCTCTCTCCAGTAGAAATCCTATATTTACAATGCCTACTAGAGAAGAGTCTGAACCAGAAAGTCTAGTGCAAATGGGTGGCTCAGTGGTAAACTCCATTACCTTGCAGTCCTGAAGTCCTGGGTTAGAATCCAACTAAGGCATGGAGTATGAATGGTCTTCTTGATACTAAAAAGTTAATTATTAGGAATTGGGAGATGGACGTGCTGCATGCTGCCTTGGATCCAGGGGTGCTGCTGAGGTCCTGCCGTGCTGCTGGCGTCTCGGAGGGGTGCCCCCCTCCCCTCTTAAGCTGGTGCTTCCTGGATCTGGGAGCGTCTGGGTTTCTGCCTCTCTTTCCGTCTCCTCTACTCCACCACCGTCAGGATCGGAAGGCCTGGATGTTTGTTTTTCCTTTTCTGTATGTCCTCATTTGCCTAGATGTCGCCTTTTGCTTCCTGACTTTATGAACGAGCCATCTCCCGCCTTCCTCCACTTTGTTAGGATTGGAAGGTTTGACTATCTTGTCCACTCTCCTTAGTTGTCTACACCTGCCCTAATGCCACCTCCTGCCTCCTGGTTATAGTAATAAGCCACCTCACACTTCTATGAATAAGCTACCCTTTCTATGGGTTCTGAATGTGCCTCTTTAATCCCGCTGTTGCCAACTACTTATATATATGTGTATAAGTGAATATACAGTGTTCAAAAAAGAGAAAAGAGAATAAGATCGCACATCCACAAGCTTTGCTTTGATCTATAACTGCTTCTCAGCACAATTAAATTCGCTTCTCAGCGCAATATTTAGTGTACGGCCCCCTATACTGCATGCTATATAAGAGGCATTAGTGTACATTTTGATCAAAAGGCATAAGCCCACTCACCACGTCAAGGTTGCCAAAATGATACAGACCCTAATCCAAGAGAAGCTTGAGAAGGAACATTTTTCTTCTTTGTTTCTGGTGGAAAAGGCACACCGGGTTCCAGGGGGTAAACATATTCCTGGGAGGCAGCCACGGAGGCAACTGGGAGGCAAAGGAGTGTCCTCTTACTGTTTATAATGGAAATAGCTTGTTTTTGGAGGGCGGGGGGGGGGGGGGAGGTATGGTTCTGGGGGGGGAGGTATGGTTCTGGAATGTTCCTGCTCCACCGACAAGCAGGGAAGATTTGTTTTTATTTATTGTAACTTATTTGGGAAACTATGTATTTTGGCTTTTATTTATATTCCTCCCCCTTTTCTCTTTTTTTACTTAATTGTTTACTAACTTTTATGGATCGGTGGCCTGAATGCCCTGTCGTCGTTGTGACAGGGGATTTTAACTGTGTTATTGATCCAGAAAAGGATAGGGTTTCTATGGAGACAGCAGGGGCGTAGCTAGAAATAACTGGGCCCCACAGCAAATTTTTGTATTGGGCCCCCCCTACCCGCGCGTTTCGCTCCCCCTCTATAATGTGCCAGCCATATAGCCCCCTATAATGTGCCAGTAGTCAGCCATATAGCCCCCCCAGCCCCCCTATAATGTGCCAGTAGCCAGCCATATAACCCCCCTATAATGTGCCAGTAGTCAGCCATATAACCCCCCTATAATGTGCCAGTAGTCAGCCATATAAACCCACCCTATAATGTGCCAGTAGCCAGCCATATAGCACCAGATGCCCCCATAGTGCTCCTCTCCCCATAGTGCCCCCTATAATGTGCCAATATCAAGTGCCTCTGTCTTCCCCCATCCCAATATCATAGTGCCATCCTCTCCCCCTGCCCCCTAATGTGTGTGCCAATATGAAGTGCCTATCTCTCCCCCCATTTGCCAATATCATAGTGCCAATAGCCCCCTCCTCCCCTGTGGCAGTAAAGTAAAAGTCCAGTATTAAAAAAAAAAAAAAAACAACACATATACTTACCTCCATGTTAGGCAAGCCTCATTTATCCTGTCTTTCAGAAAAGTTTGTGAGGGGAATCGAACCTGTGACCATTAGGATGAAAGGCAAGACACTTAACCACAAGGCTATATCAGCTGCATAGCCCGGTAGCTAAAAAAAAAAATAAGACCTCTAGATGTGGAGAACTTTGATAGTGTATCCATACACATTACAGCTGCCCCAACACACCAAGCTCTGCTACATCCATATACAATGTGCTGGTGCAGCTGTAATGTGTATGGATACACTATCAAAGTTCTCCACATCTAGAGGTCATATTTTTTATTTTTTATTTTTAAAGCTATCTGGCTATGCAGCTGATATAGCCTTGTGGTTAAGTGAAAGAAAGAAAGAATAAATAAGTTTTAAATAGACAAGGGCGAGAGGACAGTGCGATTCACTGTGTAATTAGCGATCGGGAGAGGAGTGAGGACACATGCTGATTGATTACCCAGGGGAGGAGAGGAGTGAGGACAACACGTGCTTGCCGGGCCCCCTGTAAGCCAGGGCCCCGAAGCAGCTGCTTCCCCTGCTTCCCCGGTAGTTACGCCCCTGGGAGACAGATATGTATATCCCGCATCAAGGGTCTCCTCTGTCCCATTTTTGCCAGGAATCCGGCTTTGATGATATATGGGGGTATCTAGGGAAGCGGAAAGGAGCATATTTCTGTGTTAGTAAATCTGGGAGATCGATGTCTAGGATAGACTTAGCCCTGATTAACAAAAACTATTTAAATATATAAAGTGTATGAAATATGAGGCTAGGTCTCTATCCGATCATTTACCTCTCTCCATTGAGTTATGTATGGTCGATGATAAATATAGTGTTAGACCTCCATTTAGAATAAATCCCCATTGGATTTTTATAATGGATAACCATGGATTGATTAGACAGGAGATATAATTATTTGGAGATACCAATTATAACTCAGCAAGGACCCATTTGGTATGAGATGCATTTAAGGCCTTTATGAGGGGGGTGTTTATTAGTAATATCTCCAACTTAAGCAAAAGCGAGAGAGAGAGAAAGAGAGAGATTTGCAAGAAGCAGCAGCTGCTGGTATGGATGAGTTTTTCCGTAAAGACACAAAATAAACTAGGGAGACTATGCAGAGGACAAGTCAGGCCTATTCTGACTTTCTTCTGGATAAGGCCCAGCAAAGGTTTTTTTTAGGGGACAAAAATATTTCTCTGAATCTGGTCGCCCAGGGAAAATGCTGGCTAGGGTGGTCTCCAATCAGGATCCAAAAAAAGAGATAGTTAGTATTTGTTCTTCTGAAGGCACAATTATTCAAGATCAGGAATGCATTAAAGAGGCATTTGTGAAAATTTTTTGGAATTGTATCAATCAGAAAATAGTCTTTCAGATGAAGCGATTGATTCATATTTAGATTCTAACTCTTTTTCAGTCCTTACAGATATTCAAAGAGAATCCCTTGATGTGGACCTCTCTTTGCAAGAGTTAGAGGCCACTTTGAAAGCCTGTGCATGGAAACTCTTCTCCAGGTTCTGATGGATTCTGATATGAATTCTATCGTAAATATAGGGAGGTAGTTCTCCCTGTCCTCTGAAGGTATTTACTCAGGCAATAGAGGACGGTAGTCTTCCGGAATCCATGATAGAGGCGGTAATAGTATTAATATTGAAAAAAGGCAAAGATCCCTTAGACAGGGGTTCATATAGGCCGATTTCTTTACTAAATACAGATGTTAAGCTCTTCTCAAGGATTGTCTAAAGTTATTTCATCTGTTATACACCCTGACCAAAATGGTTTTATTCCTAATAAGGGTACCCATTATAATTTACACTGCCTTTTTGCCAATATTCAATCCTCCCGGGGGGTCTCTCATGCCATCCTGTCCTTGGATGCCTCTAAGGCCTTTGACAGAGTGGAGTGGAGATTCCTCTGGAGGGTGTTATAGAAGATGGGATTTGGTATTAAGTTTATAAATATGGTTAAGCTTTTGTACAAATCCCCCAAGGCGAGGTTGAATATTAATAAGATGCTCACAAGGTGCATTTTTTGGAGAGAGGTACTTGTCAAGGATGTCCACTCTCTCCATTTTATATTTATATTGAGCCCCTTGCTGTTAGGGTCAGGCAGGATCCTTGGATTGAAGGGTTCAGGACACTGGGAACAGAAGATCGTATTTCTTTATATGCCTACGATTTCTTATTTTACATACAACATACTAATACTATACTCTCGAGGGTTTTTCGAGTCGTTAACTCTTTTGGTGGAGTTTCGGGTCTTGACATTCATTGGTCTAAAACGACTCTCTTGCCCTTAGATAGATTAGAATCTTTTACTGAGGAGTTGTCCAGCAATTTGAGGATCTATGATTCACTTGAATATTTGAGGATCCTTATTTCTTCTAAGATTGAAGATTTTTTACAGCTGAACTTAACCCCATTAATAACTAAATTGTGATCTAAAATAAAGACATGGCTCCGACTCCCGTTATCTAGAGCCGATAGAATATCCTTGGTGAAGATGGTGATTTTGTCCCAATTATTGTATATCCTCAGGAACTCCCCACTATGGATTGAAGACAATTTTTTTTAAATTGATTAAGTGAATCATTAATGATTTACTTTGGGGGAGAAAGCAAGTAAGGCTTAAATTAGAGCATTTTTATAAGCCGATGGCACAGGGAGGAATACATCTTCCCTGTTTCAAGGGCTATTTTATAGCATCACAGTTATGGTTATATTATGAATGGGCGAAGAGTCCTTTTTGTAGAACTTTGGTGAAGAATTCTCCACATGACAATATCTTTGCTTTATTGGAATCCGGTCAATTAATCAACCCCCAACAGGAATATAGAGTTGCTATGAAGTTACTTTCTAAGTCTTGGGGTACCATCAGAGACTTGCTGGGAATAAAGGGATCCCTTTGTTGTACGCCCCTTCGGCATAACCTTTATTTACAGGCCTTAGATGAATTGGTTGGGAATCAGTATTGGCAAAAGAATAATATTTGTTATCTTGCATAGGTAGTTGGGAATGGGCATATTCTTTCTAGTTCGGAGTTAGCACAAAGAGAAAATATACCTAATTTATCTTGCTTTCGTTACTTTCGGTTATGTTCGGCACTTTTTAGTATAAAAGAAAAATCCCTTTTTCATATATATACTTCCTCTTTTTTGATTTAATTAAAGCCGGCACAGAGGGTTAAGATTTCTCAATGTTATGTAAATAAGTATTTACTTAAAGCACGATTTACTAATGGGTATTCTCCTGGGCAAAAGGCCTGGAGAAGGGATTGCCCAATGATTTAATTGGATGTTTGGGATAATTTCTCATAATTTTAATCACATATTGGTTTAATTTCATATTTTACACCCTTATAGCTTAATAAACGGGGTTTGAGAAACACTTCCAACTGTCCACGGTGCGATTCACCTGAGGCCGATCATTTACATATGCTTTGGATTTATACAGAACTAAATGAATATTGGGGGGCAATACATAATTATATTACCCAAAAGTTGAAAGTGGTGATCCCATTCACGGTAGAGTCTTGGATCTTAAATGATCTTTCCATGGTCGGGTGTCATAAGTATAACTGGATTCTTTTGGTTAAAACAATGTTTTTGGCAAGGATTCTGATTGCACAGGCTTGATTCTTATCCAATACTCCAAGTATGAATACATGGTTAATCCTCGTTAATAAGATTAAAAGGTATGAAATCATCTTATACAAACAAAGAAATTCTGAGGATAAATGGTTTAAGGTATGGGGAGAATGGAACTTTTAATTTTTCCTGCCTCAACCTTCTCCCTGTCCCCGTCCCGTCCCTTTTTGTCGGGGGGGATGGGAGACGCATTACATAAGCAGAAGATATTTCGCCAACATATTTGACATAATTTATTCTCTACCAAAAAGCATCAGAGCTGAAGACTCTTTCCTGGATACATCTAATTATAATTCTATATATCCAATTATCTATATATGCAGCACCCATGACCTAGCGATGGAAGCGGTGAAACAAATATCACATTAATTTGTTGCACAACTGTTGCCATGCCATGTGCTGGTCACATTCTCGTTTTCTTGATTGCACCATGATTGCATTCATTAGCTCTGACTGCTAGGAATAGTTTACTGTAATTGGTTTTGATAGCGATGAAGTTACTTTTTATCATTACATTTGACAAGTTAAATATCACTAGTCAAACGTAAAATGCATCTCCATCTTTTTTCCTGTCCCTTTTAGATGCTAAATTGTGTGCTTATTAATTTTTTTAAGACATCTGTATAGTGATTGAAGCTTTGATTTAAAAAAAAATGATGCTGGCTTCCTACAGCCACCACTAGAGGGAGCTTACTTTATAATGTCTGATTATGGCCGGTTTGATAGGGTTGTGCAGTGCTAGTATAATGAGGACCTATCCTGAGGATAGGTCATCAATATCAGATCGGCAGGGGCCCAACTCCCGGCACCTCCGCTGATCAGCTATTTGAAGACACGGCGGCGCTTGTGAGAGCTCTGAGTGCTCTTCGCGGTTTAACTATAAATTGTAGCAGCGGAGCGCTGTAACTACAACTGCTGATCCCATTGAAGCGAATTAGATGAGTAGTTGTCATTACAATGCTCCGTCCCTACAAGTTAGATGGTGTGAAGTTAACAGTGAGGAGGACTCAGAGCCCTCACAAGTGCCGCAGTCTCTTTAAACAGCTGCTCTGATATTGATGACCTATCCTGAGCATTCTAGCACTGAAGAGCCCCTTTAATGTACAGGGTGAGTCAAAACTCTCAGAAAAAAAAAAAGAGAAAATAAAATATCTAAATAACCCAGCAAGTAATGGGTGAGGGGGGCCTATCTTTTAGGCTATGTCTGGAACATGGCCGCCATCTTGAATGCCGTCATTTTGGATCAAGGCCAATGCGAAGGAGCTCATGTAGTATTTGAAAGAAGACCAGAATTTTCTATGAAATTGATTGCCTCAATCAGATGATTTGCAATATTCACAACAACAACTGGGAACGTTCCCTGTGATGCACAGCTATTTCACATGTTCAATGTGTTGTCCTGGGTTCTGAACTTTGAACTTTGAAGTCTTGAATTTTCTGTGTTGGTAACTAGTAATGAGTAAAGTCACTTCGCTCAAAACTTTGGAATAATACTGTACGGACATCTGTCTCCATACAGCATTAAATGTATGTCAGTTATTCCAGAAGTCTTGTGAGTAACTTCAGTATTTGATTTTTAAAAATTTTAAACTGAAAAAACATTTTAAAACTTAGATACAAACTCGGCTTTGGTTCCGAGGTAACAGTTGGGATCAAGCTGAGTTCGGATCCAAGTTTTATGGTTTTTTAGTTTAAAAATCTGAATTAACCATAGACCCTACAGGGAAATTTCCCGGTGGGCCTAGGAGGGCCACCCAAGCCCTCCTCATGGCTGCCAGCCGGGTACATAACGATCTGATTCTCTCCTATGCACCTGGCCAGCAGCTGCAGGTGTTTTCCAGAGTTCAACTGTATCTATGTCCGCAGGACAGCCATACAGTTGCATACTGTTCAGCAGGTGGCAGTATTTTGTGCTGCACTGTGGTATTTGGTTCAGCTGGGGTGGTATATTGGTCTGTACTAGGGTATTGCTGGCCCTGCCTACAAATGTTTGCACTGCCTTATTATGTTGCCTTGCTTTCTGTTAGTTTGGACCTACCTATAACAGAGGGCCACTTTTAGTTCCCGATCTTCGGGAATAACTGATTTCACCTCGTTGGAGGCCGTACATTTTAATGCTGTACGGAGACGGATCTCCATACAACTTTAAACCGATGTTTTGAGCGAATCGGCTAGGATCCAAAGCTCACTTCTCTCATCCCTATTGATAACTTTTGAACCATAAATCCCTATTGATAACTTTTGAACCACAAAATAGATTGCAGCAATCAATTTCTGAGAAAATTCTGGTCTTCCATGATATGCTACATTCCCCTCTTCCCATTGAAAAAAATTACCCTTGATCCAGTATGGCAGCTTTCAAGATCGCAGCCATGTTCCGGACATAGCCTAAAAGATAGGCGCCCTCACCCTTTACTTGCTGGGGTATTCAGATATTTAATTTTTCCTTTCATTTCTGAAATAAAAGGGTGTTCTGTAGTGTGTTTCTAAGCTCCCCCTAGTGGTGGCTGCAGGTAGCTAGCTAGTTATGTTATCTTGAGCTTTGCAACAGAAAAACAAAGCTTCAACTACAGTATATGATATATTGAAGAATTATTCATCACTTAATTTGCAACCTATTTCAATAAAAATGGTCTACAAGGATGCACACTTTAAATGAGCAACAGCCAGAAGCAAAGGAAACTAGATTTAGTACTAAAATCAAAGAGAGAAAGGTCTGCCTGTTAATCCAGACGTTTCCAGTGCTAACACATATGAATACATGTATTTACATGGCTCTTACCTCATTGCTATGTTCATGGGTGAATTATTTTTTAATACATTTTTAGATCACACTGAAGGACACAATAAGGACTCACAAACACGACCGTAATCAGGCGCGGAAACACTGGTGTCGGTGTCATTTCCCATGTCAACCTAGACTTCTCTGACCCGAACTGACTGTACCATAGTAAGTTATAATACAGTCAGTCTTTATCTCAACTGATTGAGCTTGGGTAGCAGTTCACACTGAGCACTGCTGCACCAAAAAGAGTTGGCTGTACTCCATCCTGTAATCAATGTTCAACTGGTGCGCGATGTTCCTTCCAACAATATAGAAATGTCTTGCTTTTAGAAAATCCAAAAGTCCAAGACTCGGCCGTATCATTGCTCCTCACTGACTTAGAAAGTGCTGGATTGGTCTCCGAATAAATGGATAAACAGGGCCACAGTCCACATAGTGAAGCACCGCAGCAATGAATAAAATCCACATGCTTTTATTATACATTATACTCACAGAGCTAATATTTAAAATTGCCTATAAAACCTCCAATAAAACACCCAACTCGAGTTTCACTATCACTTTTTCCAGGGCTATGGAGTTCCTTCCGGGATCACACTTAAAGGGATTCTGTCACCTGGAAAATCAATATTAAGCCAAACATAGGTTCTTATAGCTCTTCATACCTTCTTTCCATAGGTGTTCTTTACACTTGGACTTGGCTTTCTACCTTCATGAAAATCCTCTTTTATCTTTATGCTAATGACACCTGAAGGTGCTCAGAGGGGCGTTCTTTTCATTCAAAAAGTGCCCAGGAACGCCCTCCATCCAGTGCCCAGGTCCGCCTCCCCCCGACAGAGCCCAGGCCCGCCCCTCTCTCTGCTCATACCATATGTCCCTGGCATTGCGACTGCCGTCAAGCTCCGCCCCCCACTGGCTACGTCACTGGTAGCTGATAACCCCGCCCACTCCTTCCCTCCAGCTTCACTAACATCCACCGAGCCGGCTCCTGCGCTCTTCCTGTTTAACTGAGCGCATCAGCCTCAAGTGTTTCACTGGGCATGCACCCAGTTAAACAGGAAGAGCGCAGGAGCCGGCTCGGTGGATGTTAGTGAAGCTGGAGGGAAGGAGTGGGCGGGATTATCGGCTACTAGTGACGTAGCGTTCAGTGAAAACTGCGTGATTTCGCAAACAAAGTCGTTCAGTTTTGTTTGCGATTGCATTCAGTTGTTTAGTTTTTATTGCGCGGGTACAATGCGATTTACTGTGTTTTGCACGCACGTGATAAAAAACTGAATGTGTACAAACGACATCTCTTAGCAACCATCCGTGAAAATCGCATCACATCCCTTCCTTATGTGATTATTCTTTTTTTCTCCCCACAGGGACCTTATTCAGGGTCCAGTGGACATCACGCCGATGCCAGCGACACCCTGGATGAGGTAGGACCAGATTTTATTAGGACTGGGTGAGTGTAGCCATACATTGAGCTTAGGGCCCTTTAACATGAGCGGATCCTGTGCGGGTCATCCGCTGCGTGAAAGAGTGCCAAGCCCAGACAGCAGAGACACGGAGTAGTAACATGAGTGATAATGCTACATGCCGCTCTGTGACCTTTTTACTCCAAAATCACAGTGACAACTTTATCTGACTGTGATTTTGTAGTAAAAAGATTGCAGAGTGGCACGGAGCAGTATCAATCATGTTAATGATCCATGTCTCTGCTGTCTGGATCGGGTCTTGGCAATCTTTCACGCAGCGGATTACCCGCACGGCATCTGCTAGTGTGAAAGATTCCTTAGTGTAAAGAAAATCTGCCACCTCTTTATAAAAATGGGGGAGGGGCCCGATCCAAAGTTTGCACTGGGGCGCATAACTGTCTAGTTACGTCACTGCCCCAGAATAAGGCCCCTGGCCAGTGTCTTCATTTCAGTGCAAGGTCTGTCTGTAGTCAGACTCATTGGTTCCTCTGTGGTCTTATATCTAAGATCCTTTGCTTTGTTTGTTGCAAGGTCTACACCTAGAGCTTTAGTCTCATGTTTCTCATCCAGGGACCTCGTCACTGCTCGTGGATTTTTTTAATTAATCTCTATACACGTTAGCTCTTTGCAAAGTCCCTTCACAGAGTCCCCCACTCCTTGCATCACATCAGGTGGAACTGAAGTAGTGTCAGAATTCCAGAGGAGCATTGTCTGGCCTATACAACTCCTCATGCCAATTAGGCGCTATAGCTCTATACATAAGGAGATATAGTATCCCTGAATCCTGACCTAGGCCTCTCGTCCAGTTAAGCCATGAGGAGCAATCACCCCAAAACAGCTGTCTGCAGATGAGGTGCTGACTTAGTTATTATTTAGTTCATGTCTCAAAGCCCGCTTAAAAGGTCAAACATTGACTTATAGGATAGCTGCCTTAAATCTGGTGGCATTAGAGGCAGAGCTTGCTAAGAACCCATTTGCATGCCCTCTTCCCAGAATTCCAGAGAAGCGTTTCCTTGCCTATAAGACTTCTCATGCCGATTAGGTGCTCTCTATAAGGAGATATACAGTGTAGTATCGCCCCGTGTCTGTTTGATAAGAATATAAAGCAAAAAATGAGTCAAAAGCTCCTAGAGATAGAACAATATCCCGGCTAAAACTTCACTTTTAATCAATACCAGTTAAAAGGAAACTGTCAACTGTCAGCTGAGCAGATCAATGTATTTATTGTCTTTTGGGAAAAAGATTCAGTATAACTTGTATTTCATTCATTTAAATTCCTGCTCATTCAGGGCTTTGAAGTCCAGGAGGCGGTCCTATCAGTGATTGACAGCTGTCTCTGCACACACTCATAGAGGGAAGGCTGTCAATCACTGATAGGACCACTTCCTGGACTTCAAAGCACAGAATGAGCAGCAATTTAAATTAATGAAATACAAGTTATATTAAGTTTTTTCTCACAAAACTACATATCAATTTGCTCAGCTTAGACACCATGTTCAATTTGTCAGGAACAGGATCCCTTAAAAAAAATAACAGTGGCAAACACAAAAATGGTCAAATAAAAAAACTTATTGAAAATTAAAAGAAAGTAATAACTAGGACCCATCTGGCAGATAATATCAGCCCATACGGTATGGGATACCTGCATCTTCATCATATGAAGTGATAGGTCCTAATGTGTAATAAAACAGCCAGTGCTTGTAAATAAAACGGTGTTACCATATTATGTAGACCAAGTACGGACCTGGACAGATGCTTCAGCAGGTGGGTCTAGACCAGGTTGGATTTATTTTCTTAAACTGTCCCTACTTGACCTAATATTTTCTTCCTGGTAAGCGTGCCCTAACAGCTGCCCTGAAAAAAGCTACCCCTCTGAAAACTGTCCCTAGCACTGGAGTACCCTAGAATGCTCTCTAAGCACTTGGCTTTACCTTCAAGAGTATGAGAAAAGAGAAAAATAAAAAAAAAAGGTTAGGAAAAATCAGGGTATATATTAGGGGTGTGCACCCTAAGTATATAAGATGGCGGGCGCCAAGAAGGTGGATATAGAGCACCAAATCAGGAAATGGGAGGCCGGTGTAGAAGGATTGTGATATAGACAATTAAAGGAAGGCAGCCAAATGGTCAAGGTATAACCAATGCTAACCTACAGAAATGAAAGAAATAGAGGCTCAAAGAGGGCACACTAGAGAACAAAAAGAGACCCCAAAATGACTCACCGGCACCACTCCTTGGTCAGTCAAATCCTTAAAGTAGGGTGATGGAAATAGGAGCTGTGTCCGCAGTAGGTGTGACGAGGAGAATAGCCTGACACGGCGATTAACCAATGGAAAACGGGATACTAGGTGTAAAAGTAGATTGTCATGGTATAATTAGACAATATAAAAACAATCGATAGCAGATACTAGACAAATAAGGCCTCTTTCACACTAGCATTTTAGCTTTCCGTCCTAGAGATCCGTCCTCGGGTCTCTAGGACGGAAAGCTACTGATCAGGATTATCCCCATGCATCCTGAATGGAGAGAAACCCGTTCAGGATGCATCAGGATGTCTTCCGTTCAGTATGTCAACGTTTTTTGGACGTTGACAAAAGCGCAGCATGCTGCGGATTTGTCTCCGTCCAAAAATCCGGAAGACATGCCGTAACGCCGGATCCGGAATTAATGCCCATTGAAGGGCATTAGTCCGGATCCGCCTTTAGCTAAACGTCGTTTCGCGCATCGCCGGATCCGACGCTTAGCTTTGTCAATGGTTACTATGGCAGCCAGGACGCTAAAGTCCTGCTTGCCATAGTAAAGAGTAGTGGGAGCGGCATACTTACATTCCGTGCGGCTCCCGGACGCTTCAGGATGACGTCAGGCGCCCCAGTGCATAGATCACGTGATTGCATGGATCACATGATCCATGCGCCGCGGGCGCTCTGACGTCATTCAGAGCACCCGGGAGCCGCATGGAATGTGGGCATGCCGCTCCCCGCTCCTCACTGCTACTATGGCAACCAGGACGCTAGTAGCGCCCTGGCTGCCATAGTAACACTGAAAGCATTTTGAAGACTGATCAGTCTTCAAATGCTTTCAGGTCACTTGCGTTGTGCCGGATCCGGCGTGCATTCCGGCGACGGAAGTGCACGCCGGATCCTAACAACGCAAGTGTGAAAGAGGCCTAAAAAGTGCATAAAAACACTCTGATAAGGCCGGGAAAGAAATTTAAATATAACTCCCTTTACTGGGGAGGATGTCTGTCGGATAAAGCTCAAGACACCTTCAGACAGAGCCCCCCCGGCCGAGTTCGTTTCCAAGATGGTAATAATGATGGCAGCCAGGAATCCAGCGTCTGATCAATACACTTTTATTGAATAAACTCACGGCACTCAACATGTTTCGGGGGTCTAGGTTAAAAATAACCCCCTTCTTCTGGAGTAATATCAGTATAAGGCTACATGCACACGACCGTATGTGTTTTGCAGTCCGCAAACTGTGGATCCGCAAAAAAAATGGATCACGTCCGTATGGCATCTGTTTTTTTTGCAGATCCATTGTAATAATGCCTATCCTTGTCCGCAAAACGGAAAAGAAAATGACATGCTCTATTTTTTTTTGCGGGACTACGGAACGGGCATACAAATGCGGACATTTTTTGCGGACCTATTGAAATGAAAGGGTCCGCATCCTATCCGCAAAAAAAAACTGAATGGACACGGAAACAAAATGCGTTCATGTGCATGAGGCCTAAAACATACATATATCCATATCATATCCATGAAATAGCTATGAAGTGGTAAATGATTGTAACCTTGCTACAAGCACTTTCTACCTGTCACTGTTCTAATGCTCTTCTACTACATGAATCACAATTCGGCTGCTGCAATTAATTGATATGTCTTAAACAGTGAATATTGATAGATTTTGCTATTATGGCCTATTAGGACGCATCTTTTCATGGTTAGAGAACATCTCTACATCTTTTCTGCATTTGATAGAAATATAGTAATAGTAATATAGTAATCATATTGTTAATGGCATAATAAAATATAATATTTTCTGTCTAAAGGGGTTTCGACTTTGGATAATCCCTTTTTGTTAGACAGATCTCTGACATAAAGCTGATCACAAGATGTGAGAACTGAGATCTTCAGCGATCAGGTGTGAGGGACCTGCCAGTAAGTATTCAGTTTCCCTGCAGCGCCACCTCAGGGAAAATGCAGCATGACACAGTTCACTTCGAAATCCATGTTCTGTCCATCTAATGTAATAGAAGGGTCTTTGGGGTCCAGCTAAGGCTACTTTCACACTAGCGTTTTTTTGCGGATCCGTCATGGATCTGCAAAAACGCTTCCTGTACAATAATACAACCGCATGCATCCGTCATGAACACATACAATTGTATTAGGCCCCTTGCAGACGAGCGTGTCTGGATCATGTCCGGTAGCGTTCAGTGAAAACTGCGTGATTTCGCAAACAAAGTCGTTCAGTTTTGTTTGTGATTGCATTCAGTTGTTTAGTTTTTATTGCGAGGGTGCAATGCGATTTACTGCGTTTTGCACGCACGTGATAAAAAACTGAATGTATACAAACGACATCTCTTAGCAACCATCCATGAAAATCGCATCGCATCCGCACTTGCTTGCGATTTTCACGCAGCCCCATTCACTTCTATGGGGCCAGCCTTGTGTGAAAACCGCAGAATATAGAACATGCTGCGATTTTCACGCAACGCAAAAGTGATGTGTGAAAACCACCGCTCATGTACATGAATGGGTCCAGATTCCGTGCTGGCACAATGCGTTTGTTCACGCATTGCACTCGCGCAGAGCTCTCGCTCGTGTGAAAGGGGTCTTATGTCTTACATAGCCATGATGGCTATAGCCGTCTTGATTGAACACCATTGAAAGTCAATGGGGGACGGATTTGTTTTCTATTGTGGCAGATTGTGTCCATTTGGTTCCGCTTCGTCAGACAGACAGCAAAACGCTGCAGGCAGCGTTTTGGTGTCCACCTGCAGAGAGGAATGGTTTCTGAACGGAGGCAAACTGATGCATTCTGAGCGGATCCTTTTCCATTCAGAATTCATTAGGGCAAAACTGATCAGACCTTTTGGACCGCTTGTGAGAGCAGATTTCAGAAACGGAAAGCCAAAACGCTAGAGTGAAAGTAGCCTAAAAGATAAGAATCCTGAACAAAGGGCCCCCTCTATTAACTCACAACTACCCAGTAAGGTCCCTAAATATAGGTCTAAATTAGACAAATCCTTTAGGATAAAGTTACATGGGAAATGCAGTGGATTTTTCACAGTGGAACTGCATGTGAAAAATCCACAGCATTCACAGTAGAAGCAAAGTGGATGGGATTTTAACCCCTTCCTTCTGTATGCATTTGAGGCCTTAGTGAGCAAGCAATTTTTAAGAATTTTTTCATTGTCAAATTCCAAGAGCTATAACTTTAAAATTTTCCCATTGATGTAGCCGTATGAGGGCTTTTTTTTTTTTTTTTGTGGACAAGTTGTCGTTTATGGGGGGATGGGAAAAAACTGCAATACCGCCGCTGAGTTTTTACGCTGTAGATTTTGCAGCATAAATAACATATTTACTTTACTCTCTGGGTCAGTACAATTACAGCAATACAAGAAATGTTTTTGCATTGTCATTTCCCAAGACCCCTAACCAAGTTTGATTTTTGCGGGACGACTTCAATGGTACCATTTTGGGATACTAAACAGTTTTTTATCCCTTTTTATTGTTTTCTCTCATGGCGAAAAGCAAAGAAAACAGCATTTCTGCCAATTTTTTTTACAGCATTCACCATGTGGGGTATATTACATGATAATTGTATAGTGCGGCATTACAGGCGCAGTGATACCAAATATGGGGAGGAGACTTTATTTTTTGTAATTTATTCCAACGAAAAGCATTTTTTCAATAGGAAAAAGTATATTTTTTCTTTTTTTTAAACAAAATTTTAACTTTTTACAAATTATTAGTCCCACAAGGTGACTTTGACATGTGATTTTCTTCTATAATACACTGTACTACTTATGCAGTACAGTGTATTATACTGTCCGTACGATTCTGACAGGCACTACCATTCTGATAGGGCATATACTACAAGCAGACCTGAGGGCTTTCATTAAGCCCCCGGTTGCCATACTAAGACTATGCCTGACAGATGGAGCTTCCTTCCTCTAACTTGCTTAGATGGCGCAGTAGCTATTGACAGCGGAATCTAAGGATAAACATGCCCAGATTGGTGCTTCTGCTGATTCGGGCCATTAGAGCAGGAGCCTGTGCAGCGCTTTTTCTAGGCCTCCATAAAAAAGACAGTGGCCTACAATAATAGGCCCATTAATGACCGCCATACAAACATGTATCGGCGTTCATTAAACCTAAGTTCACACTTGCGCGTTTTACAGCGCGTTCAAACGCGCTGTAAAACGCTCAACACATGCAAACCAGTGCTTCCCTATGGGACTGGTTCACATTTTCACGTTTTACAGCGCGCTCGAACGCGCTGTAAAACGCCCTACGCATAAACAAGTGCGTTTGTCGCGTGTATTGTGATTGACACCACAGTAGTCAATCACAAGAACGCGCGTACGACGCGCGTTTCCTATTTGCAAAAACGTGCTGTAATACGCGCGACAAAAACACGCGTTTCAAGAACGCTCAGGTCTGAACCCAGGGTAAATCTACAGGCTGCAGAAAATTACTTTAAAGTGCTTACTTTACATCCACAGCAGGTCAATTTACGTTACGGATTTCTGCTGTGGATTTCACACTTTGCAGTTTGCAGATGTGCAACGGGCACCCCCCCTTCCCCACCCCTAGGGCCCTCTATATAACACGTTCCAGGTGTAGGAAATGCCGAGTTCTATGTTGCGGCCCAAAATGTCTCTTTATGTGTGTCATGGTGCTCCTACCTGGATACCGCTGGACCCCAGCCTTTGGCTCCGAAGCAATAAATAGGGGGAATAATTGAGGGATAAAAGAATAAGTTAAGTCCAGACCTTGTATGTAGTTGATCAGCAGCTTTACTTGAATAAACGTTTCTCCAAAACAGATTTCAGGCTTTATCTTGGTTCCCCCAGGCTTTAGCATTAAAATGGCAGACATACTCAACTCTGCTATATCTGACTCTGCTGTCCTGACAAGCTTAATTAGTGTCTTTGCTTTCTTCGTGATGCTGTGCTTCACTCTTTGGTCGGGTTTATGTTCAGCCAAGGGATGTGGTAGAATCTGGTGAGCTCCAACATCAAGTTGTCACGACTGTGACTGATCCAGATAGGTCTGGGAAGAGAAGGTCGCAGCGACTTGCTACTCGCGATAGCTTGTGAGTTTGCTCCGTGGTTCAGGGTATGTCATCCGGGTTTTGCCTTGTGAACCTTTTTGTCCTGACTGGGAGTTTGTAGGCATTCTTCTCAGGTGAGTGCTGTCTGCCACTCCCAGCTACTATATTAGTTTCAGTTTCACTTGCTGTCATTGCCAGATATAGTCCTTACTTCCAGTGCTATTCTGACCTTTGAAGGAGATCGTTTGACGGTATTGCTGTAGAGTTCTTGTCTGGCATGGACTGTCGTTATTGGGATCATCTTCTCTGCTCGTGACTGGATAAGTCTATCTCTGCTGGAGATTGTTTGTTTGTTGCTGTCTTCCCCTGTCTTCCCCTGTTGTTCTCCTAGACATGAGTGATGGTGACTAGTGCTCCCATCTGCCTTTCCCCAGTCTAGTCTTCTAAGGGTCACTCAGGGTTTAGGCATCCTGCTCGCCGCACGGGTTCACACCCCGTCTAGGGTATCAGGGCAGACAGGTGCCAGCTTAGGGTTTGTCAGGGGTGGCCGTTCTATTTCCCATCCGTAGATAAGGGTCCCCCTTCCCCTCCGTCTGGTGCGACACGACCGCTGCTGGGATAGCGGTCGTGACAGTATATCTGGCCTTTTAAAAAAAAAAAAAAAAGTGACATTTCCTTTTTTTTTTTGCTTGCTGTTTTGCTTTGTATTTTTCTGTTCCACTATGAATCCGGTTACGGTTTTGGCAAAACAATTACAGGGGTTATCCCTTGAAGTGGCAGGATTAAAAGCAACAGTGCTGCAGCAGCAGCAATCCTTGGGTTCCACCGTTGCTACGGGAAACCAAGGTACTCCTGAGCCAAAAGTGGCTTTTCCTGATAGGTTCTCAGGAGGGAGAGACCAATTTGTAACCTTCAGAGAAGCTTGTAAATTGTTCTTCAGGTTACGCCCTAGATCCTCCGGCGGTGAGGAACAACGGGTGGGCATTGTAATTTCTCTCCTGCAAGGAGATCCGCAGGCTTGGGCTTTCTCCTTACCATCAGACTCTCCGGCCTTACGATCTGTGGAGGAGTTTTTTGAAGCCTTGGGTCTCGTATATGATGACCCGGACAGGGTCTCACTGGCTGAATCTAAGCTACGTAGACTTCGGCAAGAGAACCGGTCAGCTGAACTATATTGTTCCGAATTCCGTAGGTGGGCTACTAATACATTATGGAAAGATTCGGCCCTTAGGAGTCAGTTCTGCCAGGGGTTGTCTGAAAAATTAAAAGACGCGCTGGCGGTATACAAGGTCCCTGGGTCTCTTGAGGCTGCTATGTCTCTGTCCATAAGAATCGACAGACGACTCAGGGAGAGACTATTAAATTCTACAGAGGCCTCTATAGGGCAGGGATCGGTTTGTTGTGATCCAGTCGAACCAATGCAAATAGGGGGCACCACTAGACGGGTGAATCCTCCTAAGGTCCGCCATAGGTCAGAGGTTTGTTTTCGTTGTGGGGGGAGGGGTCATTTTGTGAAGGTATGTCCCTCAGAACCCAAGAGATCACAAACAAAGGAGCCGCCGGAAAACTAGAGTCCCCAGACTGTGCGGAGGATAACAGTCTGGGCGTATTCGTTTCCTCCATACGCATGTCTCAGTTTTTGTTGTCCGCTACCGTTGTGGCGGGCAATAAGACTGAGAACTGTTCCGTCTTTTTGGACAGTGGGGCGGGGGTCAACTTGGTGGATTCACGGTTTGCTCAGGCTCTGGGTTTTACTCCGGAACCGGTACGCAGAACTATTCCTGTTTTTGCCATCGACTCCTCCCCTCTTACTCAGAGACAGTTAACTCAGATCATCCATAATATCCATCTGCAGGTAGGGGACCTCCATAAAGAGCATATCTCTTGTTATGTCCTGGACGGTCTTCCGGCTCCTATGGTATTGGGGCTTCCCTGGCTGGTGACTCACAATCCAGTGGTGGATTGGCAGGCCGGGGAGATTGTGGAGTGGAGTGAACATTGTAAGTAACTGCTTGAGTAATAGGTGCTCAACACTCTCTGTAACATCTCTACCTTCCTTTCTGTCAGATTTTATGGATGTGTTCTCTGAGAAGGGTTGTCAGGGGTTACCACCTCATCGTCCATATGATTGCCCAATTAATCTGTTACCTGGGGCAAAACTACCTAAAACCCGGTTATACAATCTTTCCGGCCCGGAGAGGAAGGCTAGTGTGGCAGAGTGTGCAAGAAAGTTTGAAGAGAATTGGTGGTAGATACAAACGTGTGGCTGATAAGAAGCGCTCTGAAGGTCCGGACCTTGGGGTGAATGACTTGGTGTGGTTGTCTACCAGAAATATCAAGTTGAAGGTTCCCTCATGGAAATTAGGTCTGAGATTTATTGGTCCTTATAGGGTAATTAAGATCATTAACCCGGTGGCTTTTCGTCTGGAGCTACCTCAGACTCTAAGGATCCATAATGTCTTCCACAGATCTCTGCTTAAGAGATATGTAGAACCTCCTGAACCATTGCCACTACCGCCTCCACCGGTGGTTGTTGATGGCAGTCTTGAGTTTCAGGTAGAAAAGATTGTTGATTCACGATATGTTCGCCGCTCTCTTCAGTACCTGGTGCACTGGAAAGGTTATGGTTCCGAAGAGAGAATGTGGGTGCCAGCATCAGAGATAAAGGCGGACAGACTTATTCGGGCTTTTCATAGGTCCCACCCGGAGAGGCCTGGTCTTGAGGGTCCGGTGGCCCCTCGTAGAAAGGGGGTACTGTCACGACTGTGACTGATCCAGATAGGTCTGGGAAGAGAAGGTCGCAGCGACTTGCTACTCGCGATAGCTTGTGAGTTTGCTCCGTGGTTCAGGGTATGTCATCCGGGTTTTGCCTTGTGAACCTTTTTGTCCTGACTGGGAGTTTGTAGGCATTCTTCTCAGGTGAGTGCTGTCTGCCACTCCCAGCTACTATATTAGTTTCAGTTTCACTTGCAGTCATTGCCAGATATAGTCCTTACTTCCAGTGCTATTCTGACCTTTGAAGGAGATCGTTTGACGGTATTGCTGTGGAGTTCTTGTCTGGCGTGGACTGTCGTTATTGGGATCATCTTCTCTGCTCGTGACTGGATAAGTCTATCTCTGCTGGAGATTGTTTGTTTGTTGCTGTCTTCCCTGTTGTTCTCCTAGACATGAGTGATGGTGACTAGTGCTCCGATCTGCCTTTCCCCAGTCTAGTCTTCTTAGGGTGACTCAGGGTTTAGGCATCCTGCTCGCCGCACGGGTTCACACCCCGTTTAGGGTATCAGGGCAGACAGGTGCCAGCTTAGGGTTTGTCAGGGGTGGCCGTTCTATTTCCCATCCGTAGATAAGGGTCCCCCTTCCCCTCCGTCTGGTGCGACACGACCGCTGCTGGGATAGCGGTCGTGACACAAGTCCCTACCAGCACACACACTACCACTAGCAGTAGAACTAGAACCAGTTCTAACTGGTCCCTACCCTTCCTGCAGGAAATAGGACTTGCCCACTTCTTTCGAGAGGGGGGTTAGAATGGAATGGTTAGCTTCATTCTACATAATTACAGCTCTTCCGGATTTTCTGCCTCCTGCTGGTGAACCAGGCATATTGCATGTTATAAACAGTTGCAAACATTATTATAGATGCACATTATGGAGAGGACTTGGAACATAATGCATAGATGACTTTATGTTAGACCATTAAGGACAGTAGCAGGGTGTAGGAGTGGCAACACCTTCTCCAGCAAATCTGCATCATATCTGGAACAAATTCTACAACACAATCTGCACCATTTCGTACAGACTTTTGCTCCTTCAGGATTCTGGGGTATATACGCTTGGACTTGTTACATTCCAACAACCCCTTCACTAACTGAGGATCCGCTAACAACCAGCACGATTCCATTGCATGAAATCCTGGCAACCAACTGTTCTTGTCAAAGTTCATGCTAGGGGCCACAGAGTTCTCCTGTGGTGGCCTCTGCAGGAGAGATGTGGTATTACATGGTGCCCATAAAAGTGCAATACATAATTGTGGTGAGTCCTCCAGTGCTGAGTCCTCCTTTTTTCTCTGGCTAATAGACAGGGGCGGATTGGGAACTTAATGTGGCCCTGGAAAAACTAAAAGTGGCCCCATGTTGTAGGTAAGTCCAAATTGACAGGAGACGGGGCAAAACAAGTGGACATGTATAACAGAAGTGGACAGGGCCTGCAATACTGTAGTGCAGCACAGAATACCACCACAGCAGAACCAAATACCACAGGGCAGCGCAATATACCACCTCAGCAGAACCAAATACCACAGGGCAGCACAATATACCACCCCAGCAGAACCAAATACCACAGAAAAACACAGAATACCACCCTAGCAGAGCCAAATACCACAGGGCAGCACAAAATACTGCTGCCCCAACCACAGTATTCAACTGTATCACAGTAAAGTTCACGAGGGCATCTGTGGACGTTGAGCATCAGATCATTATGTACTTGACCTGCGGCCATCAAGAGGGCTTAAGTGGCCCCCTGGGCACCGGCCCACCGGGAAATTTCCCTGAAGGGTCTATGGCCAATCTGCCCCTACTAATAGAGTGGGTATAAGCTATATGCTCCAGTAGAAAATCCCTTTAAAGTGGTTGTCCCATGATTAATGGGAAAAATGAAGACCAGACATTATATAATATGTGAAAATCTATGTCTAACAAAGCTAGAACCAGCCCTGTACCTCACATGGATCCAGAGATCTCCCCATTCATTGCTCCAATTGCTCTGCAAGTTTTCTTTCAGGCTGGCCGCTCAAGGGCAATGTTTTTTCTCAGCAATTAAGGGGGTCTGTCCCTTCTGCTGCCACTCTATCCTTATCACAACTCAGAGGTTGTGTCCTTTCTACTGCAGCTCTCCCCCTGTATCTTTCACAATTTCTAACAGGAGGTACAGCTGGTGGGAGTGGAAGGATGGAAGTAAGCATGTGCGACCACCAACGCAAAGTGGACAGAGATAGGGATAAGGAAAAGAACTAACAGCAGGCGGTGCTATACATATACATTTTATTGAATAACTCAATAGCTATGCTAGATTACATGCAATTAGAAAAATATTCAGATCTAGGTGCTGGTTTGAAAAATGTCAAATATTTTTCATGGGACAATGCCTTTAATCTATTCCCTTCCAATTCAATGGTAAAACTAAATGTAGTACACAAGTACTATTCAGCTAGTGCACTTGTTGTATGAGGCTCATTAATAAAAGTTTAAGGAACCAAAACGTCTTGTAGAAAGTTGAGCGGATTATGCAAGCCTTGGATTAAATACTGTAATCCTATTGATTTGGGATGCATTTAGTCTCTTATTCTTCCTCTCGTTCTCCTTGAACTTCCCATCACTCACTGATAAGTATGAAATTAGACAGTAGACTATTACGACAGAAATTCAATATGCCATGATTTCTCTACCTCATACACAGAA
This sequence comes from Bufotes viridis, assembly GCA_033119425.1. Taxonomy (NCBI): domain Eukaryota; kingdom Metazoa; phylum Chordata; class Amphibia; order Anura; family Bufonidae; genus Bufotes; species Bufotes viridis. Next base: position 470,299,886 of record CM065591.1, read on the forward strand.
ATAGAAAATCAATAAATGTTAATAAAACTCATAAAAATCCATCGCCTTGCATCATATCCAGATCCCGCGTGTCCCTAATGTGAAAGGGATTAATAGGTCACATCAGTCATATCGTCAATACCTGCCCTGGAAAGTCAAGATTGAGAAATTTGTATTGGACGGTATTGTCACTTCCGTCTATAACAACAGTCTTTATAATGGAGCGGTGATATACGCTGGAGGTTCTCACAGAAATAAATTGACAGATTAAAATATCATTAAACAATGCAAAATGGCAGGGAGTAATAGTACAATAACATTCAGCCAAGGTGCCGGGGATCCACGAGTAACATGTTCATAAAAGTGACTGAAAACACTCGGGTTGTCCGATAGGATCACTGACCTTACTGATGTCCCACTGCTGCCAACACGGGAGAAGGGTAATTACATTATAGGAGGGGAGGATGGGGCAGATAGAGACCTGGAGTGAGGTAATGGAGGTAATGGGACTGGGGGAGGAATGGAAGGAGGGACTAGAACAGTTTATAAGGAAAAGTGTAGGGTAAAAAATATACAAAAACCTCTTAATTGTATGTACATTAATGCTAGAAGCCTGACTAACAAGACTGGTGAACTGGAATTAGTGATGTGTGAGGAGGACTATGACATAGTGGGAATAACTGAGACATGGCTGGATGATAGCTATGACTGGGCAGTTAATGTACAGGGTTACAGTCTGTTTATTAAGGATCGCCAAAACCGGAGAGGGGGAGGGGTCTGTCTTCATGTAAAGTCCTGTCTAAAGCCCACACTCTGGAAGATATAAGTGAGGGACATGAACACGTGGAGTCACTGTGGGTAGAGATACATGGAGCAAAAAACAATAATAAAATACTAATAGGAGTTTATTATAAGCCACTTAATACACCAGAGTCCGCAGAAAATCTACTTCTAAACTAAATAGATGAGGCGGCAAATCATAATTAGGTCATTATTATGGGGGTCTTCAACTACCCAGATATATACTGGGAAACTGAAACCTGTACATCGCATAAAGGAAACAGGTTCTTGGCAATAACCAAAGACAATTAGCTTTCCCAACTGGTTCAGGACCTGACTAGAGGGACGGCCATACTGGACTTAGTATTAACCAATAGACCTGACATGGTCTATTGGTTACCTAGCAGGATGACAGGCCGAACTGGATGGACAGATGTCTTTTTTCGGCCTTATGTACTATGTTACTATGTTAGAACAACAGATGTGCAGATTGGAGGACACCTGGGAAATAGTAACCATAAAGTAATAACCTTACAATTGTCAACCCAAAAATGCAGTTGTGCATATATATATATATAGGGGAGCAGATCCTGCACTTGTAGCCTGTTGCTAACGGCGATCCCCAGCAAAAATGCATACGGTGGAGGATGCCCGCAGCGGACCACAAGTACCACAATAGACATCCTACACAAGGATGGGGATCACCGTTAGCAACGGGCCACAAGTGTGGGATCCGCTCATCCCCTGTATGTACAGATTTTGAAGCATTGAAAAACTATAAGGAAAAGAGTAAAACATGTAAAAGACTAAAAAAAGCAGCCAAACTAGAGACCGAGAGATTAATTGCTAAAGAGAGTAAAACTAACCTAAAATGTTCAAAACAACGGAAAGGTGGCATGAAGCAGGATGTGCTCAACCCAAAAATGCAGTTGTGCATATATATATATAGGGGAGCAGATCCTGCACTTGTAGCCTGTTGCTAACGGCGATCCCCAGCAAAAATGCATATGGTGGAGGATGCCCACAGCGGACCACAAGTAGCTCGGGACCTAACACTCACCTACCTGTGCCGTGTGGGCAATACCAGGGGCCAGATGGCAAAGTTAAAGGAAAGTGTAGGCTGACTCAAAGCAGACTCCTCAGTTACCTCAAGCATGTGAGCCCCATCCAAGACTGGCTGATATGGCCCAGGCCTCACAGGTGCACCTAAATGTAGCCTGTGGATGAAAAACAGGCTGCATTTACATAGGAGTTTATACACCTCCAAAAAATTATATATACACAAAACAACTGAAAGGTATCATGAAGCAGGATGTGCTCAACCCAAAAATGCAGTTGTGCATATATATACAGGGGAGCAGATCCTGCACTTGTGGCCCGTTGCTAACGGCGATTCCCAGCAAAAATGCATACGGTGGAGGATGCCCACAGCGGACCACAAGTACCACAATAGACATCCTTCACAAGATGGCATTGTGTGGATGTGATAAATAATATAACAATGACAAATGACAAAACAGATGCACAATGCGGTCCTACTAAGCCCTCAAACTGATGTTAAAATTGAGAGATTAGTCAACATGTCCTGCAGTGGAGGATATGTCTAAGCCCGAGCACCAATCCAAGGTTTCTCAAGTAGCTTGGGACCTAACACTCACCTACCTGTGCCGTGTGGGCAATACCAGGGGCCAGATGGCAAAGTTAAAGGAAAGTGTAGGCCGACTCAAAGCAGACTCCTCAGTTACCTCAAGCATGTGAGCCCCATCCAAGACTGGCTGATATGGCCCAGGCCTCACAGGTGCACCTAAATGTAGCCTGTGGATGAAAAACAGGCTACATTTACATAGGAGTTTATACACCTCCAAAAAATTATATATACACAAAACAACTGAAAGGTATCATGAAGCAGGATGTGCTCAACCCAAAAATGCAGTTGTGCATATATATACAGGGGAGCAGATCCTGCACTTGTGGCCCGTTGCTAATGGTGATCCCCAGCAAAAATGCATACGGTAGAGGATGCCCACAGCGGACCACAAGTACCACAATAGACATCCTACACAAGGATGGGGATCACCGTTAGCAACGGGCCACAAGTGTGGGATCCGCTCATCCCCTGTATGTACAGTTGTGTTCAAAATTATTCAACCCCCACTGAAATTGAGTGTTTTGGCCAGTTTGACATTGATTTTGATCATTTCAGTCATCTTGTTTACAATTAAATCCAAGAGGCCCTTGTAAGTCAGACAAATATAACATAACATTTATAATGTAATAACCACAGATGTCTTTTCTGTGCTCACATCATTATCAGTTTTATTCAACCCCCAAGTGACATTCAATCTTAGTACTTAGTACAACATCCTTTTCCAGTTATAACAGCTTTTAAACGTGAAGCATAGCTTGACACAAGTGTCTTGCAGCGATCTACGGGTATCTTTACCCATTCTTCATGGGCAAAAGCCTCCAGTTCAGTCACATTCTTAGGCTTGCGCGCTACAACTGCTTTCTTTAAGTCCCACCAGAGGTTCTCAATCGGATTTAAGTCTGGTGACTGCGAGCCTTTAATCTGCAACCATGCTCTAGTGGACTTGGAGGTATGCTTGGGATCATTGACCTGTTGAAAGGTCCAACGTCTCCCAAGTCTCAGGTTTGTGACGGACTGCATCACATTTTCATCCAATATCTCCTGGTACTGAAGAGAATTCATGGTACCTTGCACACGCTGAAGTTTCCTTGTACCTGTAGAAGCAAAACAGCCCCAAAGCATGATTGACCCCCCCCCCCCCCGCCATGCTTTACAGTAGGCAAGGTGTTCTTTTCTTCATAGGCCTTGTTCTTCCTCCTCCAAACATAGCATTGATCCATGGGCCCAAACAGTTCTAATCAGTCCACAGAACACTATCCCAAAACTTTTGTGGTTTGTCCACATGACTTTTGGCATACTGCAGTCGACTCTTCTTATTCTTTGGAGACAGCAAGGGGGTGCGCCTGGGAGTTCTGGCATGGAGGCCTTCATTACGCAGTGTGCGCCCTATTGTCTGAGCTGAAACTTCAGTACCCGCATCTGACAAATCTTTTTTCAGTTCCTCAGCAGTCACACGGGGACTTTTTTCCACTTTGCGCTTCAGGTAGCGCACAGCAGTCGAAGTCAGCATCTTCTTTCTGCCACGACCAGGTAGCGTTTCAACAGTGCCCTTTGCCTTGAATTTGCGAATGATGCTTCCTATGGTGTCTCTTGGTATGTTTAACATCTTTGCAATCTTCTTATAGCCATTGCCCTTCCCATGAAGAGAAATCACCTCTTCTCTTGTCTTCCTGGACCATTCTCTTGACTTCACCATGTCTGTAAACACACCAGTAAATGTCTAGAAGGAGCTGAGTATCACAGTCATTTTACATCTGCCTAATTGGTGCTTATTATGCTTGATTGCTGCTCCTTGACATCCACAGGGGTTTTCAATACCTGATCGAAAACACTTGAATGAACCTCTGTTCTTAAGAGTGGTAGTCTTTAAGGGGTTGAATAATTGTGTCAATGAAGAAATCACAAAAAAAAAACATTTAATACTGTATTACAAAAACAATTGATGTCATTTTAGTTGCATTTGGTTCTCTAAAAAGTCCTTGTAACCTTTCATTCTGAACACAATTACAAATGTACACTAAATTCCCTAAAACCCTTTACAGCATTGGGGGTTGAATAATTTTGAACACAACTGTATATGCACAACTGCATTTTTGGGTTGAGCACATCCTGCTTCATGCCACCTTTCAGTTGTTTTTTGTGTATATAATTTTTTGGAGGTGTATAAACTCCTATGTAAATGTAGCCTGTTTTCCATCCAAGGGCTACATTTAGGTCCACCTGTGGGGCCTGGGCCATATCAGCCAGTCTTGTGTGGGGCTCACACCCTTCTCCCTCCTCCCATTGCAGGCATGGTTACATGTTGGAGGTAACTGAGGAGTCTGCTGTGAGTCAGCCTACACTTTCCTAAAATTTTGCCCACTGGCCCCTGGTATTGCCCATACGGCACAGGTAGGTGAGTGTTAGGTCCCGAGCTACTTGAGAAACCCTGGCGTGGTGCTCGGGCTCAGGCATGTCCTCCATTGCAGGACATGTTGACTAATCTCTCAATTTTAACATCAGTTTGAGGGCTTAGTAAGACCGCAGTGTGCACCTGTTTTGTCATTTGTTATTGTTATAACCCTAAAATGTTCTTCAATTATATAAATGGTAAAAAGTATAAATCTGAAGGTGTCGGCCCTCTACAGAGTAATGAGGGGGCCGTTGCAGACAGCAATGAGGAGAAAGCGAAGCTAAGCTATTAAATAGTTTCACTGTATTGTCACGACTAGTGTTGAGCAAACAGTTCGAGAATAGTTCGGGTTTGTACCGAATTTTGGGCGGCCATTTTGTGACTTGTGGTGCCCCAGAAGAAGCTGCCACCAAGTCCATCAATCCATCAATACTAGTTTTTTTTTTTTGCTATATCCTACATCAGGGGCTTGGCTGTGCTAATTGTCACCCCTAGAAACTCAGGAAAGAAATTTCTATATTTTATTAAGGGGTTAAATACAATTGCCCAAATACCAATCCCCTAAATCTGGTGTTCCAGCTTTGGTTAGACAAGTATAATACTGTCTGCTGTCTGGCAAAGGATAGATTATTTTCTGGGGTTAAATTCAATTGCCAAAATAGCAATACCATAAATCAGTGGTTTCAGCTGTGGCTGGCAAAATAGAATAGTGTCCGAGTAGCGCACACGTACAGACGCACGTACACGATTCTTGAATAGTTGTATTATCGCGATAATAAAACTAACAGTGTAAAGTTGACTGTATTGCTCTAAGTTATATTCGCGTACGAATGTAACTTCTATTACAGCACACCAATACTAAAACTGACTAAGAGACTGCTTTAAGTTCTATTCGAACGCGATTGCAACTTTGGAACTTAAAGTGGTGTACGATTTTAAAAGTTGAGTACTAAAAAGTTGGAATCGCAATGCGATTCTTATGTATTTGCTTAATCGCATTGCGATTACAACTTTGAGCTACCGATCACCATGGGAACGCCTCCTCCAGTAGAATGTACTATCGGATGTGAGAATTAAGTTGAAATCGCAATGCGATTATTATATATCTGCTTAATCGCATTGCCATTTCAACTTAGCATTGCTAAATAATTCCATCCATATTCGTTAACTTACTGACTCAGTAAGTTAACGGTAGGTCGGTAGGTCGGTGACAAAATCCATAGAGATATGGGACCAAGGTCTACTAGGGATGGGCAGTGGTCGTATCTCCCCCACCGGATGGGACCTATGAGTGGACATCTCTAGACAAAGTGGGCCACCAGTAAAACCTGGAGATGAGTTCCTTGGTGCCATTAATAACCGGATGTCCACTAAACACAGATTTATGGCACTCACCCAACAGTCGCAGACATAAATACCAGGGACAAATTATTTATCAGTAGAGGATTTTACCGGAGCCAAGTGTTGTCCCGCAGTTATTTCGGTCGTCAGGATAGCTGCTTGTAATATTGGTTCTGATGGAGTGTCAGGAGATTGAAAAGCACAAAAACTCCGGGATAGGGCATCTGCTTTGATATTTTTACTTCCTGGCCTGAAAGTAATACAAAAGTTAAAATGTGTAAAGAATAATGCCCACTCAAATGTTTAGCGGACTCCAAAAACAATAAGAACAAAAAACAATGATCTGCAAGAACCGTAACACAATGTTGAGCCCCCTCCAAAAAATGATGCCATTCCTCAAAGACCCATTTAATAGCAAGTAACTCTATGTTCCCAATATCATAATTTCTCTCAGTAGGAGAGAACTTACGAGAAAAGAACGCACAATGCCTCAGATTAGTGAGGGTTGATGACCCCTGAGAGAGTACTGCTCCTACCCCATCTTCTGAGGCACTGACCTCAACTACAAAAGGCCTCTCTTGGTCCTTTTGAACCAATATTGGGGCATAAACAAAACACCTCTTGAGTGTTTTGAAAGCTTTTATGGCTTTAATACATTTTTGATAATAATTAGAGAAACCCAAGGGAGGAGGGTCTTACCCATTCCAGAATAGCCTGCACCTTTCCCGAATCCATCTTAAAGGATTGGGGGGTGAGAATATATCCCAAAAATAGAATTTCCTGTACCCCCAAGACACAAATAGTTGGTTCTCACGAAGAACCTCCAGTACCTGTCTATTGTGCCAAATATGAGAATCCCAGTCAGGCAAATAAATCAACATATCATCCAAATACACAACCATGAATTTCCCAATAAATTGTCTAAAAATATAATTGACAACATTTTTGAAAAACGCCGGGGCATTACTTAATCCAAATAGCATCACTAAATATTCATAATGGCCCTCAGGCGTGTTAAAGGTCGTTTTCCACTCATCCCCCTCCTTAATTCGAATAAGATTATACGCCCTCCTGAGATCGAGTTTAGTGAACCAGTGAGCTCCAAGAACTTGACTGAACAGGTCTGGAATCAACGGCAAAGAGTACTGATTTTTAATAGTAATCTTGTTTAATTCCCTGTAATCAATATAAGGTCTCAGCCCCCATATTTTTTCTCAACAAAGAAAAATCCAGCCCCAATAGGAGTCACCGAAAATCTAATATGACCTTTTTGTAAATTCTCCTTCAAATAATCCCTTATAGAATTCCGTGCAGGATCGGACAAATTATAAATACGACCCCTAGGATACTTAGATTCTGGAATAAGCTCCATGGCACAATCATAACGTCTATGAGGGGAAGGAACTCAATATCGGACGTGGAAAAAACATCAGCAAAGTCACTGATGTATGGGGGAAGAGTTTTCGACTCTGTAGTGATTCCAGCCTAAATAACAGGTAGACAGTGTGAATTACTTTTGGGTCCCCATTTTTCTAATTCACCCGTGGACCAGTTAATGACTGGGTTATGAACCTGGAGTCAAGGTATGCCCAAAACTCTCTACAGGTAAATTTTTTAATATAAAAAAAGAACAATTTTCTGTATGACAAACCCCAATAGTCAAAGTTACCTCAGGAGTACAAAATTCCACAGTTCCACCCATCAAAGGAGTAGAGTCAATAGCAATAATGTAGATAGGGTTAGGAAGAGACAATTTGGGTACCCCAATGGGAAATGCAAAATGATGGTCAAAAAAATTAGAGGTGGACCCAGAATCAATAAACGCCTTCCCAGGACCCCAACAAGAGCCCAGAGAAATAACAACTGGCACTAATACTTTTTCTTTAACCACTTGTGGGAGTACCTTATCCTTCAGGACAACCGGCTGTGAGGATTACCTGGAGTGAGAAGTCTTACGGCATTGTTGTACCCAGTGGTCAGATTCTCCACAATATAAGCAGACACCCCCCCCCCCCTGACGTTTTTGATCCCTTCTGTTCATTCCGAGCTGCATTGGCTCTTCAGGATGATTTTCCAACTTGACCCCCATGGATAAGGAGTCTGATTTGACCACCACCAGTGGAAAAGTCAGATGTTCTCTTTGTCTTTCCCTAATACATCGGTCCAGTCTGACAGCGAAAGTCATAGTCTGCTCTAAGGTGTCAGGGCAGGGATAACTGACCAACATGTCCTTTAGACTTACAGAGAGACCTGTTCTAAACTGACACTTAAGCACTGGTTCAATCAAGCCAGAGGGAACACACCATTTCTGAAACCGGGTGCCATATTCCTCCACCGGTCTGTCCCCCTGGATGAGAGACTTCAACTGCGATTCTGCCACAGTCGACTTATCAGGTTCATCATATAACATTCCTAAGGCCTGAAAAACACTTCAACAGAAACCAGACAAAGGTAGTCCATGGGGAGGGAATAGGCCCATTCTTGTGGGTCCCCCTGCAACAAAAAGATAATAATTCTGACTCTTTGCTGTTCTGGACCCAAAGAATGAGGATGTAAACGAAAATATAATTTACAGCTTTCTTTAAATGTTAGAAAACACTTGCGATCCCCTTAAAAACGATCAGGCAGCTTAACATGAGGCTCGAAATTCTGAAAGGAGGAGGTCACAATAGGTGGGGTCTGAACCAACTCCTGCTGTTGTAACCTTTCTGCCAATTCCTGCACCATTTGGGCAAGATTATGGACCTGATCAGTAAGCACTCGCATAGGGTCCATAATATAGGTAAGGCCTGTGATTCTGTCACGGAAGGAAGGGAAGAGTGCAGCCCTGATATCCAACCACACCTCTATCCCTACCTACTTGCACGGCCCGTCCTAACCGACAGCATACAACTTGGCGGCAGTCCCTCACTTAGATACGTGCAGGGGCCTAAAGAAGATAAGAGGAGTACCGTAACAGAGTCAAGGAAGCCAACGTCAAAGCCAGGAGGTCACGCAGGTACACAGGGAGCAACACAATAACAAGGTCAAAACAATCCGAAGTCAGAAGCCAAGATGTCACGTCAATTCCAGGAAGGTCACAGGGTCGAGGTCAAAAGCAAAGCCGAGGTCCAAACACACGAAAGACAGAATATGCGAAAATGCTTGTGAGAGTAGCAAGACCAATCACAGACAACCTGTGGCCAGCAGGCTACCTGTTTAAATAGCCCCTACTGGTAAGTCACATGATGTGGCCAGCGTCACGTGACTAGCATCACACATCTCAACACAGCTGAGCACTGATTCATCCTTATCGGCGCTCAGCTCCCTAGCTGCTCGTTGTTTAGGGGATGGAGGACGCCGGCCATGCTAAGTTACCCCCTGTTCCCTGGTTACTGTGGAGACGAGGACGCCTGCCATGTCCTTGTTCTTCTACCTGCGCGGGATGCCGGCAGCACTGTGAAGAGAGAGAGCGTCGCCGACTCCCCATAACAGGAGCATGTGCCCTTATGTCTACTGGTTGCACTTCCAATTTATGAAGATTTTTGGAACTTACATAAAAATGATACAATGAAAATAACAGTAGCAAGAAAATAAGGTAGTAATAGTGGTTCTATAAATACAGGAGATATCAAAATAATGGCTTCCCAAAGATTCATCAAGTGAAGAGGATGGCCTCTTCACCATGGGAAAATGGAGCAGTGATAAGGACTGCCTCTTAGTTTAATAATAGGTTTAGGAAAATTGGAGTTTCATCAAGGCAACCCCTTTCCAATTCCATGTTTGGGACCTTCGTCTATAACCTGGAGCAGAGTGGCTGTCATTTTGGAGTGCATGTCCTGTCCGTTTATAACATGGTTGGCTATTCATTTGATACATGTAATCGTTAATTTCTAATGATAATTTGTTTTCCCTTAGTCCTAACAGCAGCACAGATTGGGTTAACCACCCCCCGTGGACTGGCAGGACCGGCGGAATGTTTAATGAGCCCAAGACTAATAACTCAATTTAACAATTAAGTATCTCCTTAAAAGGAGGAAGTCAACCCCCAGCCCACTGTGTTTATAGTAAGAAAAAAACTAGAATTACTAGGGTGGGAAATTTGTGTGCTGCTGTTAGGACTAAGGGAAAACAAATTATCGTTAGAAATGAACTATTCCCTTACGTCCTACCAGCAGCACAGATGGGGAGATAGCAAGAAGAAACCCCTAGGGAGGGCCTTCCTGCCTGGCAGAACTAAGAAAAGTCTGCCCAAAGGCCGAAAACTCAGCTAGACTGGCATCTAGTCTATAATGGGAGATGAATGTCGATTCAGAGCTCCAGGAGGCAGCTTTGCAAATCATGTTGAGAGGCAGAAGACTCCTCTCGGCAAAAGAAGTAGCCACAACTCTAGTAGAGTGGGCCTTCACGAATCCCGGAGGGTCCAGAGATTGTGGAAACAAAGGATTCCTTAATAGCCTCCTTAATCCACCGACTGATGGACGGTTTGGATGCCTTATAGCCTTTAAACTTACCGGCAACAGGATTAGCAGATTCTTATCTTTCCTGAACTCCACATAGATCCGGAGACATCTCGAGACGTCCAGAGGATGTCTAACAGGTTCCTAGGAGGAGGTGGTAGATGTCGACAGAACCGGGAGGAATATCACCTGGTTGATGTTCTGGAAGGAAGGAACTTTAGGCCTACAATACGGGAGGTATCTAAGAAGGTCCCGGTCATGTAAGAAAATGGTATAGGGGTCATGCCAGCCAGGCGCAACTGCGCGGGGCCGGCAGCAAATAAGCTGCCGTCCAAACTGACAAGGTACCTAGGAAAAGGGCAACGCCGTTCCCCAAACGAAAAGATGGCTCCCGCACTTTCCATAAGAAAGGGGGGAACAAAACCGCCTAGTCCACCTGTCCGGGAGGACAGAAAAAAACACAGTGGGCTGGGGGTTGACTTCCTCCTTTTAAGGAGATACTTAATTGTTAAATTGAGTTATTAGTCTTGGGCTCATTAAACATTCCGCAGGTCCTGCCAGTCCACGGGGGGTGGTTAACCCCATCTGTGCTGCTGGTAGGACGTAAGGGAATACTAAAATTCACCTACAGAGATTACAGTCGAACATTCATCACTTTGTACTAGCATATTTTCTATGCAGTTTCTGTTAAGACAGAACTTTGATCTGACAGTTCAATCTGGTATGACGATAGGACAGTCATACTGTGTGGATATAAATCAACTGTATCTAAGGGCTCATTCACATGACTGTATGTTCACCGGCTGTGTGAACTCCGTGCTGTGGATGCAGACCCATTGAATGGGTCTGTGATCCACAAATTGTGGCAAAACATAGGACATGTCCTATCAGATGTGGAGCAGAGGCATGGATTGCAAGCCCAAGGAAACACTCTGAACCCCTACCATGGGCTATCGGGTCTATGTCTCCGTACTGCAAAAAATAGGACATCTTTTTCTGCATTTTGCGGATCACAGACCCATTCAAGTCAATGGGTCCACATCCACAGCACGGAGCTCACATGGCCAGTGTTTGTGTGTCCAAAATGGTAGATAACAAAGAGAGAGCAGTATGTTTGGAAGACATCTTACAGAGGTTTTCTGGATCCAACATCCTGGGCCCCTCCGATCAGCTGTTCCCAAGTAGCTCAAGTGCTGGAAATAAGTCCAGGATCTACACAGCTCCATCCATTTTGTAGTGGATGGAGATGGTTCCTGCAGTGCTGCCCCAATTGAAGTGAAAGGGAGCCCTCCAGTTACCAACTCAGTCCACCACATAGTGGATGGAGCCGTGTAGTTCTGGCTCCAGAGCTTCCTGAGATCACCTGATTGACAGGGGTGCGGCTGGTCATACCCCTGCTGATGGCAGCTTTTGTCTGCCACTTTTTGGATACCTGGTACCTAGTAACAAGTTTCTGCAGAAGCTGAAGCCAATTCTAAGCAGTTTAGAAATTGTAGACCCAAAAAGCAGGAATTAACTCAAGAAATTAACCTACATACAGACCTTCACCAATCCTGAGAAAGAACAGGGCACAGAACTGGTGTAGCACTTTGACCCCTTCTAAATGTTCCTTGCACAATGGAACTCCTGTCCCCCTGGCTGTGCAAAAAATGCAGCCAGCCTCATTCACTTGAATGGAGCCTTGTTGCAGTCTCCTGCACAGCCAATCGCGGCGGCCACTGCTGCATTGGGGAAAAACAGGGAATGCTATTTTCTCATACTTAAAATGGAGTCATAGACATGGAGTGTGGAAATCTGTGATTTCAGTCTACAATGAAAACTAATGTATTGCTCCCATAGTCAGAGTAATAACTGGGTTCTTCTTTAACCAATGTACAAATTCTGTTCTTTGCCTTAACCCTGTGTCTAAATCCTCATGACCAAGTTACAGAGGCTTGTCCTGATTTTCCAGCCTCATTCTGTCCATAGGGATACACCAATATATAAAGCAGTAAATAAAGTGTGAAGGATTCTTGATAAAGAATGTGAGTTTAGCTCATTAAAGGAACAACCAAGTGTCCAAGAATTTTTATTGTTTTCTAATCTAATTTAACAGGGTGGACACAGTGTTACATGTGATAATTAAAAAACTGAAAAACAGGGTTTTCTTTATCGAAGAGCGAAGCTTTCTTGTCTTACAGCCCATTTATTATTAGAGATTACAATCACAGTGTACCGTTCAGAGATAATTGGGCATATGCCATATACAAAAGTACTTAAAGGGCATTTAATAGGGAGAAAACTTAATTATCAGCTTAGAAACGAGGGGGAAATACACATATTTCTGAGTGTTACAGTAATTGTAGATTTCAGACTTGTGGTAACATTTTTAATTAGTTTTAAAATGACCCAAACTAGAAAGAATAGCAGTGGGAGTCTTGGGGGAATATGTTGGTGTTAGTTTTATTGCTTTGACCTAGCTTTTGTTCTCAGGTTTTCCTCTTTCAATATGGACCTCTGCCAATCAATGTATTTCACTCGCTTCTTTCTGTTTCAAGTTCTTTTAAAGAAGAGAGACGTTACACGTTAAAACAAAATCAAACTGGAACTGCAGAGATATTTTTTGTCACATCTATCCAATTCCATTGGTTATTTGATCATTTATCCACCCTAAAATGACCATGCTTTTATATATATATATATATATTGAATGTGCCATTGCGTTTTGCTGGTAACATTCTGTTGCCCCTGGTAGCCTCTGTCACATGGTCTGCTATTGGTGGGGCTTGCAGCCCTATTCTACCTCACATTGCATTAGTGATCCTACTATGGAGGTATGTGGGAGCCTGGCTGTGAGTTGGATCTGAGCACCTATCAGACCTTGTTCACACACCATAGGTAGTCTAGTGGTAGGACCCATGGCCACGCTGAGATACCTTGACGGAGGTACAGAAGGGCTCCGATATGTTCCTGACTGGAACATGTTGGCGAAAATCTCAGCTTTTAACATCAGCTTGAGGGATTAGCCAGCATTGTTAGTTGCTTATCATTGTGGTGCACCTTTTTTAGTGATTTATGCTTAAAAGCCAGTATTCAAGAGTCCTCTAGAGTCCACTAGTAGCTGGCTCGGGCTGCTGTATGCTGTCAGTATCACTTCCCTCCACCTTCCAAGCTCTAAGATATATGCAAAAACCTTGAATAGTTGCACCATTTTTGATTCAAACTAAGTAAGAGTGTGGACAACTTCTTCCTAAATGTATTCATGGTGTCTCTATGTCTAGTGTATAAAGTAGGGTATTTAGCTCTTGAGTAGTAGCAGTAGGTTGTGTTCCTAGGCAGTAAGAAAAAAACTGTACAGTTCTTTTGGTAATTACAATTTTTTAAATAAAATATGCGTCTTCTACTGTGTAGAGATTACGTTTCACCTTATTTGGAAAATGTCATTCAATTCTGGAGATATCACTTACTAAAAAAAGAAATATTTACCTAGTAGATGTAAATGGGGCAAGGCTTGAAATAGGAGAGTGGCTAGGGTGTGTTGAGCAGTACCCATGCCTGTGGGAAGGAGCGAGGCAGTGGAAATAATACCCCCCTGCCATGTGGCAGACGGGCCCAAATAATTTTGTACAAAATCTATTTGCCAAGAATCTCAAATTTACAAAATAAGCATAGCATCAGCACCAGAATATTTTCTATTACTATAGCATTATTTTACTTTATTTGGTTTGCAGAGTGCTGTTGCATTCTGTTTTTTCCTTCTGTTTCTAGCCATGGCAGCGCGCACCTGCGTATTGGGATGTGCTGACTGACCCCCTTTTTCTTTGCAGTGGAAATAATACCCCCCTTATGCCTCCTATTCTTTGTGCTGGACCTTCACAAGAACTTCTTTAAAATCATTGCGGCATCAATGTTCTCCTGGTCCTCCCAGAATCTTTCCTTAGAGCGAATGCCGTTTCAGTGCACTAGGAAGAAAGTCTTGCCTCCAACCTTTTTTATACCTAGGACGTATTTCACTTCATATACATTTTCAGAACTAACCGTTTAGACCGCTGGAGTGGAATCTCTAGATAAGCGATTAAAGATCACAGGCTTAAGGCGAGATACATGGAAACAACTGAAGAATGAGCCATCTGTAGTCCTGAAGAAACAGAGAAAAAAAGAGGAACTCCGAGTTGGTGACCAAACACAATGGAAAAAAAGATTTGCCCTTAGGCCTCATGCACACAACCGTATGTATTTTGCGGATATGCAAAAAACGGATCCGCGAAACATACGGATGCCATCCGTGTGCATTCCGTATTTTGCGGAACGGAACAGCTGACCCCTAATAGAACAGTACTATCCTTGTCCGTAATGCAGACAATAGTAGGACATGTTTTATTTTTTTGCGGAACGGAAATACGGACATAAACGGAATGCACACGAAGTAATTTCCTTATTTTTTTGCGGACCCATTGAAATGAATTGTTCCGTATACGGTCCACCAAAAAACGGACACAGAAAGAAAATGTGTTTGTGTTCATGAGGCCTTAAACTCACTAGCATGATTATTTTGAGAAAATTCCGCCCGTGGAAGCAAAGCAGCCCTGTCATCCTGATGTGCATTCATGAAGTGGTGCAGATACTTGGTTAGAACCTAATTGATGCGCTCAACTTAACCATTGTACTGGAGATAGTACACAGAAGAAAAGTCTGAGGTTACACCCAGAACAAGATATCGTTCACAAACTCTTGATAGACTCCTGGGACATTCAAAGGCATTACCAAATACTCATAGTGTTCGTCTTGGGTATGGAAGGCAGTCTTTTACTCATCCCCTTTGCAAATACGAAGCAGATTATAAGCCCCATGTAGAACCTATTTGGTGAAGTTTTATGCAATTGGACACCCCTTATAGTCAATGCAGGGTCAGAGTGACCCATCTTTCTTCTTAACAAAAAACAATCCAGCTCCAGCTGGGGAAGAGCACTTGCAGGTAAAATCTCTTCCTAGTCTGAGTCTCTGGAGGAGACAATAGGTAAACTTCCCTGAGGAGGTATGGATCCTGGCACGAAGATAAGGGTGACGGGGTAGTAAAGACTCAACCTTCTTTTTGTCAAAGATGTCAGCTGAACTCTAGCAAGCTACTGGTAGGCCTTGCAGATTTTGAGGAACAGATGGACATCAGGTAGGCTGTAGAAAGGTCAGGCATTTGGAATGGCAGCTTGATCCCCAATGTAGAATCTCACTGGAATTCAAGTCAAGGACTGGACCATGCTGGAAGAGCTAGGATAGTCCCAGTAACAGAGGAATAGAGGACAAGAACAAGCAGAGAGATCTTCTCAGAGTGGAGAAATTCTATACGAGTATCCAATACTGACTCACCATGGCCTAATGCAGGAAGTTTCTTGCCGAACCTGAATCCAGTAGGGTCAACACAGTGAACCGAGTACCAGGAACGGGCAAGGTCAACGGTAAATTCAGTTTTAGTGAGGACTGATCTTCACCTGGCATAGCCTCTTCTACTGACCCTAGGCTCTGGAGTTTCCCAGCTTGAGAGGGCAGATGCAGGCATAGTATCCTTGTCTCCACAATACATGCACAGCTTAGGCCCCTTTCACACCTGCGTTCTTCTTTTCCGGCATAGAGTTCCGTCCTCGGGTCTCTATGCCGGAAAAATCCTGATCAGGATCATCCCCATGCATTCTGAATGGAGAGAAATCCGTTCAGGATGCATCAGGATGACTTCAGTTCAGGACCGGAACGTTTTTTGGACGCAGCAAATACCGCAGCATGCTGCGCTTTTTGTTCCGTCCAAAATCTGAACACTTGCCGCAGTGTCGATCCGAATTAATGCCCATTGAAAGGCATTAATCCGGATCCGACCTTAAGCTAAACGTCGCTTCGGCGCATTGCCGGATCCGACATTTAGCTTTTTCCGACTGGTTACCATGGCAGCCAGGACGCTAAAGTCCTGGTTGCCATGGTAGAGTAGCAGGGAGCGGGGAGCGGCATACTACATTCCGTGCGGCTCCCGGGACGCTCCAGGATGACGCCAGGGCGCCCCAGTGCATGAATCACGTGACGCATGGATCACGTGATCCATGCGCATGGGGCGCTCTGACGCCATTCAGAGCGCCCGGAGCCGCACGGAATGTAAGCATGCCGCTCCCCGCTCCTCGCTCTTACTATGGCAACCAGGACGCTAGTAGCGTCCTGGCTGCCATAGTAACCTGAAAGCAATTCGAAGACTGATCAGGATCCTGATCAGTCTTCTAATGCTTCAGGTGACTTGCGTTCTGACGGATCCGGCAGGACGGAAGTGCCTGCCGGATCCTCAGAACGCAAGTGTGAAAGGACCCTTATTAGTACGTCTGTGCATTAGCTCCTCCTCTGTTTGCCTGACTTTATCCAACCAGTAGCTGGGGTGGAATTTGGTTGCCAATCAAAAGGGTCTTCTTTCACGGGCTGCCTCCTTGGAACGCTCATGGAACCACAGATCGATACATGTGGCTAAGGAGATCAAGTATCCACAGCAGAGGGAATGTCACAACTCGTCAGTTCATCCTCAATTTGTCCCAAAAGGCCATCCCAGAGGGATGCAACTATCACTTCATTATTCCAGGTCAGCAATGAGGCCAGAGTTTCGGAACTGGGTGGCATATTGGCCTTCTATGAGTGTAGCCTTAGTAGGGAGGAAGCCGCAGAAGAGGTACACCCAGGTTCCTCAAAAACTCTTTGGAATGTATTCAGGAACTGTTGCAAATTATTTGTGATGAGACCGTTCTTCTGACAAGGGTTTGCTCAGACTAGAGCCTCTCCAGACAAATGGGAAATCATAAATCTAATCATAAATACTGTTACGGTACCAATTGTTGTGTATCCACTGTACTAACCAACTGGTTTGACTTAGAGCCAACTCTAAATGCTAACTCTAAATGCATTATCCTGGCAGACTGCCAGGATTCACCCTTTTAACTTACAGGGATCCTTATACAGGGATCTGGATTTCGCTGTGGAGGAGCCACCAGGCCGTTGCCTCTTGAGATAGTGGTTAGCAGATGACCCACAAGGCCAGAGATATCAGTGCAGAGCACTAAAGGATCAGGCACTATGCATAGTCTAGAAATGGGCCATGGTCAGGACAAGCAGGGTACAAGTTTATCAGAGTGACAAGTCCAAAATCAGAAACAAAACAGAAACTCGGTTTTCCTTCCTTTGAGGGATATCTGGCTTTCATTGTGTTGTAGACCCAATACTAGGGCTCCACATTTATTTTGCATAAGTCCAAAGTCAGGGCAAGCAGTAGTAGGGCAATCCAAGAAACAGACTAAGGTCAAATCAGGTGGCTAGAAGTCAAAGTAAGGCGTCAGATTGGACTAAGGAACACGTGTAGCCAGAAAACACCTTTGCTGGGTACTAGAGACTAGAAAAAACAAAACTCAGGCTCGCTCCCACTCGGGAATGTGTCTTAAATTGGACATGCACACGCTGATTCTTTAATATGCTTATAGTGAGTGTGAAAGCCCCCTAAGGAATAGGCCTGGAGACCTTAGGATAAGATGTAAAGGCTGCAGCCTGCAGAGAACACCAGAGACAGGCACCAATGAAGCTGGCTGGAAAGGAGCAGGGCCGAACAGCAGGAGAGCAGTTAGGGTGAGTAGCACGGCTCCCGTCCCCGCAGGAAGGAGTTAGTCAGCGGTGGGTATGTGGTGCCAGTACAGCTCACTATTGCGCATCTCCTGATTACTGTAAACATAGTTACTTTACTTTACTGTATGCACTACTACAAGCTTTTGTTTGCTCTCAACTAGATGATGTGGGTCCAGCCTGACATTATTATGCTCTCCCATGTGGAAATAATGGAAGACAGGACTTGGTAAGGGCAGGCAGAGTTTAAGCTTATTTGAGAAACCAGTCCAAGATCACGGCAAGCAGCAATGCATCAATACAGAAAACAGACAGTCAGGACAGGCAGAGGAGTATCAAAATCTGTAACAGACGGAAATACTGTACACGATCAAAAAGGCAGAATATTATGCTTTCACTGGTAAACTAGAAACCTAGGAACCTAAAGCTCAGACACCCTCCTACTGGGGAAGATACTTTATACACCCAGCGGCACATTTGCCCACAGATGTTTCAGCTGGGCCTGCCGATCCTGCACATGTTGCCGAAGCTGAAGTCCCTCCTGGACCCATAAATACTTGATTGGTGATAGATCTGGCGACTGGGCAGGCAAAAGAAGTGTTGCAATCTGGTGGAGACATTCCTGGGAAACCCTTGCTGTGTGTGGGCAAGCTTTTTCCTGCTAAAAAATGCAAGTTGGAAACTCTGCCACGAGAGGCAACACATGTGGTCGCAGGATGTCCTGCACATCGCTGATCTGTTAGTGTCCCTTGTCTCACTAATAGGGGTGACTGACTGTTGTATACAATGGCTCCTCAGATCCTCACCAGCAGATGGGGTGATGTGTCACTCCACAGCAAAGACAGGATTGAAGCGCTCACCACCAGGCCTCCATACTCATATCCAACTGTCATCAGATCATAGACAGAACCTGGATTTATTCACCGATAGAAATATATATATATATATTGGAGCAACTTATTAATAGAGCCTTTCTCAAGCGTACATATCTATACATAGTAAGGGATCGCTCTCTCTCAGGGGGTCACAATCACAGACTTCTCCTCTGACAACAGGGTTAAAGTCCAAAAGGTGCTTTATTTTGGCACTTCAGCACCATCACACACATAAACATCAAAAATAAACACCTGCCCGTCTGGGCTCTAACTTATACACGTGTTGTTTCTACCTCACCTATAGAGCTCCGTTCACACATGGGATTAGATCCAGCTTTCTCAGCCATATACGGTCCAGCAGCCTCCAGGCTGTGACCTCACCAGCACCCTTGGGGGGAGATGGTCCAGAAATTTTCCTGACTCTGACCGTGCGGCCCTCTTTCTGTAGGCGGCGCTGGGGCACCCCAAACTTCGGGCTTCACAAAGCCTTGTGGTCCCTCAGCATCCTGGCTGAGACCACACAGAACCTGTCAGGCATCCTCAGCTTTTCTCCCTCTAAGGCCTCATGCACACAAACGTATTTTCATTCCATGTCCATTCCGTTTTTTTGCGGACCGTATACGGAACAATTCATTTTAATTGGTCCGCAAAAAACACGGAAGGTATTCCGTATGCATTCCGTTTCCGTATGTCTGTGTTTCCGTTCCACAAAAAAATAGAACATGTCCTATTATTGTCCGCATTACGGACAAGGATAGGACTGTTCTATTAGGGGCCAGCTGTTCCAGTCCGCAAAATATGGAATGCACATGGATGTCATCCGTATTTTGGCGGACTGCAAAATACACACGGTCGTGTGCATGAGGCCTAAGTCATACACAGAGGGTTGTTTTATCCCTCCGTATTTACAGAAGCAGGCCTCACTTGCGTTCACCTCCGGCAAAAGACAATACATGAAGTGGAAGGGTGTGGACTGGCAGATCCCACTACTAAACCTATCCCCCAGTCCACATGAAATCCATCCCAGAACAACATCTAGACAAAACTGTCTCAGCAAACTACACTTTGCTGAAACCACTGCAGCTTTCTGGATTTCAGTTATCTCACCCAGCTGAGGTATGTGGGTGGGATATACACACCTCCCAGCAGTTATACTGTACACATCACCACAATATATACAGTATATATATATATATATATATATATATATATATATATATATATACATATACACCATATGAAATATGTATTAAGCAAAGACCTTTGCTGTATTTGTGGGAGGGGAGGCTGATTACAAGGCTATTTATAGGCACCTGTGGGCCCAGGCTGACGCCGATTCAGCTGATTTCACTACCTCTGGGTCAGGTCTAGGATACAGCAGCATGGTGTGGAGGCTCCTTACGGCTGGGCGATGGCAGAATGTCTCAGGAGGGCGCTGGTATTCATGGTAGGATCGGAATGGTTTGCATGGGACCCACGCTGCGGTCCACAACATGTAGCGCTCTGGGATGAAGCAGAGTTTGGGCGCTAAAGGGCCGAGCATTGGTTGTTAGTGGGCTCATGCTATGCACGCTGTGTTTTGTGTATCAATGGTTGATTTAAAAAAAAAAAAAAAAAAACACAGCAGCATCATGTGGAGGCTCGTTCACACCTGGGCATCGGCAAAAAAGGCCAGGCGAATGCTGGCACTTACTGTAGAATTGTACTTATTGGCACGGGACCCACAGTGCGGTATGCGATTCGCAGTTCTCTGGGTCAAAGCAGAGTTGGGGGCTAACAGTCAAATGACTGTTAGTATTTTGTCTAGCTGTTTAGGGGCTTGTTAGGGGCTATTGCATATAGTTATTGGTGTAGCATGCGCCTAGAGTAGGTATGGTCGCATGTTTTCTGATATCTGTTTCATACGTAAAAAAAAAGTTCGTGTTTTTCTGTTACCTGTTTTACATGTGGGGGCACATCCGTAGTTAAAGCCAGACATGCAAGGTGTTGGTAAATGTATATCAGTGGTCTGTATATGGGGACACAAGCAGATCGGTCAAGGCGCCGGTATTTGAGTTCTGATGCTCTTGTATGAAAGTGTGTTTAATCTATGAACTGTATGGTATGGGCACGCATGTGTCAGTGGTTCTGTGCTAGGTTTATAAGTGCACTATATGTCGATTAATTGGCGTTGCATCAGGGTTATGTTCAAACACGTTTGTTTTCTTAGATGGTGTTGTGGTGACCCATTTAAAAAAAAAAAAAAAAACCTGCAGCATTATGTGGAGGTTCGTTCGCGCCTGGGTAATGGCAGAAGGTGCCAGGCAAGTGCTGGCATTCACGGTAGGATCGGACTTGGTTACACGGTTAGTGACTTGTAGCGCTCTGGGGCGAAGGAGGTGGGCGCTTATGGTCGTATGATCATGGTTAGGTTCGTTACCTTCAAAAGCTACGTCCGTTTTGTCCTATACTCCATTCACTACTAAAGCTGCGTTCATGCATTTGCCGTTGCATCACATTAATACTCTGCTCACTTCAGATGGCATTCATACGGCTGCGTTATACCTTGCTCTTCATGCTCAGAGCTGGGCCCATACCATGTTTTAGGCACCACTTACATCCAGAGCTGCATTCACCCACCTGTTCTTACATCAGATGTTATATTCTGCTTCCACTTAAAGCTGCATTTTCCCTTTCATTGCTACATCATGGTTACTCAGTATTTTCACTAGAGCAGTCAGCTCACCGCTCTGATACCGCTTTCTTTCAGGTTTACGTTTCTTTCCTCGCTGGTTGTTACATTCCATAGGCCTACTTTTCTGTTTCACTTTGGTGAAAAAAAAATAAAAAATTGGGTGCTGTTCTTTAGTCCTGGTTCGCATTCACTCAGACTGGTCTCCTGCCCCAGCTCACCATACAGTCCCTCAGCGGTCAGTGGGTTAATAGGAGTAAGTTTCCTACTATGTTTCACAAGCTGTTCATACGTTGTCACGATTAGGGTCCTCTCTTAGCGAACTGTAATGCCTCTGGCTTTTTCTCCCATCTGTTCAATTTCACGGTTGCTTTAATGTTTTACTTAGGCACGGGGTTCGGTTCACTATTGTCTATGCATATCCCATCAGGTCTGGCTCACATTTTAATTACTTATCGTCACTGTAATGTCATCTAGTTCAGTCTTGGCTTCGGGGGCCCGATGACTGCTTCAGCCTCATGGCTCCGCGGGGTCTATGACCGTTCTTCACGTTATTCGTTAGGGGTACAATATGGTTGTAAGCTGGTTAGTGTCCTAGGTTACTGTCGAAGGGGGTCATGGTTATGCGAGTCCCCAAGTCATACTGGTGCTGCTTAAGTGGTTTAAAAAAAATAAAAAAATAATTATAAAAAAATAAATAAAATAAAAAAAAGACATTTAAAAAAAATAAATAAATTGCCATAAGTTTCGCATTCATGGCTACGCCGTTAGAGTCTCTGACGCATGGCTTCTCTGTTTAAGTTTGACACGCATGGCCCCGCCATTAGTGTCTCTCACGCATAAAAAGAAAAACAAACAAAAAAAAAGAAAAAAAAAAAAAAGCCCCGCCATTAGTGTCTCTCGCGCATGGCCCCGCCATTAGTGTCTCTCGCGCATGGCCCCGCCATTAGTGTCTCTCGCGCATGGCCCCGCCATTAGTGTCTCTCGCGCATGGCCCCGCCATTAGTGTCTCTCGCGCATGGCCCCGCCATTAGTGTCTCTCGCGCATGGCCCCGCCATTAGTGTCTCTCGCGCAGGGCTTCTCCGTTTATGTATACACGCATGCCTCTGCCGTGAGTCTCTCGCGCAGGGCTCCGCCATTAGTCTCTCTCAGGCTTGGCTCCGCCATTAGTCTCTCTCAGGCTTGGCTCCGCCATTAGTCTCTCTCAGGCTTGGCTCCGCCATTAGTCTCTCTCAGGCTTGGCTCCGCCATTAGTCTCTCTCAGGCTTGGCTCCGCCATTAGTCTCTCTCAGGCTTGGCTCCGCCATTAGTCTCTCTCAGGCTTGGCTCCGCCATTAGTCTCTCTCAGGCTTGGCTCCGCCATTAGTCTCTCTCAGGCTTGACTCCGCCATTAGTCTCTCTCAGGCTTGGCTCCGCCATTAGTCTCTCTCAGGCTTGGCTCCGCCATTAGTCTCTCTCAGGCTTGGCTCCGCCATTAGTCTCTCTCAGGCTTGGCTCCGCCATTAGTCTCTCTCAGGCTTGGCTCCGCCATTAGTCTCTCTCAGGCTTGGCTCCGCCATTAGTCTCTCTCAGGCTTGGCTCCGCCATAAGTCTCTCTCAGGCTTGGCTCCGCCATTAGTCTCTCTCACGCATGGCTTCTCAGTTTACATTTTACACATACAACTCCGCCTTTCGAGGTCGGCTGCGTGGTCCGCCACAGTAGGTTCTATGTCTATTCTGCCTTCAGGCCCGCTCGCATGGCTCGGTCAGCTGTGGCTCGCAATACAATTTTTCTTGTGGAGGCTCGAATGCAGGGCTTTTGCCATTAGTATCTAACTCACATTATTGTTGTAGGTTGTTGGGTCTTCATCATTTTCTTTTCAAGCAGTCATCTCAAGCCTTCCTTTTCAGACATCCCCTTCTCCTGGGTTCACATTTTTCTCCCATTTACCCTCTCTAGGTTCTTGCTTCCCTCGCTCCCCGCTGTTACTTTTCTCTTGCCCGTCCTTGCATTATAAACCCATTCTCCCAGGAAGCTGACCCTGTGGTCTCATTTTTTCACGTTTCTCAAATTTCGGCTCTCAAAGGGTTGTTCAGGAAAAAAATAAAAATAAAATAATACTATGGCATCAGTTTCGTCCACAGGGAGTCCTCTCACCACTACAGGCGATTTACGAAGTCTGTCACGACTATAGACTAATAAGTCCTGTCACGACTACATGCGATTTACGAAGTCTGTCACGACTACAGACTAATAAGTTTTGTCACGACTACAGGCGATTTACGAAGTCTGTCACGACTACAGACTAATAAGTCCTGTCTCACCACTACAGGCGAATTACTAAGTCTGTCACGACTACAGACTAATAAGTCCTGTCACGACTACATGCGATTTACTGAAGTCTGTCACGACTACAGACTAATAAGTTTTGTCACGACTACAGGCGATTTACTGAAGTCTGTCACGTCTACAGACTAATAAGTCCTGTCTCACCACTACAGGCGAATTACGAAGTCTGTCACGACTACAGACTAATAAGTCCTGTCACGACTACAGGCGAATTACGAGGTCTGTCACGACTTCAGACTAATAAGTCCTGTCACGACTACAGGTGATTTACGAAGTCTGTCACGTTACTGTCACGATAAGTCCTAGCGCGACTACAGGCGCAGCATACGTAGTCTATCACGACCTTAAGCTTGTCCTATCATAGCGGCAGGCATTGGGTGTACATTATGTCTTCATTACAGACATGCTTGCTTCATCGTCAAACTCGGGCTGAGGGTGTTGGTGTCGCACCAACAAGTTCTATCACTACTGTAGGCGCAGCATACATAGTTTATCACGACCTTAAGCTTATTTCCTGTCACAACTGCTAGTATGGTGGGTATGTTTTCTGTCCTCATTACAGGCAACATTAGCTCGTTAATTGGAACAGCCATGTACTCGTGCTTATGGTTCCCCAGGCCTGGTGAGTCTACACATTTCACTTAATCCATTACTAGAGTTAGACAGCATCCACCATCTTCTAACTTTTTGGGTCCTTTATAAAAATAATAATAATTAAAGCGGTGGCCTGGGGAATAAGTATAGGTGAAGTATTTTGCTACCATTAACAGGGCCCTTGGCGAATGGTTGGACTTCAATTAGGCCCTTCCATCAGATTCACCATTGTTGTTTCAGTCTGCAGCTCTCAGGATTCAGACCGTCTCGTAATATGTTCATATGTTGGTCAACATAGGAGTAAATCGTTTCTGATTACCAACCACTCTTTCAAAAACATCAACATTAGCTACCTCCAAGAACGACGTGCCGGCACACGTGACAAAGAGGTAAGGTACATAGAAGTCTCTGTGATATGTACGGTATATTCCGCACCTTCATTGTGTAGTGTCTTTGCGTTCAAAGTGGGTGTCGTAATGGTATGTATATGTTTTGCTTTAAACTAAGGTCTACTCTTTTTGGCCCCTTTAGGCTGCCCTACCGCAGCAGTTATGGCACAATTCTACTGCTTGTTGTAGATAGGGTTAGATAGGTTAGGTACACCTTTCTGATAGCCGATCCGACCACAAGTATTAAGCAAAGACCTTTGCTGTATTTGTGGGAGGAGGCTGATTACAAGGCTATTTATAGGCACCTGTGGGCCCAGGCTGACGCCGATTCAGCTGATTTCACCCACCCACCCACACCATCTTACAGTCACTTCATATTAGGGTGGCCCCCTTTAGGCTGCCCTACCGCAGCAGTTATGGCACAATTCTACTGCTTGTTGTAGATAGGGTTAGATAGGTTAGGTACACCTTTCTGATAGCCGATCCGACCACAAATATATATTTTTATTAATTTATTTATTTATCTTTTCAATCAGACCTCGGATCAGACCTCAATCTAACTCCAAAGCTCCATCAGACCTCACATAAGACCCTCATCAGACCCCTATTCTTCCTCAGACCTCAGATCAGACCCCCAAGCTCCATCAGACCGCAGATAAGACCCCCATCACATCCCCATTCCTCCTCAGAACTATGATCAGAAACTCGTAAGACTTCTGTATTAGACCCCCATTCCTCCTCAGACCCCCAGATCAGACACAAGCTCCATTCGCCAAAACAATAAATACGTGAACTTAACTCTCCTGCTCCGGACCACGCCGACACTCACCGTTCCCTTGTCTTCTGCAGGCCTGCTCTGCAATGTGACCTGAAGTTGCACAGCGTCAGGTCATAGTGTGCGTATATGTGCACTATGCCCTGATTCTAAATGCAGTCAGGACACATGTACTGTGGTGTGTGTAAAAAAACCAGGGAGCGGTGAGTACAGCCAGCGCAGCACTTCCATCACTGCTCCCTGCACCTCCTGCATGCCGATGACCACTTCCATAATGGCATTAGCATTTGCACTATAAGGCTACATGCACACGTTCAGGATTCATGTGCGGAGAATCAGCACTGAAATCCGTCGGTGTTCACAGGCAAATCCGTGCGGTAAATCCGCATCAATAGGTGCGGATTTGCATGCGGATTTGCATGCGGATTTTCCGCATGCGGATTTTTTTTTTTTTCCCTCCTTCTCTCCAAGACAAAGATACACCCTCTTTCAACATCATTTCCTGTGACATCATCTAGTCCCGTCCTACTTCTTCACCATACTCCATTTTGAGTACAATTGTATAGCACATTGTCAGTTTTACAGAGTGAAAAATGGATAATAATGCTACCATTAGACATATTTTCAGTCTTACATACATGCAAAAAATACATACAAACATCATGCAGACATCCATGCACACTCTCAGATTGCACTTACCTGGACAATAAGCCTGGAAACATTCAGACTCATTCGCTGATACCAATGGGGCATCTCCATTTTCTCTGCTTCCTTCTCTTCATGAAAAGACATAAAATGGTGGCTGATTCTCCTCCCCTTATTACATCATTTCCCTTCCTATTGCATACATGCGGATTTTGATGCGGATCCGCATCAAAATCCGCACTGTGTGCGTGCACCATCCGGATTTTATCCTCCCCATTGAAGTGAATGGAGAAAATCCGCAAGATATCCGGACAGGAAAAAAAAGAATTGACATGCTGCGGATTTTAAAATCCGCACCGCAGGTCAAAATCGCGCTGAAAAATCCGCATCGTGTGCATTGAGAATTTCAAATTCTCATACAATACAATGTACAAGATGTACGGTGCGGATTTTCCGCACGCAAATCCGCGCGGAAAATCCGCACGCAATCCTGATCGTGTGCATTCAGCCTAAGACGCATTGCCACCCCCTTCCCTGTTACTGTATGTACATACATTTATCTGAAGGGACAACAGGTTTAAAGCCATCCCTAAATATGTGTAAGCTGTCAAATAACAATATTATTCCAATAAATGTCAGGAACACAAGGATGCTATCTGGTAGATATTTGCTGTCTGCGGTCATTAAGTAGAGCAGAACGGTACCTATAGGACAATACTGTAATGAAGTCCCCTGAAACCTCATTCAGTACACTCAAGCAATTTCTGACAAGAATAAATAAGATGGCAAGACGTCCGAGAAGGTCAAAGCAATATTAAAATAGCATCTGGTGTAGAGTTCATTGTTCATTAAAGTCACAGTAGCAAAAGTATTGCAACCCTTTGAAGTGGTCAGAATAATTAGCCTTTGACTCTAATACAGATGTCATTGGTGTGATGGAGCTGAAAATAATTGGTTAAAATGCAGTGCATGTCACCCCCAGCTTTCTAGAAACCTCTTCAACAATATCTCAGGGTTAAAGGGGTTTTAAAGGC
Organism: Bufotes viridis; assembly: GCA_033119425.1. NCBI lineage: Eukaryota > Metazoa > Chordata > Amphibia > Anura > Bufonidae > Bufotes > Bufotes viridis. The sequence goes on from CM065591.1 coordinate 470,327,386, forward strand.
ATAAATGTCACATAGACACATCCTAATATCATTTTAAGAATTTCATTTATGAGTGCCGAGCTCTGGAATTCTGGCTTCATAGGGAAGGTTTGTCTATAGTTAGAAAAGTCAAGCAGTCCCTCTGATCCTAGAGCAGTCTCTGTGGTCTAGGGTAGTAAAATGGTAAATGATAAGATATGTGGTTGTTTTGGATAACATACTAGTTAATTTCAGCATCCCTTGTGGTCAAGGATAATGAAAGGGGTAATTCATACCTTCGACCAAAGATTGCTTGCCCAAAACTGATCACTAGATTCAGCACAATTGTCTCTATGATTCGATTGAGAACTTCTCTGGGGGAATCAGCAAGTTTCTAAAGACCCATTCCGCACGAAATGCTAAATAAATACGCAGATGTACTTGGCCACAAATACAGTAGGTTCCTGCCTGGACTGATGTCACCTTTCTGGAGTAGGTGGGCACAGATGTGTTTTGATTAAAATATACTGTGTTTGCAAAGATCCTCAGAGTTATTTATCATATAAAATGTGACATTAATCTATGTAATATACCTAGGGATGAGCGAATCGACTTTGGATGAAACATCCGAGGTCGATTCGCATAATACTTTGTTTAAATTCTGTATGGAGCGAGCGCTCCTTACAGTATTAGAATGTATTGGCTCCGATGAGCCGAAGTTATTACTTTGTGAAGTCTCGCAAAACTTCGCATAATAACTTCATAAATCAATTTCTACTGTAAAAAAACATTTCCCGATCTTGGGTTCGGTTCCAACGTACCACTTGGAACCAAACCCGAGTTTGGTAAATTGTTTTTTACAGTAGAAATTGATTTATGAAGTTATTATGCGAAGTCTCGTGAGACTTCGCAAAGTAATAACTTCGGCTCATTGGAGCCAATACATTCTAATACTGTAAGGAGCGCTCGCTCCATACAGTATTCAAACGAATTATTATGCGAATCGACTTCGGATGTTTCATCCAAAGTCGATTCGCTCATCCCTAGGTACACATCAAAACACATCTGTGCCCACCTACTCCAGAAAGGTGACATCAGTCCAGGCAGGAACCTACTGTATTTGTGGCCAAGTACATCTGCGTATTTATCATATCGTGCAGAATGTTTTTATCCTTTTTTGTGTTTATGGTTTGGCTGCACTCCGACAATCCCACAGACTGCTTTCAATTAAGTTATTTATCAGAGATAAGGACGTGTTCACATTGGTGTGACGGAATTCTGTTATAGGTTCTGTTATAACAGAATATAATGGAATTTTAGGACGGAATGCAAAGCGGAAGCCTTTAAGAGGCATTCTGTTTTGCTCCGTCCGAATATATGGGGACACATAACGGTTCCATTCCGGTCGACAGGACAATTTTTTCCATCATGTATAACGGAACCAAACAGAACCCCTATAGACATACATTATATTTGGATGGAGCAAAACAGAATGCCACTTAACCCTCAGCTCACACTTGCGCGTTTTACAGCGCGTTCGAACGCCCAACGCATAAACAAGTACTTGAGCTTTTTTTGGGGCATTTGTCGCGCGTTTTGGCCCATAGACTTCAATGGGAACGCGCAACGCTTGTATTTTGCGCGTTTTTGACACTGAAAACGCGCGTTCGAGCGCGCGTTTATGAATTTGCAACATGCTGGAAAGGCCAAACTTCATATAGACAGTGATATTTGGTCATTGGACAACACTGCAGTCAATCACACAAACGCGGGTAAAACGCGCGTTTACTATTGCCAAAAATCAGAAACGCTCAGGTCTGAACCCAGCGTAAAGGCTTCCATTTTGCGTTCCTTCCTAAAATTCTGATATAACGGAACCTTTAACAGAATTTCATAACGCCCACGCGAACCCGCCCTTATTTATCATATAAAAATGGGGTTAGTCTATATATAACCTTTGCATTTAGTGCTGAGTGCTGTTACAGGTGAAACTCGAAAAATTAGAATATCGTGCAAAGTTAATTTATTTCAGTAATGCAGCTTAAAAGGTGAAACTAATATATGAGATAGACTCATTACATGCAAAGCGAGATTTTTTAAGCCTTTATTTGTTATACCGTAATTTGGATGATTATGGTTTACAGCTTATGAAGCCCCAAAGTCACAATATTGAGGTACCCTTTGCTCAGGGGTATGGATTAATTAGCTGACTAGAGTGTGACACTTTGAGCCTAGAATATTAAACCTTTAACAATATTTTCATTTTAAGTTGAATTAATGCAATTCCTTTTAAGCTGTATTACTGAAATAAATGAACTTTTGCACGATATTCTAATTTTCGAGTTTCACATGTACAGGTCCTTCTAAAAAATTAGCATATTGTGATAAAGTTCATTATTTTCTGTAATGTACTGATAAACATTAGACTTTCATATATTTTAGATTCATTACACACAACTGAAGTAGTTCAAGCCTTTTATTGTTTTAATATTGATGATTTTGGCATACAGCTCATGAAAACCCCAAATTCCTATCTCAAAAAATTTGCATATCATGAAAAGGTTCTCTAAACGAGCTATTAACCTAATCATCTGAATCAACTAATTAACTCTAAACACCTGCAAAAGATTCCTGAGGCTTTTAAAAACTCCCAGCCTGGTTCATTACTCAAAACCGCAATCATGGGTAAGACTGCCGACCTGACTGCTGTCCAGAAGGCCATCATTGACACCCTCAAGCAAGAGGGTAAGACACAGAAAGAAATTTCTGAACGAATAGGCTGTTCCCAGAGTGCTGTATCAAGGCACCTCAGTGGGAAGTCTGTGGGAAGGAAAAGTGTGGCAGAAAACGCTGCACAACGAGAAGAGGTGACCGGACCCTGAGGAAGATTGTGGAGAAGGACCGATTCCAGACCTTGGGGACCTGCGGAAGCAGTGGACTGAGTCTGGAGTAGAAACATCCAGAGCCACCGTGTACAGGCGTGTGCAGGAAATGGGCTACAGGTGCCGCATTCCCCAGGTCAAGCGACTTTTGAACCAAAAACAGCGGCAGAAGCGCCTGACCTGGGCTACAGAGAAGCAGCACTGGACTGTTGCTCAGTGGTCCAAAGTACTTTTTCGGATAAAAGCAAATTTTGCATGTCATTCGGAAATCAAGGTGCCAGAGTCTGGAGGAAGACTGGGGAGAGGGAAATGCCAAAATGCCTGAAGTCCAGTGTCAAGTACCCACAGTCAGTGATGGTCTGGGGTGCCATGTCAGCTGCTGGTATTGGTCCATTGTGTTTTATCAAGGGCAGGGTCAATGCAGCTAGCTATCAGGAGATTTTGGAACACTTCATGCTTCCATCTGCTGAAAAGCTTTATGGAGATGAAGATTTCATTTTCAGCACGACCTGGCACCTGCTCGTGCTGGCACCTGCTCACCTGTGCCAAAACCACTGGTAAATGGTTTACTGACCATGGTATTACTGTGCTCAATTGGCCTGCCAACTCCCCGGACCTGAACCCAATAGAGAATCTGTGGGATATTGGGAAGAGAAAGTTGAGAGACACAAGACCCAACACTCTGGATGAGCTTAAGGCCGCTATCGAAGCATCCTGGGCCTCCATAACACCTCAGCAGTGCCACAGACTGATTGCCTCCATGCCACGCCGCATTGAAGCAGTCATTTCTGCAAAAGGATTCCCGACCAAGTATTGAGTGCATAACTGAACATAATTATTTGAAGGTTGACTTTTCTTGTATTAAAAACACTTTTCTTTTATTGGTCGGATGAAATATGCTAATTTTTTTAGATAGGAATTTTGTGTTTTCATGAGCTGTATGCCAAAATCATCAATATTAAAACAATAAAAGGCTTGAACTACTTCAGTTGTGTGTAATGAATCTAAAATATATGAAAGTCTAATGTTTATTAGTACATTACAGAAAAGAATGAACTTTATCACAATATGCTAATTTTTTGAGAAGGACCTGTATATTCTGTTTTTCCTTTTGTTGTGGCCATGTACATCCGTGTATTTATTTATCATATCGTGCATAATATTTTTATCCTTTTTTTCCGTGTTTATTGTCTTTGTAATAAACACTTCGCGTTTTGGCCGTCTCCATGTATAAATGTACTCATACTATGCCACCAATCTGACGGGCTGCTTTCAGCTAGGTGGTACATATAGCATAGTTTGCTCTTCTTTATATTGGTTGCTTAAAGGGGTTGTCTCACTTCAGCAGATGGCATTTATCATGTAGAGAAAATTAATACAAGGCACTTACTAATGTATTGTGATTGTCCATATTCTAAAAAATGCTATTCGGCGGCTCACTCAATACACCAAGCCGGACCAGGTGCTCTCCTCTGGTTCCACCTGTAACCTTAAAATAGAAATGTGCGAAAAGATGTATGGAGGGGCACTCTAATACCTGAGAACAAAGGATGCTATAATCCCATCAAACTCACATTTATTTAAACACATAAAATGACATAAAATGCGCAATATAAAAAAAAAAAAAACTACCCCCTTGTAACATAGGCACACTACCAGAACCATAGAACCATAGAAATGTGTACCGGCATCGATAGTGTACTCTGCTTGATTGTCATAAGTCTTTAGACATACTCATTGGACCATGTCCTATATTCAAGAGGAGGGGATAAAAAATGTGCGTACGTAACGCTAATATCTCCAATGATGTATCCGCATCAAGGAGTGCTCAGCATCGCCAAAGTTATTACTTTTCAAATGAAAAACTGGGTTACTTTACCAGTCTTGATCCCATAGGGGGGCCGGTCTGTGTCTTTTTTCTTTTCTTTTTCTTTTTCCCGCTAGCTGGACTCACCACGGCATCCCGTGTGGTCTCTGGCTGAAACTTGCGGCATCCCAAGTGACTCGGCTTTGTTCCACGTAACCAGTATACGGCGTCTCACGTGACCCGACACTTAATACAAATGGTGATCAATAGACGATCACAAATGATTGATCAGTTTTCAGAACAAATAGCCACGCTTAAAAAAGAGATTGAAAAATTTCCAGATACTAAGGATGTAGATAGATGGCAGTAGAAATCGACTATGATAGACAGGACTGATAAATACCTGTACTATGGATTACCTCAGCTCAGAAAACATAATTCAAGGGTAACCCTAAAACTTAACATTTAATGGTTCACTAAAAATGGATGGTGTCCTAAAATAACTTGCAAATGTGAACAGAACCCACATCAGATTGGTCCGTTCACATTTGCACGTTATTTTTGGACACCATCCATTTTAACGAACCATTAAATGTTAAGTTTTAGGGTTACCCTGAATTATGTTTTATATAGATGGCAGGAAAGAATCTGCCATAATCTGGACACATTGGAAGGAGAGATTAAACATAGAAAATTAAGAAAATTGAAAGATGCAGGGAAAAATAGGATAGGTAAAACTGACATGCCAAAGAATCCAGTAGAAAGAAAAATCAGACCCTGTCCCTAATAAGAAAAAAGGAACATCTATCAAACAACCCAGCATTTCAACCTCCAACAGGTCTGAAGCATTGTCTTCGCCCCTTTTTTTTATTCCACTCCCCCTCACAAAGTGAGAACGAGAAGATCGCGGACTCCGACTACCCCACGACGGTACACAAGAAATTACACACAAAAGAATCATCACTTTCCACAACACGATTACAATTTAAGACACCGACCAACAGACATGGAGAACAATTACGGGAGATATTTACCACAGAGGCACGAACACAATCACTTAGAACAAATAAATCAACACAACAGGTCACTATCAAACAGAACACCTCAATATCACAACGATCAAAAAAGATACGGAGAGGGAGACACTCCCGTGAGAAGGGAAAATCCCAACACATACAGATCACATCGACTATAATTAATTTAAGTAAAGTTCAACTCACAGAGGCACAAACATCACTATTAAATAAGGGATTACAATTCGCCCCCACAAAAACTCTTGACAGGTTCTCCACATATGTAGGTGTGGAGAAGTTTGTCAGGAGATTATGTTTAAAGAAATATTTTTTAAAGAATCCGGTGAGTCTAGAAGACTCTGATGATACACCAGCAGAGAAATATGCACATACCACATTTAGAGATAGGTCTAGGAAATTCCCGAGACAAGAGATCAGCGACCATATAGCCACTTTTAGGACAAATGTGGAGAGGGAATTAAGACAGATAAAGATACCTAAAATTAAACATAATCTAAATAAAAGGGAGATTGAAGCAATTCAGGAATTACAAAACATGTATGGTATCACCATACGTCTGGCGGATAAGGGAGGACCATTGGTAATTTTAGATACAGAGGCATACAGATGAATACTATAAAATATTAACTGAATTATGTAATAAGGGACTAAAAGAAGGCTACCTATTGGATCGGGAGGTTAAATAAATTTTGGGCACACAGAAAAGGATTCCAGCCTTTTACAGTATTCCAAAAGTCCATAAAGACCCTTTATTACCACCAGGAAGACCCATAGTGTCGGGCATTGAGTCTATCTCGGCCAATTTATCACAGTATATTGACCAGTGGCTCCAACAATTGGTGAAAATGGTGCCGTCTTATATCAAAGACACTACAGATGTAGTGGGTATTTTGGTGACTCTCAATTGGGAAGAACATTGGATTATGGGTACTCTTGATGTCTGCTCTCTCTATACGATAACTGAACACACAAGAGGTGTTGAGGCCCTAGGTAGTCAACTAAGGAAGAAGAGCGATTTAAAGAGGACCTTTCACCAGAAATTTCATGTCTATATTAATATCTGACATTACTTGCCTGCCCCAGTGGTGCTTATTCCGGTATTCTTATTTTCTTTTGTGCCCCCGTTTGTCTTTTCCCGCCATGTATGGCAATGAGCCATTCGGCTCAACTGGGCGGGCCTGCAAAGGTCTCTCAGGCGTGTCTGCCTTCCCCTGGCACGGAGCGCAACTAATCAGCGCGCTCCGCTCTTAGCCAGGGAGAAGACACTCTGGCTCTGGATGGTTGAAATCGCTCCAGTTCTCGCGAGAACTGAAGCGTCTTCTCCCTGGCTAAAAGCGGAGCGCGCTGATTAGTTGCGCTCCGTGCCAGGGGGAAGGCAGACACGCCTGAAAGACCTTTTGCAGGCCCGCCTAGTTGAGCCGAATGGCTCATTACCATACATGGCGGGAAATATTGCGGGGGGCACCGCGGACAAACGGGGGCACAAAAGAAAATAAGAATACCGGAATAAGCACCACTGGGGGCAGGCAAGTAATGTCAGATATTAATATAGACATGAAATTTCTGGTGAAAGGTCCTCTTTAAAGGAAGAACAAATACTGTTTCTGTTAAAGGCGGCAGGATTTATACTATCACACAATTATTTTGTGTATGAGGATCAATTTTATTTACAACTCACTGGGACAGCCATGGGCACCAGATTCGCCCCCAGTTATGCCAATCTGTTTTTGGCACAGTGGGAGGAGGAGATTATCCTTCCTAAGCTGGGGACGAGTCTGGTGCTCTGGCGTCGATTTATAGATGATGTTCTTTTTATTTGGCAAGATGGTAGAGAATCATTAAATTCTTTCCTGGCGACTATTAATCAAAATGATAGAAACCTTAAATTTACACCTACTATTGGCCAGTGGGAAGTTGTATTTTTAGATCTGAATATCAAGGTGGAAGCACAAAAGTTATGTTGTAGTACACATTTTAAAACTGTAGCGAGAAATAGCTAAGTTGCCATTTACCCAGATGGCTCACCAACATACCGGTGAGCCAATTTAGAAGACTCAAATGAAACAGTACAGAAACAACACATTTATTTCGAGGAAGAGGCTATGGCACTGAGTTAACAATTTGTAGAGAAAGAGTACCCAACACATATAATATCAGATGCTTTAGACAAAGTGAGAAAGATGAATAGAAAAGATTTTTTTCAACCTAAAAACCATATTCAACCAAATGAAGTATTAAGATTGATCCTACCCTTTAACTCTCAGTAGCGTCAAGTAGAGAGAATTATAGGCAAATACTGGCAGTGTCTGCTCAATGATAAAATAGTAGGCCCACTATTAACAGTAGATCCCCAAATCACCTATACCAGACCCAATAATTTAGCTTCTAAAGTTGCACCCACGGTTAGATCAACTTTTAAAAATAAGGACTCCAGCTGGTTAAAAATGAAAGGATTTTACAGATGCGGCAGGTGCTCAAACTAAAAGGTCACTTCATTTCCGAGAAAAATACTAAAGGTCCAATCCACACAAAACTCCTTTGAGGTTGAGATTAGAGAAACATTGACCTGTAATTCCCAAGATGTTATCTATCTCCTGGAATGTACCTGCCACAAGCAGTACATTGGCAGGACCAAGAGAACCCTAAAAAAAAGGATAATGGAACATATTGGGAATATTAGAAGAGGGAACGAGCTACATTCTCTCTCCAAACACTTTAAAGAAGGGCACAATAGGGATCTATCATCTCTATCATTTACAGCCATCGAGAGAGTCAATAGACCATGGAAAAAGGGTAATCAATCATATCATGCAAATGTCCAGACAAGAATCTCGTAGGATATTTGAGTTTGATACACTGATCCCTAATGGACTTATTTGGATTCCTATAGGGGGGCTGTCTGGTGGTGACAGGGGATCCAATGTCTGGCTGTCTATCAGCACTTGAATCCCCTCTCCCCGTCAGACCGCTCCCTCTTGTTGTCATCTAGCAAGATCCAATTGTCTCGGCTATTGGGTCCTTCAATATGAGAAAAACATATATTCAAGTTCCGTTACGGATAATTGGATATGTAACTATACACAGGAATGTATTTTTAAAGGTAACGCATGGGAAGCGCACTTATACCACACGTGTGTTTTCTGTGCGTTTTTATGTCTAATTTATTTTTTTCCATTTTAACTTAAGGCATAATTTTAGATATGCTTGTATTATATGATTAGTATCATTATGTATGGTGTAGAAATGATGTGTGATTTATAATATATGAACATCAAGGCATCCTCGCTCCAGACCAGATTTTTGTTTTTGCTGCTGTCCCAACAACCATTGTAATTACCTTAGACCAGGCATGCTCAACCTGCGGCCCTCCAGCTGTTGCAAAACTACAACTCCCATCATTCCCTGACAGCCTACAGCTTTTATCCTACAGAAGGGCATCGTGGGAGTTGTAGTTTTACAACAGCTGGAGGGCCGCAGGTTGAGCATCCCTGCCTTAGACTATAAAAGGTTGGAATTTGCTTGCTGTCAGTACCACTGAGGAAGGGGAGTATCCCCGAAATGCGTATGGTGTGGGACAGCAAGCGATACTTTTTATTTGGAGCAGGAGGAAGATTCGTATAGAATCTAATAATGTAACTGAGGACTGCCCCATGTAGCTCCAATACGGTTGATCCAGAAGTCAAGATCTAATATTTAAAGTGCCAGAAGAGCGGATCTCATATACAGCTAAGCCATCACCATAACAGAGAGCGGGGACGAGTCAAGTGAGACGCCCGGTCACGTGGAACAAGTGTCGGGTCACGTGAGACGCCGTATCCTGGTTACGTGGAACAAAGCCGAGTCACGTGGGATGCCGCAAGTTTAAGCCAGAGACCACACGGGACACCGTGGTGAGTCCAGCTAGCGGGGGGAAAAAAAAGAAAAAAAAAAAAGAAAAAAGCCACAGACCGGCACACCTACGGGATCAAGACTAGTAAAGTGACCCAGTTTTTCATTTGAAAAGTAATAACTTTGGCGATGCTGAGCACTCCTTGATGCGGACACTTTACATCATTGGAGATCTTAGTGTTACGTACGCACATTTTTTATCCCCTCCGCTTGAATATAGGACATGGTCCAATGAGTATGTCTAAAGACTTATGACTATCAAGCAGAGTACACTATCGATGCCGGTACACATTTCTATGGTTCTATGGTTCTAATTGTTTATTGTTTGTAGTGTGCCTATGCTACAAGGGGGTAGCTTTTTTTAATATTGCGCATTTTATGTCATTTTATGTGTTTAAATAAATGCGAGTTTGATGGGATTATAGCATCCTTTGTTCTCAGGTATTTGATTGTCCATATTGCCTCATTTGCTGGCTTGATTCATTTTTCCCTCACATCAAACATTGCTCGTTTCCATGGTTATGGAAACTTTGCAATCCAGTAGCAGTGGCCGTGCTTGCACACTATAGGAAAAAGCGCTATTCTCGGTCGTGGATGAGACTATGGAAGTGTTTGTAGGCAAGCAATTTTTCCTATAGTGTACAATCACGACCACCGCTGCTGGATTTTAGGGTGGTCGTAACCATGGAAACGAGCATTGTATAAAAATCAATCAAGCCAGCAAAGGAGACAATATGGACAATCACAATACATTAGTAAGTGCCTTGTATTAACTTTCTGTTCATGATAAATGCCATTTGCTAAAGTGAAACAACCCTTTAAGTGCACAGAGGTAACAAGTAGCACCACAGTATATGTGCAGGTTCTGCTCTCCTGAATGTAGATGTCCACTGATATAGAGATAGGTATTGTGAGGGAAAGCATAAAGTCCATTTTGTATACATGTACTAGGCAAATTAGTTTGCCGGATTTGTGTGAGGAGGAGGCAGGGCTTCTCACTTAAAGGCGGCCCGTCATTCAGCATGACGCCGTCTGCAAGTTCCTGCCCACCCTCCCAAATCCCTCTTTCATAAGGCTCAAGGATAGGCCCCTTTAGCCTATCCTACTACGGCAGTTCGGGCACAACTCTACTGTTATTAGGTATAGGGGGTTAGGATAGGTACTGACTATTAGCTGTTCCGAACACAAATTAATTTTATATCTATGAATAATCTGCACTTATACAAAAGTACAACACAAGGCAAGAGTACAAATTCCACAGTGGGCCCCTACTCCCACTATGCTGACCATTCCTTTTCTTATCTGAAACCAAACATAGCAAGTTAGTAACTCAAACCTTGTCTATACCTAGGAGACCCTTATTGTGTTTGTCTATGCATAAATACTTGCACAGCTCACTACAATAAAGAGGCCATTATGAGAAGCACATCTTGCATGTGTGTCTGTGTCTTGACCTCGAGCTGGCTCGCTCAACTTCAGAACTATTAGAACACTACATCACATCAGAAGGTCGGTTTGCGACAACAGTATTAAATAGAGTACTTGCTGGGGTAGGTGGGGACAGATATGTTGTGATCAAAGTATATTTGCTAAGAACCTCTGAGTTATTTATCATACCAAAATGGGGTATTATATCAAAATGGAGTTTATGTATGATTTATTTAGTGCTATGAGAGTGCTCTTGTATTCTAATTTTTGTGATCTGGTATGTCTTAATTTGGAGTCTGGTCTGGGGGTCTGTATAAACTTTGGGGTCTGGTGTGGATGTCTTTTTTAAAAGGCTGTCCATTCCCAAAATCAGAAATTTGATTTGAGTTCCTAATACCCCTCACAATGCATTTTTATGCCCCTAAGGGTACTTTCACACTTGCGGCATGGCTATCCGGCAGGCTGTTGGTACCGGTATCGCCATGCCGCAAGTACCACTGAGCTGCCGTGCATGGCAGTGATCGCCGGACTAAAAAGTCGGATATGCAGGACTTTTAGTCCGTCGATCTCTGGCGGTGCACTGCCGCGCTGTGCCGTAGTCCCGCCCCATTATAGTCAAGGGGACGGAGCGGAAGCATGGCAGCACACAAGTACTTGCAGCATGGCCGGATAGCCATGCCGCAACTGTGAAAGTACCCTTATACCTGTTTTTCATGCCTGTGCTTTCCCTCCCCTATCTGGGCATCAGAGCAGCTTAGCGGAAATGTTTATATCCAGCATTTCCTGTTTGCCTTACTACCTAGCTTTATTTCTAAACAAACTAGCCTGCTGTGCAGAGTGATGAGCCACAGGCTGGCCCCACCTCCACACTGTTCATTCTGCAGTAACCATGCACACTACATCTTCTCTGGCCATGTCAGTACACCTATACATGAACCCTGCTAGTCTATTTCTTACTCAGTTTCTAAATCACATCACAGAGAGTCCACAGGCTTTTCCCTCATTATCTCCAGAGGGCAATAAAATGCTTAAATCAGCAAGCACATCCAAACACATCTGTATCTAATTCTATCATTTGTGATAATGTCTGCTGAGACTGCAAAATAACATGTACTGTATAAATGATGTGTGATACTGTCTGCTGACATATATATCTAAGGGATCCGGCCATGAACCACCGGATCCCATTGACTATAAATATATATATCAGTATTTTGGAGTGATGGCTTTTGTCACAAGATGGCACAAGTTAACACTGTGACACATGGTTTTCAAAATTTTTAACAAATAAATAAAAATCTGGAAAGTCCGGCATGCATTTGTATTGAGCCCTGCTCAGTCTTGTAGGACCACCTTTCCCTACATTTACAGCTGCAAGACTTTTAGAGTATGTCTCTGCCAGCTTTGCACATCTAGACACTAACATTTGTTGCCCATTGTTCTTTGCAAGATAGCTCAGTCAGACTGAATGTGAAGAGTAATTTTCAAGTCTTGACCAGATTCTCCATGGGATTTAGGCCTGGACTTTGACTGGTCCATTCTAACACATAAATAAGCTTTGATTCAAACCATTCCATTGTAGCTCTGGCTGTAGGTTAGGTAGTCTTGAGCGAATCAAGCTTCGGATCATAGATCCAAAGTCAATTTGTTCAAAAACTTCAGTTTTAATGCTGTTTCCATACAGCATTACAAATGTTGGCTCCGTAGAGCCAAACTTCGTCTCAGCCGAATTGGCGTGAGATTTTGTGAATTACTTTGGAATTCCTATGGGCGTATTAAAAAACATTTTAAAATAGGAATCCGAAGTCGGCTTTGGTAGCAGCTGGTACCTCGGTACCAAAGCCCACTTCAGATTCCCACAGGTTGGTACCTTGGTACCAAAGCCCACTTCACACATATGCAGTACCATGGAGTGGGGCACTACCATTTTGTCACCTGGCTATGGGTTCCAATCTATCTATTGAAGTCTAGCAATTTATCCCATCATCAGTATATTTATTGCAAGGTCTTCTCATTTAGTACCTTAATATTGTTATGCAACTGTTTTTAAATGTGATGTGCCTGGCTTTCCAGCAGGTGGCATATGTTCTGGCAGATTCCTTTAGAAAGAATGGAACTAATCATTTCATTCTACCCCCCTTTGGGCAGAAGTGGGTTTGATCGCTTCCCTTCAAAGGAGGGGTTTTCAGGAAGTTAGAGGAGTTGAGTGAAAGAGTCCAAAAAGACCAGACAAGGTGCAGTGAGGGAAGCGTTTTCTCTTCCTGCTGCAGGAGCTTTGGGAAAGCAGCTTGTTGAGCAGCTCATTCCTCATATTAAAGGGACTTTGTATCTTAGAGGGGGACAACAGGTCCAAAACACCCCAATCTGTCTGAGACAGTAACCAAAACTTAAAGCTAAAGATAATATTATGGAATAAACATTTGAGGCTAACTGCCAAAACCGTATATACTGCTGAAACAAAGAAAGAGAAATATGAAGTACTGTTACTGCAAGTCTATTTCAAGTAAACAAAAAGTTAAACTTCACTAAGTCTGGACTTCATTTCGGTCCTTGCTCCAACTCAATCTCTGCAACGGAGACTAACCCCCAGGAAGCGACACCCTGAAGGTAAGAACACCATGACACAAACATTATGCCACAGTGTACCACTAGCATCCTACACATTGGGACTACTCCCCTGGGGGGGACGCACATTGCACATACTTTCTACTTGGTGGTCTATCACATAAAATCCCAATAAAATACATTTAAAGGGGTTGTCTCATCATGAACAATGGGGGCATATCGCTAGGATATGCCCCCATTGTCTTATAGGACCTGCACCTATATCGAGAATGGAGCCCCACAAGGTGGTGGCTAGAGGACTCCGGTCCGGCAACCACCAAGCCGGCTACCCATAGAAATGAACGGGAGCATACCGCGCATGTGCAGTGCGCCCTCCTTAACTTGCTAGGCTCCGTTCTCTATATAGATGCGGGTCCCATGATGAGACAACCCCTTTAAAGGGAATCTGTCACCTTCCTATCACCATTTTTTTTTTTTCCTTTAGCCGTGTGTAATAAAGTACCTTATATCCGGATCTGTTCTCCTTTTTGCTTTGTCTCTTGTCATTTTCCTTAAAAAACGATTTTCACATTATGCAAATTAGGATCCATGGAGCCCAGGAACGCCCCCCTGATGTGCCCAGCCCGCCTAAATTTGAATCCACAATAACGCCTCCTGAAGCAGAAATCGCCTCCCAGAGGCGAGGCTAATGGCTCTGCCACCCGGCTACCTCCGCTTTCAGGCAGGAATAAAGCCCTGATCTTCATCTCGACGGCCGCGGAATTCTCGCACAGGCGCAGTGCCGGCGATTGCCTGTGCCTGCGCGATGCTCCACCAACTGAGGGCAACAGCCTCAATAGTGTCACTGGGCATGCGCCGAGCCTAGTGATGTTTTCAGAGCGCTGATGCCCTCATTTGGAAAAGTTCAAGGGGTATGAATATATATACCATATATATAGACTATTGTATTGTATATTGCATTGGAACCAGTTGTCTTCTATTCCTGAGCCCTATGCTAGGATTCGATATGGTCAGTAGGGCCCAGGTTCCAGTGTATGAGTCCTCCCACCATTAGGGGCGCTCATACGGTCAGGAGATCAGTGCTAGGATGAGGATTGTATAGGAGGTTTCATCTTCCCTATCCTGGCTTACAGGCCTAGTTACATCCTTTATTTCTGACATTGCATGGTGGGGAGTTTCCCCACTCCCCATCGTGACAGCCCATCAGTTACAGGAGGCGGGGACGTCAGTGTTGTCGTGTGATCTCCTGCTGAAAAGGAAGAGCGAAGGCGGAAAGGGATCGGAAGTGCTATAAACTCTGAAGGAGCGGTCACGTGACTGTGAAGAGGATCTAAGAAATGCTGCTGTAGCCTCTGTTAAGTACTGCTCTCCCAGTCTTCTCTCCACGGGTTAGATTGAAGGCAAATGGGGTCTGGTCTGGGGTTTGATGGCTGAAACTTGCTTTGGGAGCCATCATTTTCTAGTTCTGTATCTGTATCCTTTGGCACTTTTATTTTGGCAGTATTTGGGGTCATTGAGCAGCACTGTGGTTACAGTAATGTGGGCACATGGAAGAGCAGCGGGCACAGTATTCGTAGAAGCTACAGCATGGCAGTGTTAAAGGGGACAGCTGGAGAGGAACTTTCTTGGCTATAGAGGGTGGGGATAGAGTGCAGAAGCAATAAGCCAAAGTCAAATGTGTAACCAGAATCTCCCGGGCTATAATGCAAAATCTGAAACAGGCCCCAATCTACCATGTGCCATTTATTAATACTGGTGTCTACTTATGTGGCAGAGGAGGCTGCACACCCCTGGGCAGAGATGTCTGTACAGTAAACTCCAGGAGATATCATCAAGATGGTCTGGACCAAGTGGAGAAAAAAAGGAAAGTGAACAACTCACCTGTGAGTCAGTGGACTAGTATTTGCTATGCTTGTGACTGCTTCTTTTAAAATGTGTTTGAATCTGTTTCTTAGATAGTAGTCCACTGTCCACAGTTCTGCTGTCCCTTTCAGTCTCTCTTTGACCTGGTGGCTCTTGGGCAACAGGTTTGGCTTAGGGCTACTCCTAAGGGTATTATCCAAGTGCTCCCTCCTTTGCCCTTTAACCCCTGCATGAAAGCCAACATAAAAAAATAAAAATAGGAAAAATAAAATTGAAACCATATAATAACATATAATATAAATCAGGAAGGCTTAATTTTTTTGAGAGGCACGACCCACACATTTTGGGCTGCACTTTGCCCTCATTTATTAATAAGTGTGGTCTATGTGGTAGGTGCACGAAGCACCTGTCAACTTTCTAGCTATATATTTGATATCCTCTTCTATATCTACTCATTGCATGGTTTGTCTGGTTGTCAGCCATAGTATAAATGTATAATAAAACTGGTGTTCAAAATTTATATGTAATATAAATAGCCTGGAAAAGAAGGAGTCACATGGGATATGAGACATAGAAGGATATATGGTAAGTAACATACCAATAACAGAAACTGATTTCATTCATAAAAGGTTAATGGGGGTCACATACGGCGGGATGGATGTAGCCTCGGGTGGCTATCATATGAATTACACATATTTTTTTTCTTCTACTGATGAAAAACTAAATTAATATATTGTTGTATAGCGGCACATTGCTCATTTATACCTATAGTAGTAGATAGAAGGCAGTGGAGGTGTACACAGGACTTGGGTGGCCTCTGGCAAGCAGTAGCAGTGCAAGCAAAGCAAAAGAGGGAGGTGAACATTGAGAAGGTGAGATTAAGACATGGAAGGGATGTAGTCAGGGCCGTATTAACGTAGGGGCAGATGGAGCTGCAGCTCCAGGCTCCTGGGTGAAAATAGGCCCTAGGCCCATTAAATGACATTTCAGTCTAAGTAACTTGTCACCATTTTGGATGCCCAGGCCGACCCCACCGCCGCGGGCGCAGTATCACTTTAAGATCTTCAGTTCAGAGTAGACGCGGCGTCATGCCTACTAGGCCCGCCTCTCACGCTTCCCGCCCAGGACTACAGAGAAGCAATACCAGAGAATGGCACTCTGCACCGCTACTCGCTCAGGCTGGCCTCGTCTGTACCGCTCATCATCGCTGCACGTCTCCTCCTCCTCAGAGTCAGCCAGGACTGTGACTGTCTGCGACTGCCAGAGGTATGTCATGTCACATTGTCACTCAGTAAATAATTACTCAGTTCAGTTGAACAGATTGGGGATGGCCCAGAGATTGGGAAACCAGCATTGTGAGCATGAATGTGACCTGATTGGGAAGCCAGGTGAACCTACTTGGGAGGAGATCTGAGCATGTCACCAGATTGGGGAGGGGGGAGAGGTGAGATTGGGAGATCTCAGATGGGGGAATAAGACAGTATATGGCCAGATTTGCAGTGGGGGGAGGAAGGTGAGCTTGGGGAGATGGCTGGCGGAACTAACAAGTGACCAGATTGGGGGCAGGATAGGATTGTGAGCCTGGGAGATGGGGGAATGGGCACTGTGACCAGATTGAGGGAGGGGGAGGTTGGTGAGCCTGAACAAGATTGCTGGGGGATAGGGGGGCTGGTTATAAAAGGAAACCAGCTTTCTGACTACTGTGGGGGATTGGGGGAAGGAGTGATGAGCCTTAAAATGATTTCTGGGGGGAATGGGAAACAAGATAACTGACTTCTTTGGGGAGTGCGGTGGGGATGGTGTCGGAATGTGATTAGTCTGGGGGGGGGGGTGAGATCTAAGTTTGATTGGTGCAGCTCTGTGGGGGTCACCAATATATGGAGTACCAATGTATGTCGTACAGTGGTGGGGGATCTTTTGTTCTGAAAAGGTCACGTAGTGTTGTTGAGAATTTTGGGACATAGCTAGTAAATACCTGGTTTATGTCACATATTTGTGTTATATTACTTTCTCGTACGGCTTCAGCTAGAGCTTCAGCTTTGATTTTTTTAAATTTTTTTTATCAGCACTCGGTTGCCTACCCCTGCCTTAGAAGGAACGGACTTGACTGTCAGATGATGACAGGGCCGGCGCCACAAGGAGCAATCTCCCAGGCCGGCCCTTTACAGAACTTACCAGGACAGTGACAGGTCAGGTGACAGGTCAGCTGTGCGCGCCGCGCTGCGTCATCATGTCAGACTTTTCCCCTGGGACCTGCCGTACAGTAAAAAACGGCTGCTGCGCGCGGGATGTTTAAAATTCTTCCTGCTTGAAGTCAGGTGCGGTGCTGCCGCCTGCAGGCGTTGAGTCGCGTTCAGCAGCCTTCAGTTCAGTGACAGAGAATACTGCCCAGAAAACAACTCATAAAGCGTTAAGTAACTCAGCATTGGCTCACGGTCCCCTATTATATATATGCTATTCAGGTCAGGACCTACTTAATGGAGGGGACTATTAGCGCAATGGGATCGATAATGCAGGCTTTTCCTACCTGCCTACTCAATGGGGGGTCAACTTACTATGTGATACCTACTTACTGTGTGGGGGTGTTATAAGCATTTGGGGCACTATAGATGGGGTGTTTGTATAGAGGTGCTAAGGGTGCTGGAAAACTGCTTCTTCTAAGATGTTTGCCTTCCAATTCTACAGAAACGAGTCACGTGTCGCCATAGTGAACTGAGCAAGATGGAAAAGAAAAGAGGATGACTCTGATCAGAGAAGACTTCACCCGTGAGTCCAAACCTTTCCCAATGTGGGAGCTTTTACACATAGCATCTTAGCAGCATGCATGTAAAAATTTGTGTTTTTGAAAACGATTTATTGAACATTTGATTGATTTATTGCTAATCATTATCATTAATCAAGATGCTTACATTTTTACTTTCAGTTTTGCAAATGTGTTTTATTGGGTATAAAACCCATTTCACAACACCATGTTTCATATAGCATGCTACTGTGTATAAAAAATGATCTCCAAATAGATTAGAAAATCTTGAAAATCATAAAAATCTTGCACTAGGCCCACCAATGTGTAAAAATTGAGTATTGTCCAATTTTGGGCCCCTGTATATAAGAAGGACATGGCTGAACTGGAGTGGGTGCTGAGGAGGGCGACCAAGGTAATTATTGGTATGGGGAGATTACAGTATCAAGACAGGTTATCAAGCTTGGGGTTATTAAATAAGATGTCTTTTCTCCAAACTAAATTACCGTTATTTAGTTTGGAGAAAAGACATCTTAGGGGCGATCTGATCACAATGTACAAGTATATGAATGGACAGCACAGAGATCTTTCTAGGGATCTTTTTATACCTAGGCCAGTAACCATGACAGGGGGGCATTCTCTACGTCTAGAGGAAAGAAGGTTTCACCGTCATCACAGGCAGAGATTCTTTACTGTCATGGGGCAATTGGCATCAGCCTCGTTTTTTTTTTTTTTGCCTTCCTCTGGATCAACACAGTAGGGTTTTAGGTTGAACTCGATGGATTCCTCTTTTTTCAACTGTACAAACTATGAAACTATGAATATAAATTAATCAAAAAGTCACATCTACTCAAAAATGGTACCAATAAAAGCTACAAATCACAATGCAAAAAACAAGCACTGAAATCAGAGGCACCTCTACTAATCACCTATTTATTTATTTTTCTATTTACTGGTCTTACAGAAAGAAGACCAGATTACTTAGGATCAAGAAACCAAGAAGATAATTTTTTTCTCAACGAAAGAGTTAATGACGGGACCTTTTAAAAAAAATTTTTGGCTTAGTAGTGGAATTGGTCTAATAGACTGCCTCCATTACTAAGCTGAGGCTCAGCGTTAGCCTGTAAAACAGCTAGCAATAACCCCCCATTATTACCTTGGTAACCCACCATTACTGGGAAGAGCCGGGTATCGTCAGGCTCTGAGCATCAAAAAAATTATGCTTCGGGTCTAGAGCAGTAGCATGCTGGTATTATTAGGCAGCAGCCTGTGTTACCAAGGTGGTTAGGACCATTTATTTTGGCTGTTCCCAGCCTAATAATATCAGCCTGCTACTGCTCTGGACAGCCTGACGGTACCTGGCCCTTTCCCATACCTCTGGTGACGGTAGGTACCAGGGTAATAATAGGAGGTTAGCGCTAAATTTTTTGTTGTTTGTTTTCTTAAACTAACGCTAAGCCCCACATTAGTAATGCACACCATCTATTAGACTGATTACATTACTAAGACAAAAGAAACTTATTATAAAAATATTACTTTATTGAAATTCAAAAGAAAACAGTCCCCTAAACCCTTTTATTTAGTTAAAAAAATCATCTTTATTCTATTCTTGATCTAAAGTAGTCCTGGTCTTCTTCCTGTAAAAAGAAAAAAAGATAAAAGGTACAAGGAAATATATGCATGACTATAATCTCTCTTGTTTTTACACGTAAGGATGAAAAAGCTACGTAGTGGTTGATATAAGCTGAAAGCTAAGAAGAGGAAGAGAAACAAATACAACATTTTTGTTCAAAACAAGAAAAATTACTGAATTTTGTGGAAAAAGCACATCTGGACAAAGCAGTTCAAGTGATGTACTTGCTTCTACTCAAAAGTACTTCAAGTGATGTACATGCTTCCACTCCAAGTGACGTACATGCTTCTACTTCAAGTGATGTACATGCTTCCGCTCCAAGTGACGTACATGCCTCCACTTCAAGTGACGTACATGCTTCCACTCAAGTGATGTACATGCTTCCACTCCAAGTGACGTACATGCTTCCACTCCAAGTGATGTACATGCTTCCACTTCCAGTGCTCCAAGTGACATACATGCCTCCACTCCAAGTGACGTACATGTTTCCTCTCCAAGTGACGTACATGCTTCCACTCCAAGTGACGTACATTGATTGGTCAGTAAGTGCTACAGCAGATCATAAACGAAATTAAGCAAGCCAAATATTATTCAATTTCTGTAGATTCCACCCCTGACATAGCTCATACTGATCAACTGACCCTAATATTTCGCTATGTACTACCTAATGGTCCAGTGGAGCGTTTCACAAAATTTGTCCCAATATATGGACATACTGGTATGGTGCTAGCAAACACAATTCTTACATTTTTGGAAGAAATCTGAATTTCCATCAAAGACTGCAGGGGTCAGTCATATGATAATGCATCTAATGAGTGGTAAATATACTGGAATGCAGGCCTTAATTCGTGAAAAAAATCCACTGGCTGAGTACATTCCTTGTTGTCCACATTCACTAAACCTTGTAGGACAACATGCTCTAAGCAGCTGTCCAGTTGCAGTTTCTTTCTTTAATTTTGTACAGCAGCTTTATTGTTTTTTTTCTTCTTCAACTCACCGGTGGAATCTGTTAACAAACAGCATCAAACCGCGTGGTATACCAACAGTGAAAAGGTTAGCTGATACTCGTTGGTCTGCTCACCATGATGCTGTGAATGCCTTACAAAAAGGCTGTAGTACTGTTAAAGATGTCCTTACAAATATTCTTAATGATGAATCCACAAAAGGATCTGTTTACTAGTGATGAGCGGCAGGGGCAATATTTGAATTTGCCATATTCAGTCATTATTTTCTTGATTGTGAAAATTCGCAATAAAAAAAATTGCATAAAATTTACATAAAAAGTTGCAATAACTGGTATTTTAATATAAAACGAATATTCGCAATTACGAATATATTTTGCAATATTCTAAATATTCGTGAATTCTCAAAGTGCCGATATTCGCGATTAAAATTCGCAATCCGAATATTCGTGATCAACACTACTAAGCATTGTCATGGATCAGCTTGAAACTGCAATAATAGTTGAAATATGGTCTGTTATTTTACCCAGGTTTCACAGAACCAGTCCGTGTCTACAAAATGGTAAATTAGATTTACATACAGCAACAGGCATGCTGAATTGTCTAAAGGATTCTGTGCAGTCTCTTCGTTCTAGATTCTCTGAATTTGAACAACAGAGAACAAACCTTGCAGGCTGTGAGGAGTACCAACTACAACATGGACGAAAAATTAAAAGAAATAGGAGGTGGGACTACGGTGATGCAGAAGATGCTGATGCAGATATGACACCATCTGAGAAGTTTAAAGTACACACCTTTTATCTTATAATTGACCAGCTGACTGAATCACTGAGGCACAGACAAGCAGCATACAGCGTAATTGAAGAAAGATTTGGCTTTCTGTCATAAATATGCACACTAGCAACCAGGGGCGTAGCTATAGGCTCATGGGCCCTGGTGCAAGAGTTCAATTTGCCCCCCCCCCCCCCTCGTTCGGCCATTCCGTTCCCCTGCTCTGTTATAGGAGCAGGAGAAAGGAAAGTACGCATTCGGCACATAATTGAGCCGAACAGAGCCTAAGGATCCCATAGACTATAATGGCGTCTGTTAGGTGTCCGCTCCAAAGATGATTTTGGAGCGGAGACAAAAGCTGTGCATGCAGGATTTTTGACTCCGCTCCAAAAACATCTTCGGAGCGGACACCTAACGGACGCCGTTATAGTCTATGGGATCCTTAGACTCTGTTCGGCTCAGTTA
The DNA here is from genome assembly GCA_033119425.1 of Bufotes viridis. Classification (NCBI taxonomy): domain Eukaryota; kingdom Metazoa; phylum Chordata; class Amphibia; order Anura; family Bufonidae; genus Bufotes; species Bufotes viridis. Next base: position 470,349,382 of record CM065591.1, read on the forward strand.
TGTCCCGAATGCGTACTCTCTTTCTCCTGCTCCTATAACAGAGCAGGAAACTGAAAGGCAAACACTGATGTGAACTTAGCCGAATGGTGTCCAGTGACATGGAGGGGAGGAGAAAATGTGACATGGAGGGGGTCATGTGACATGGAGGGCAGAAATGTGACATAGGGGGCGAAATGTGACATGGGGGTCATGTGACATAGGGGAGAAATGTGACATAGGGGAGAAATGTGAGTTGGGTGAGGCGAAATGTGACATGGAGGGAGAAATGTGACATGGAGGTGGGAGAAATGTGACATGGAGGAGAAATGTGACATGGAGGGGAGAAATGGGAGAAATGTGACATGGAGGGGAGAAATGTGACATGAGGGGAGAAATGTGACATGGAGGGGAGAAATGGGAGAAATGTGACATGGAGGGGGAGAAATGTGACATGGAGGGGAGAAATGTGACATGGAGGGGAGAAATGTGACATGGAGGGGAGAAATGTGTCATGGAGGGGAGAAATGTGACATGGAGGGAGTCAGAGAAATGTGACATGGAGGGGAGAATGTGACATGGAGGGAGAAATGTGTCATGGAGGGAGAAATGTGACATGGAGGGAAGAAATGTGACATAGGGGCGGGGGAGAAATGTCACATGGTGGGGAAATGGGACATTTCTCCCCCTCCATGTCACATTTCTCCCCCTTCATGCCACATTTCTCCCCCTCCATGTCACATTTCCCCCTCCATGTCACAGTCCTCCCCTCCATGTCACATTTCTCCCTCTTGATGTCACAGTTCTCCCCTCTATTACTATTATGTAAAAACATAATGCTCACCTGGTCCTGGTCCAGTCGGTAGCAGCTCCTCTTCTCCTCTGTGTGGCACTGGTTGACTCCTGGTATCTTCTCTCTGGCCTCCCGAGTCCCGACAAGTTGTTTGAGGTCTTGAGGACCTTTCACACTCAGCCAATCAGTGGCCACAGTTATGTCATGTGTCAGGCCAGTGATTGGCTCAGCAGGAAATCGCTGGCCTGACATGTGACACAGCTGCAGCCACTGATTGGCTGAGTGAAAAAGGTCCTCAAGACCTGAAATAACTTGTAGGGAGGCAGCTCTCTCCTGGAGGGGGCCCCGTGGGCCCTGACTTAGTGGCCCGGTCGCAATTGCGACCGCTGCGACCCCTATAGCTACGCCACTGCTAGCAACAGATAATCTACGCTCCAAAGCCAGAACACTAGTAACAACATATCCTGAAGATCTTGACCCCCTATTTGCGGAAGAAGTTGTACAGGTTGTCTTGGTTTTTTCAAAATGTACCAGTCTTCCCCTACGAATAAAGACATTCATGAGAGTCAAGAAATACAAATGTACAAGTTTCTGATCACACAAACACATTTCCAAACACATATGTGACCCTTCGCATGTATTTGCATTTTAATGGTCAGTAACTGCAGTGGTGAGCGTTCATTTTCCTCTTTAAAACGTGTGAAAAATGAACGAAGATCTTCAATGGGTCAGGAGCGTTTAAAAGCACTCTCTCTGTTATGCATTGAAAATGGGTTGCTGAATGAGCTTAATCTTGATTCTACAATTGAAGAATTTGCAAGCAAAAAAGCATGAAAAGCGAATGTGTAGTTCAATTTTCTTCTGCCAGTTTAATTTATTTAGATTAAAACTCAGTTTAGAGTTCGGTGAATGTCTTTAAGTTACTCTCAACACCATAACAGCAGGTCTGTGTGATTATGATGCCTAAATGGTTGTTCTGAATGTTGTATTTATTATGGCTTTATTTAATTGACCAGTTTTCTATTGTTCACAAAAAAGAGATATTTTCAATATGTCCCTGTTATGGCACTTTAATGGTAATTAAAATTGTTTAAAGTGCATACGACATATGAAAACGCCGACACAGCCAAAAAGAGGTTAGTGTATGGATACTTTGCTTACCTTTATAGATGTTGTTCTTGCCTTAAACAAAAAAACCAAAAAGAATGTATGGGGGCCCAGTGTCTAACAGGTGTGGCTGGGGGTGCGCTGTCCAGGGTCGGGCCGACACAGAGGCTGGGGAGGCTCCAGCCTCAGGGCGCTCCAGCCTCAGGGCGCAGGCAGGGGCCGGACAGAGGGAGAGGGACTGAGAGGGGGGAACCGCTCATCGCTCCCTCCTGTTATTCCCTAATTGTAGCGTGACCGAGCTCTGTCCGGTCCGCAGGTACAGAGAGCATCAGTCTTCTGTACCCGGCCGGACTGACAGGAAGTGCGCACACAGTTTGCACTTCAAGTCAGTTGGCTCGGTACAGGAGACAAAAGCTCCTCCTCCTGTACCCGCGGAGGCGCAGACCATGCAGAGCGCTCGGCCACGTTACAGCAGAGGTAGGAGGAGAGGAGGGGGAGAAGAAGGAGCATGACAACATGGGGGGCAGAAAGCATGGCAACATGGGGGGAAGAAAGAGCATGACAACATGGGGGGGCACAAAGAGCATGACAACACGGGGGGAGAAGAAATAGCATGACAACATGGGGGGCAGAAAGCATGACAACATGGGGGCAGAAAGCATGACAACATGGGGGGAGAAAGAGCATGACAACATGGGGGGCAGAAAGAGCATGACAACATGGGGGAGAAAGAGCATGACAACATGGGGGGCAGAAGGAGCATGACAACACGGGGGTGTAAAGAGCATGAAAAAATGGAGAATGACAGGGGGCAGAAAGAGCATGACAAGAAGAGGGATTATGACAAGAGGAGGGAGAATGCCAAGAGGGGAGAGCATGACAAATTACTATGTGGGGGCACTGCTGTGTGGTTGAGGGGGTGTGGGGACATTACTGTGTGGGGGCAGTGTGGCGGACATTACTGTGTGGGGGCAGTGTGGCGGACATTACTGTGTGGGGGCAGTGTGGCGGATATTACTGTGCGGGGGCAGTGTGGCGGACATTACTGTGTGGGGGCAGTGTGGCGGACATTACTGTGTGGGGGCAGTGTGGCGGACATTACTGTGTGGGGGGCAGTGTGGCGGACATTACTGTGTGGGGGCAGTGTGGCGGACATTACTGTGTGGGGGGCAGTGTGGCGGACATTACTGTGTGGGGGGCACTACAGTGTGGGGTGGCATTATACAAAAGCTCTGCAGATGCAACTCCCATGTATTGGGTCACCAGAATTTGGGTGGTCATTCACTATATGAACCCTGTTATGGGGAGAATCTGTGGATGACACATATTTGTCATCCACAGACACCCCCCCCAAAACAGGGTTAATTTACTGAATGACCACCAATAAAAGCGGTGGGGTCACATATGCTATTTCATAATGACAGCAGGGCCCGTGCAGTGACTGTATTCTACTACAACCCCCATTCCCCCGCTCACTGGATATAATCTTATTAACTATATAACTGTAGTAAATCACTACAGTTATATAGTTAAGATTATATACATTATATACAGTGTGGGGGGGGGGGGGTGTAGTAGAATACAGTCACTGCACGCTGTCATCAAAAAAGCAGATACAACCCCACAGCCTCACCCCTTGTATTGGGGGTCATTCCTACACGTACCCTGTTATGAGGAGGGGGGATCTGTCATCCACAGATTCCCCAATAACAGTGTCATCCATCACAGATCCCCCATAGCAGTGTCATCCACAAGTTGGAGAGGGGGCCGTACTTGGGCAGCTCAGCCCCTGTTGGTGGTGGACCTTGTCCCAGCCCTGGCGCTGTCCTTCTGGGCTGCAACACTTCTACCCTGTGAGTTCATGCCTGCATCTTCTTTGACACACACACATCCCGTATGCTCTGTGAATGGGGATTGCGGTACATGCACAGTCTCAGGTTCCTACAGACTCCACATTTGTGTACCGCAATCCCCATTCACCCATTCATGGCACATGCGCAGGATCTCAACACGTTGCTGTCAAGTGAGCCGTTGGTGTCCACCAAAGGAGCGGGCGTGACTTCACATGGGAGAGGTGTTGCGGTCTGGAGGGCACAGAGGACCCCCTACCCACACCTCTTTTGACACTCTGGGCCCCCATAAGTGTTTTGCTAAAAAAAAAAAAAAAATGTTTTAAGCTAAATAAAGGCTAAAGAACAGATTCTATATAGGTATGCAAGGTATAGATACATCGACATCTATTCAGCTATGCTGGTGATTTCATATGCATAAAACATATGACAGATGCACTTTATTTTGATAAAAAATTGCTCTGCGTTGCGTTTTCATTTTCTATAAAAAGGCCCATTAAAATCTTCAGCACCAGGCCCATGATGCTCTTAATCCGGCCCTGGATGAAGTGCAGTATTTCATTTAGACCTGTGCTGAACTATGCATATTGTTGTCAACAGTCACAAATTTGCAGGGACTGACACTAATTTTCAGATAAATGTGGGTTGTCCTGAGCCCAAATCTGGGGAGCTTATGTAAACCCCACCCATAAGTGGGTGTTACAGTGTGGGCTTAGCGCATTCCCAGGAACAGGGCTTGTATGCCCCCAATTTATCAATTACAAAGTTGGTAAGTATGTATGCAGAAAGACAAATATCTCATGTTGGCCTCCTATGTATCTTATTCCAGAGTCCAGTGGATTACTCTATTCTAGTCTGCCCTTATATTGTCACTTTTTTAAGGCAATTTATAACATATGATTACCTTAACGAGGCTTTCTCGGAATTTAAAAAACTACTTTCAGTTGCATATGGCATAACATAATGAAAAAGCATATGTTCCACCTCTCACAGATCAATGTCCATGATTCCCAACTGAACCAGTATGTGATTACTTCAAGTAATCACTGGCCGCATTGGTCACGTTCCATACACGTTGACATCGGTGGCCAGTGATTGGTCAGAGCAGACGTGTTTGTATGGTATGTTCTCGCTTCAGCAATCAAAGTACAGACTGGCAGGGAACCATGGACTGGTTATGCTGGAGTAGAGAGATATTTGAAAAGTGAACATATACCAATGGCGGATTATAATTGGGTCACTTGGGTCAGTAGACCTTGGCCCCACAGAAATGTCAGGTTGCCACCCAAAATGCCCATTACAAGGAAGGGGAGTGTGATGCATGTAGGAGAAAGGACCTGTGATGTCATCATCGCCATGTGACCACTAACATAGGAATGTTAATGGTCACATGTTGATGACATCATCACAGGTCCCTTCTCATCCAGGGGGAGTATTGCTGCAGGAGAAATTTGCCATAGTTTTATGTGGAGATTACATCAGGAAAAGTGATAGAGGCGGCTTTACTATATGCTGCATACTATGGGGTGCTATACTATAGAATTGTATAATGTGCAGTGTTATAGTATATACTGTATGTTTTATACTATATACTGCATAGTGTGTGGTGTTGGTTGTATACTATAAACTGAGGGTCTGGAAGTGTTATACAATATACTGTATGCTTTGGGGTGTTATACTGTATACTTACTCTGGGGTGTTGTACACTATACACTATGAGGCAGGGCGGATTGGCCATAGACCTTACAGGAAATTTCCTGGTGGGCCGATGCCACCTAAGCCCTCCTCACGGCTGTCCAGTGGAAGTTTTTGGGGATGTATTTTGTGATGGACTGTGGTATTTGGCTAGGTTGGGGTGGTAAAATGTGCCACAATATGGTATTGCTGGTATTGCCTTCCATCAATTTGGACCCGACTACAGGGCGACTTTAAGTTCTCAGTCCGGCCCTAATATGAGGTGCTGGGGGTGATATACTACATATGTGCTATACATATGGGCAGAATGTGATAGAGGGATGGTTTGGGCAAATGGAGGGAAGGGGCCTAAGATGGGTTAACAGCCCCGGGCCTATGATACACATAATCCACCCCTGGTATGTACTGTACTTTTTCATTGTGTTCTACCATGTGGAGATGAAAGTTTATATTTTTAGTACACTCCAAAAAAAACTACCGTAAGTAAAAATTACATTTCTGTTGCTGAATTGGCAAAAGGACCCTCCAAACAAGAGGATCAAGGGAGATGATTAATATTTCGATAGGGCTGTTTTGGTGGGAGAGGGCAGCATTTAGGTAACATCTCTAACAAAGTACCTGCTGGTATGAAATTTTAGATTTCTCTGATTTTGTAAATGTCACCTTCTACAATGATGTTTAAGGACTAAAAATGAAAGTTTGGCTGATTTGAAGTTCCACTTCATAGAGTGATAGGTCTGAACTTGACTTCATTTTGTTAGCAAATTTCCCGACTTAAATTCCTTTGTACTTGTGATCAATCATCATTATGCAACTAACAAAAAAGTCTTCTGTCCTCTTTCTGCTACTCAGTCCTGAATACTAATCTCGGATTACTGCTTGAGGAATCACATTTACATGCACACATTTTATCCTGCCAAGCATCCATCACAACTAAATCTGCGGCATTAAAACTTCCAGCCGCTATGAGCCACATGTACACTTGTGATTCTCTCTGGAGTGCAGTCTTATAGATCCATGAATTTGCAACCAGCGCTAATATGCATCTGTCAGCAGTTTTGTACCTATGACACTGGCGGAGCTGTTACATGTGCACTTGGCAGCTGAAGGCATCTGTGCTGGTCCCATGTTCATATGTGGCCGCATTGCTGAGAAATATGATGTTATAATATATGCAAATGAGCCTCTAGGAGCAACGGGGGCGTTACCATTACACCTAGAGGCTCTGCTCTCTCTACAACTGCTGCGCCCTCTGCACTTTGATTGACAGGAACAGGTGTGATGACTTCTACGCTGCCTGGTCCTGTCAATCAAAGTGCAGTTGCAGAGAGAGCAGAGCCTTTAGGTGTGACAGCAACGCCCCGTTGCTCCTAGAGGCTCATTTACATACATTAAAACATCATTTTTCTCACCAATGCGGACACATATGAACATGGCACCAGCACAGATGCCTTCAGCTGCCAAGTGCACATTCAACAGGTCAGCCAGTGTCATAGGTACAAATCTGATGACAGATGTCCATTAAAGGTTATCTGTCAGCTCTGTGATTGCCGTTCCAGCAGACAAGTGGAGGATTGGCCAGACACAAACTGTTTGTGTCCAGCCCGTTCTCTGCTTGCCTATTGTAATGCGTACGGATCTCCGCCGGACCCCATTATATTTAATGGAGCCAACGAACATTCCATCTGCATCCCGCAGTTCCGGATCTGGAGAATTCCAGCAGGCTGTTCTCATCTCACTGGAGATGTGAAAGTAGCCTAAGCATTGTATACATAAGTGATGCTTATTTGAGTCCAAATATGTAATTTTTATATTCACGCTTGCTTGCATTCCGACGCTGTGCTGCTCCGAACCAGCAGTAAAATGCATTGAGAGGACTCCCGTGCTTACGCACATAATGGAGAGGACTCAAAAAGGAGTCCTGGGAATGCATTTTACTGCTGGTTTGGAGAAGCACAGTGTCAGAAAGCAAGTGGGTATGAAGATAAAAGTTCCATAATCACACTCGGCGTCACTTTCACTATATGTCGCTTACTCTAGCTTGGGAGTGTTTTTGAGCTAACAGATTCTCTTTAAAGGGTCTGTGAATCATAGGACAATTGTAATCGAGATTATTCTCTTGATTGTGAAAAATTGGCAATGTAAAAATCGCATAATGCAAATTTGTGGGTCACGTTGGCTACATTTTTCAAGCTGCTAGAAGTTTCCTGAGACTGTAGAAAATGGTTGGCAGGGCAGAACATTACTTAGCTTAATAGCTTTATATGAAGATTGAATACTCCAATATATTCGCGATTGCGCCAATTAGAATATTTTTTTCGCACTATGTGCAACTTCACATTTTAGCAGGTCTGACTACATATTATTGATTGGTGCACTAAGTATTGTTGTGAACTTGACATTTCTGCCTTCTCATTGGCCCCCAAGCAAGAAGCAGGGAGGAATCATGTGTTCAGATGGAAAAAATGATGAATATTCGAAATAATGAATATATAGCACTATATTCTAAATATTCGCAAATTCTCGAAGTTGCGATATTCGCAATATCGCGAATATTCGCTCTCAACACTATATGCTAGTAATACCTTATGCCATTGATCATACATTTTAAACTCCAGTCGTTTTATGACATCAATGGTGTCGAAAGACATGGCAGAAGATGTAATCATTCAAGGTCAATGCCCTGTGAAACAAACCAATTTTTTGAATGAAGGGACCACGGTTCTCCACCCAAGTGCCATGTTCTTTCACCTTCTAAATATTAGAGCTTTGGATCTTCAAATCAGTAGCTGCAATCTACTATTCGATAGACAATAGGACAATAGACCTGGACCTCAGGATTAGGAGACAATGGTATATGGCACTCAATTTTGCAGTGAGAAGGGTCTCATAGGCCACAGACCCTCACCGATGACATTTCCTCAGTGGCAGGGAATCTTGTTAGATGGGACTTCCCCACTATGAAGCACAGTAGTAAAACTGATGTGTGAAAATAATGATCAACCAATCAATAATTAAAAGGTTTGTCCACCAACCACTTACCCAAAAATACACACCATGTATCTAAATTAAGAATGGGCAAGCTCCTATACAGATGTATGTGTCTTCATGGTGACAGTCTGATCATACACTCGTAGTCCTTTCCACTTGTCCTGCTTTTCCACCCCCGACCTGCTCTTGGGCACTGTTCCTGGTTTCTCCTGGTTCTGTCCATGACCTACTCCTGGTTGTTATTCCTAGTGTATTCTGGTCCCATTAAAGGCCTATTCCTGGTCACTGCTCCTGGTATGAGGTATGAGGTCCCCAGAGGAGAGGAAAGCATTATGTGACTTGCAGAATGCCATAGTAGTTATGGATAGAAAAAAATACTGTTAGAAGGCTTGGACAAAACTTAGTGATGCAAAAGTCTATGGACGATTACAGAGAGATCCCATAGTTGTTTCTAAGAGAGAAATTGATGTTTTCTTGCAAGATGCAGAGCAGGCAGGTGTAATTGAAGAGGAACTGAAGAAAGCCTTAATTAATCAACAACCAAGAGTTCTTGTACCGTATCTGCTTCCAAAAGTCCACAAAGATCTAAAAGACAGATTGAGTAAAAAGATGAATTACCCGCGCTGTATTTGAATAGAGAATTGGAGTAAGTTTATACCCTTAGACTAGAGAGTATTTGTTATAATCATTAGGATAATCTGCAAGAATATGTGTTAAGGCCGATTTATTGGCCTGTATTTGTGGGAAGGGCGATGATGACTATATCTGGCCGGGCGTCCCCTCCCACAGTGAACGTCGTCTCCAGCGTACCCACCCTACCCACCCTTACTTTCACTATCTCACACCAGGGGATGTCCCCCTTCAGGCATCCCTTCAGCGTCGCGGTTCCGGCATAATTCTAACCGCTTTTAGGTATCCAGTAGGTAGGGGTCATTCTTTCATGTTTAAGCCCCGACCACAAATGCTTTTTAAATACAGGACTCTTTTGAGTTATATAGGTGCCAGGGATAATGAGTTGGATGATAGCAGGCACTGCAGTATAGAGAAAGGGACTGCCGCGCTCCCTATGTCTTTGCGCTCCTATAGCTTTTGCTAGTGCCGGGAGTACTACTAAGAATACTGCTGCAAGATGGTCACAGCTTTCAGTGTTGGTTGCACATTTATATAGCACTTGCCTGCTGCTTCTTGTAGTTGCTTTCAATCGGAGTTGGTTCGGCGTTTCTCTGTAGTTGCGGCTCCTGCCTGCCCGCTACCTTACTGGTCCACGCCTCCTGTTCTTTTCAGCTCGTCTCCTGCGCGCTGTCCCGGCCGGTGGCGCGCGCACGGGTTGAAGCCGCTGTAGTGATCCAGAGGAAAACTTCTTGTGTGATGTCACACTCACTACAGATGCTTTAGGGGACCAAAATACAGCCGACGCATTTCAAACTATCGCGTTTCTTCCTCAGGGATGGCCCCGGTCTGTACTGCTTGGAAATAAATAGGCATCTGTTTCCATGAATACCAGCGTGCTTGGTGCCACCAACAATGCAGGCTTCCTCCATTTCTTCACCATATTTATGTATTTCTATATGTTTTACTGGATCTAACCTGCCCCAACATGGGTCCATGTTAATTGTGCTTATTATGTCTATGCACAGAATCATCCATTTTTTGTGTTAGTTTGATTTAAAAAAGGATTAGTTTACAAATTGGAATCTAGGTTTTTCCATATAAGATTTCTTTCTATATGTAATTTGGGGCTAACAATTCTCCACATATATGTATTTCCCTCTTTTGATGATGGGTATGTCTTGTTATATAAAGCTGTTCGGCATTCTGGTACGTCACTTGGGGGGGTGGTAAGTCACCCTTCTCCGCTCTGCCGTTCTGTATAATGCTAACCGCTTATGTGGGCGATATTAGATTGACAGAAATATTGCTATCATATCAGGGGGTGTGCTGAAAGGTGCAGCATCACTTTCGGGGTGTTTAGGTTCGGAGCCACATGAGTTTGGTATACGGCAGAGCGGAGAAGGGTGACTTACCACTCCCCCAAGTGACGTACCCACATGCTGAACAGCTCCGCCCAGTGGGAGTGGCCACCTCTATATGAGAGCAGCTTTCAGCGGCCGCGCTACAGGCAGAAAACGCGCACTTACAGGAGCGTGCAGCGTCCATCATCCTGCAGGCAGAGTGCAGGGGCGTAGCGTGGGGGGGGGGCCGTGGGGGCCAATGCCCCGGGCGCAAAATTGCAGGGGCCGCCAGGCAGCCAGCACTTCAATGAGGGCTACAGGAGCCTATGACTCCTGTCCCCTCCGTTCTTCCTCATAGGCTTCAGGCTAGTGGCCTGAAGCCTATGAGGCAACAGAGCGATCGTAGTGAGTAGAATGTAGTTGCTCCTGGTAGGTATGAGGATGTCAGGAGAAGAGGCGGAGCTTCGTCATACAGGGGGTGGGGCTTAAACATGCGCAGGAGACTCTACAGAGCAGGCTGGACAGATGAACAGAGGCTGCAGGTGGCTGTGAGAAAGAGAACGGTGACTGGAGTGACCAGCTGGACCGCACCGCTGTCATAGTGACTACTGATGCAGGCGATTAGGCTAGTTTATCAATAGGATAGTAATTGATTTATGTTTAAAGAAAGACTTTACATACAGAGAAAAAAGTACTGTAATGCTGTGACACATAGAGCCATGAGGGGACCAGCATAAGATGCTATATGTGTGTCATCCACAGATCCCCCATAACAGTGCATCATCCACAGATTCCCCCCATAAGAGTGCGTCCTCCACAGATCCCCCCATAACAGTGTGATCCACAGATCCCCCATAACAGTGTCATCCACAGATCCCTCCATAACAGTGTCAGCCACAGATCCCTCCATAATAGTGCCAGCCACAGATCCCCCCATAAGAGTGCTTCATCCACAGATCCCTCAATAACAGTGTCATCCACAGATTCCCTCCCCCATAAGAGTGCGTCATCCACAGATCCCCCATAACAGTGTCATCCACAGATCCCCCCATAACAGTGTCATCCACAGATCCCCATAACAGTGCATCATCCACAGATTCCCCCATAAGAGTGCGTCATCCACAGATCCCCCATAACAGTGTCATCCACAGATCCCTCCATAACAGTGTCATCCACAGATCCCTCCATAACAGTGTCAGCCACAGATCCTCCATAATAGTGCCAGCCACAGATCCCCCCATAAGAGTGTGTCATCCACAGATCCCTCAATAACAGTGTCATCCACAGATTCCCTCCCCATAAGAGTGCGTCATCCACAGATCCCCCATAACAGTGTCATCCACAGATCCCCCCATAACAGTGTCATCCACAGATCCCCCATAACAGTGCATCATCCACAGATCCCCCATAAGAGTGCGTCATCCACAGATCCCCCCATAACAGTGTCATCCACAGATCCCCCATAACAGTGTCATCCACAGATCCCCTCCATAACAGTGTCAGCCACAGATCCCTCCATAATAGTGCCAGCCACATATCCCCCGCTCCCCATAAGAGTGCGTCATCCACAGATTCCTCAATAACAGTGTCATCCACAGATTCCCTCACCCCATAAGAGTGTGTCATCCACAGATCCCCCATAACAGTGTCATCCACAGATCCCCTCCATAACAGTGTCAGCCACAGATCCCTCCATAACAGTGTCAGCCATAGATCCCCCCCCCCATAAGAGTGCGTCATCCACAGATCCCTCAATAACAGTGTCAGCCACAGATCCCCCATAACAGTGTCATCCACAGATCCCTCAATAACAGTGTCATCCACAGATCCCCCATAACAGTGTCACCCACAGATCCCCCATAACAGTGTCAGCCAAAGATCCCCCATAACAGTGTCATCCAAAGATCCCCCATAACAGTGTCATCCAAAGATCCCCATAACAGTGTCAGCCACAGATCCCCCATAACAGTGTCATCCACAGATCCCCCATAACAGTGTCAGCCACAGATCCCCCATAACAGTGTCATCCACAGATCCACCATAACAGTGTCATCCACAGATCCCCCATAATAGTGTCAGCCACAGATCCCCATAACAGTGTCAGCCACAGATACCCCATAACAGTGTCATCCACAGATCCCCCATAACAGTGTCAGCCACAGATCCCCCATAACAGTGTCAGCCACAGACCACCTTTTGGTTAAAAAAAATTTTTCTTATTTTCCTCCTCAAAAACCTAGGTGCTTCTTATAAAGCGAAAAATGCATTTTATATGGGACTGTATGATGCAGGGGGCCATAGTTATGGCTATAATACTACAGAAGTGGCCATTGTATATTATAATTATACAGAGGGCATTATAGTTGTGGGCACTATGGGGGAGGGGGGGGGTCTGTTATCTAAGGATGATAGTAAAGTGAGAAATCTAAAAATGTTTTCTGTGAAACTCTACAGAGACTAGACGCAGCTGAAAGGACCGTCATGATGCCTTCTATCTCCGAATAAAGACGCAGATGACAGTCTATATCCCAGGAGATGTTACTGGTAGTGATGAGCGGGAGGTGCCATATTCGATTTCGCGATATTTCGCGAATATTCGATTGAATATTCGTCATATATTCGTCGAAATCGAATATTCGTCATGATTTTATATATTGCGAATTTTCGCGAATGAAACTTAGATCTGAGTTCCTAATGGTTAACTTGTATTGCTAGAATTGACAAAGATAACGAATATCTCACGAATATAGCACTATATTCTCAATCTTCGTTATATTCTAGCAATGCAACCATTAGGAACTCAGATCTAAGTTTCATTCGCAATGCGATAATACAGGTTATATTAATCGCATTGCGAATGAAACTTAGAGCTGGGTTCCTATTCTCAATCTTCTTTTATTCTAGCAATACAACCATTAGGAACCCAGCTCTAAGTTTCATTCGCAATGCGATTAATATAACCTGTATTAATCGCATTGCGACTACAACTTAGATCTGAGTTCCTAATGGTTGTATTGCTAGAATACAACGAAGATTGAGAATATAGTGCTATATTCGTGAATTCGAGATATTCTCAATCTTCGTTCTATTCTAGCAATACATCCATTAGGAACTTAGCTCTAAGATCAGTCGCAATGCGATTATATGTTCGCCTCGCGAATGAAACTTAGAGCTGACCGAGTTCCTAATGGTTGTATTGCTGGAATAGAACGAAGATTGAGAATATAGTGCTATATTCGTGAATTCGAGATATTCTCAATCTTCGTTCTATTCCAGCAATACAACCATTAGGAACTCAGCTCTAAGTTTTATTCGCGAGGCGAACATATACTCGCATTGCGAATTGATCTTAGAGCTAAGTTCCTAATGGATGTATATTGCTAGAATAGAACGAAGATTGAGAATATCTCGAATTCACGAATATAGCACTATATTCTCAATCTTCGTTATATTCCAGCAATACAACCATTAGGAACTCGGTCAGCTCTAAGTTTCATTCGCGAGGCGAACATATAATCGCATTGTGAATTGATCTTAGAGCTAAGTTCCTAATGGTTGTATTGCTAGAATAGAATGAATATCGCAATGCGAATAATTCAGGTTATATTAATCGCATTGCGATTACAACTTAGTCAAATTTGTGAGATCGTGATTCTCACATCCGACAGTACACTTTAGCATGGAGGCGTTCCCATGCACATGGGAAGTCAGCAGAAGCGGCAACGGGCAATGACTGAAGCGGGCAGGGAGCCAGGAATCCTCCGGACAGGTAAGAACAGCTTTTGGGAAGTGGGAACTGGGAAGACAACCAGAGAGCAACAAGAATTAACAACTAAAAAAAAAACAAAAAAACGAATATTCGAAATTGCGAATATATAGCGATATATTCGCAATATTCGCGAATTATCGAAGTTGCGATATTCGCGATAAAAATTCGAAATTCGAATATTCGCGCTCAACACTAGTTACTGGATGTAACAGGTATGGTGCTGTAGGTATGTTATGTACATCCAAATATCTGTTTTTTGGGGGGGGGGTTTGGATATAGAATTTGGCTCACACTGCCTGTGTGTGTTCTGAATTCTGTGGCCTCACACCCATCTACTACATTATCTGTACTCAGAGAGTTATCGCTGTGTTATATGTAGTGTTACATAGGACTGCAGGTGACATCTACTGCATTATTTGTTAAAAGGGGCGTGCGTGGTGGTCAAAAGTTGGGGGCAATACTTGGCTTGCCCTGGGTGCTGGCAACCCACGCTACGCCACTGGCAGAGTGGCAGTATTCGCTGAAAATATGGGGCGAACTGCATTCTTGCCAATGTACTACTCTGCTCCTGAGGACATGGCACTGTTATTAAGTGACATAGAAACGCGTCAAGCAGACGCATGAATAGGCAGGGAACTAATGCCAATGTAGATAGCAATCATTTCCTATGAAGTGTGGTTGTGCAAAACAGGTTACATGGTAGAGCTTTACAAATACAGCTCTCGTCTGCATCTTTGCCATCCTCTCCTATCTACACTCGTTATGTGATACATTGTTGCAACAAGGTGTTTGGTTGCAACAAAGTGTCTTAGCTGGTTTCCAGCACTCCTGAACAAAATAAGAGTGGTTGGATATTTTGGCAGGGTATTTATAACTAACCCTACATATTCTACTTAACACTGTGTCCTAGTAAGTGTGGTGGAGTGAGCTGTACCCATACAATTGTGGTGTGAGCCACCCCTCTAGACTTAGCCTGATTAGGTTTCATATTGGTGGGTTGCCACTATTTTTAATGATAAAAATACCAATAAAGTTATTTTAAAGTGTTTATTCAGGCAGTCAAATTACATTCAGATATAGACGTATACAATTCCTTCAGAGTTAATCGTTCACCAACTTTCTTTAGTAGTCTTTCTCCCTGGTTGTATTGGGTAATAATCAGGATTTTAAATTCCAATTCGTTGTTTTCTCCGGCTTTTGGTTCTTCCTTTTTGGTTGGTATAGAAATATTTTCCTGTCTATTATTTTTACCTCTCCTTAATTTTTTCTAGTTTGTCTCTGTTGTAGCCCTTTTCCTCAAACTTCAGTTATAGCTGGTCTGCCTCCTTTTCAAATTGGTCTATTGTAGTGGAGTTTCTCCTCAATCTTATAAATTGGCCCCGAGGGATGTTTGTTAACCAAATATTTAATGCAATAAAACTATTGCTATCTGTAGGTGTTGAATAGATTTGGGTTTGAATATGGTTATTCGAAACAGTAATAGTTAGATCCAAAAGTGTACTATTTCTTTGCTAAAAGATAGGGTCAATTGTAAATAAAAATCATTTTTATTTATTTCCATAAAAATTCCTGTAGAGTTTGTTCACCCCCATCTAAAAAAAATGATGTCATCAATGAACCTTCGCCAGAGGACCAGACCCGCGGAGCTCACCATTGGGGTAGATGGTTTGCTCCTCCCATCTCGCCATATATAGGTTAGCGAAGCTCGGCGTGAATCTGGTCCCCATGGCGGTACCCCCACGCCTGTAAGTAAAATGTCTCACCAAATTTAAAAACTTATGATTTAAGATAAATAAGATGCACTCCCCTATAAAATCAACTTGCTCAACGGGTATTTCGTCCCCTTTATTTAAGAAGTAACAGGCAGTGTCTTTCCCTTTTGGTTCTCAATAACTGTATATAAAGATGTTACATCCAAAGTTCCTATGATATAGTTTGATTCCCATTTAATTGTTTGTAATATCTGTAGAATATGTTGCGTGTCTTTAAGGTAGGCCGGAAGTTGTTGGACATATTTTTGTAAAATTCCATCTATGTATTTTGAAAGATTTGATGTGAGGCCCCCAATCCCCGATATTATTGGTCTACTAGGAGGTTGAGTTACACTCTTATGGATTTTGGGGAGATAATAGAAGATTAGTGTTCTGGGAGATTGTATATAAATAAATTCAGATTCTTCTTTAGGGATAATCCCCATCTTTTTCCCTTTTGCACCAGGTGATATAGTTTTTGTCTATGTTGTTGTATTCGGTTAGATTTTAATATTTTATATGTTTTTGGTCGTCTAAAATTCTCATGGCTTCAAACTAACACAACAAATGGATGATACTGTGCATAGACATAATAAGCACAATTAACATGGACCCATGTTGGGGCAGGTTAGGTCCGCAAAACATATAGAAATACATAAATATGTGAAGAAATGGAGGAAGCCAGCATGGTTGGTGGCTCCAAGCCTGCTGGTATCCATGGAAACAGATGCCTATTTATTTCCAAGCAGTACAGACCGGGCCATCCCTAAGGAAGGAACGCGATAGTTCGAAACGCGACGGCTGTATTTTGGTCCCCGAGGCATCCGTAGTGAGTGTGACGTCACACAAGAAGTTTTCCTCTGGATCACTACAGCGGCTTCAACCCGCGTGCACGTCACTGGCCGGGGCAGCGCGAGGAGACGAAACTGAAGAGAACAGGAGGCCTGCACCAGTAAGGTAGCGGGCAGGCAGGAGCCGCAACTACAGAGAAACGCCGAACCAACTCCGATTGAAAGCAACTACAAGAAGCAGCAGGCAAGTGCTATATAAATGTGCAACCAACACTGAAAGCTGTGACCATCTGGCAGCAGTATTCTTAGTAGTACTCCCGGCACTAGCAAAAGCTATAGGAGCGCAAAGACATAAGGAAGCGCGGCAGTCCCTTTCTCTATACTGCAGTGCCTGCTATCATCCAACTCATTATCCCTGGCACCTATATAACTCAAAAGAGTCCTGTATTTAAAAAGCATATATTTTTGCAGATTACCCTAATGATTATAACAAATACTCTCTAGTCTAAGGGTATAAACTTACTCCAGTTCTCTATTCAAATACAGTGTGGGTAATTCATCTATTTACTCAATCCATCACACTACCATTAGTGGGATTTGTAGACCCAGCAGCGACCCACTGTGAATACAGTGTGGGATTAATACCACCAATAGTTCAACCTTTTTAGTCGGGAGCGCGGTTTTGTATTTTTATATTATTATCTGTAAGATCTAAAAGACCCCTGGGATGTCCTATCTTCTCAGATGTTAATTTACTGTCACAGTCTCTGGATGTCTGAAGGACACTAATGATTTTCTGATTCATATTGAGAACATAAAGGTTATAGAAGTCCCATTACTCTGTACATTGGATATCAAGAGTATTTATACTAATATCCCCTATGAGGAAGGGGTTAAGTGTATTCAGGATGAGCTGTCACTAAATAATGAGTTTTTCTTTTGACCTTATTGGAATTTGTACTTACAAAGAATTATTTTTGTTTTGGTAAAGATTTTTTTTCACCAGATACAAGGCTCCCCTATGGGGGCCCCAGTGGCACCCAGTTATGCTAACCTTTTCATGTCATCCTATGAATCACAGCATGCTCTTGATTGAAGGTTGAAATCCTTGTCCAGGAGCTGGCTGCGGTTTGTGGATGATGTGTTTATGCTTTGGGTGGGGACTAAACAAGAACTTCTTGAGTTTGTGAATTATTGGAATACTTGCAAGGAACTTATCTATTTCTCATTATTGCTGCAGGTTCCCCATGCTAAAGCCACCTATGAGGTCCATTGATTGTCATTTCTTCTAGTCCGCTCTCCATAATGTGTGCATGCCCAGCAGTCCTCTCATTATATTCCAGGACTGGTTTGTGGGCCTGTGAATTTTGAAAATATTGCAAATCATTAATCTGGTGTCAGCAGCATCTGCCCTATGTACAGTATGTATTAATGTAGTTAATGTTACAATGGCAGCCATTGCCTGCCGCTTCTCCCTTCTCCTGAGTGGGCATGGGGCCACGTCTCTTATCCTGCTCTGCACCTCCCTTTACAGGAGTCCAGAATTGCATGCTCACCTCTGTGCTTTCCTTCCAGGTCCTCTGCCATAGGTTGTTCGCACTCCCTGGCTCTTAAAGGGCCAGCGTGCGCAACCTTAGTTTTCCACATCCTATTGTTGATCCTTCTGGGTATTTAAGTTATCCTCCACTTGGGGAGGGTGCCTGGACTTTAGGTTCCTAGCTTGCCAATGTTTCAGTGAAAGTCTGCTAATCTGTTTGCCTGCCCATGTACAGTACCTCTGCCTGTTATTTGATTTTGATCATACACTGCCTGCCCTGACTATAGCCTGACTATGTATTGAACTATTGCTGCCTGGCCTGACCTCAGACCAGTTTCACGGATATGCACAAACTGCCTGCCCTGACCTCAGTCTGTCTCCTGGCTACGATTATGTCAGGGACCCAGGGGTGCTATTCCTCATCGGGTTCGCAGGCGCGGGCATCAGGTGCAGGTAGCTCCTCCTCCTCCTCCTGGCAGGGCATCTGGCGCTGGTATGGCCAGTGCGCGTGCGCGGGTCGAGCGCCGTGTGCAGGTGCACGGTACGCAAGCCGCGTGCCCGTACACGGAAATACAAGCGTAGTGCGCACACGCCCTTCCAGGCCACAGGTGCTACTCAGGCTGGGGGAGGGCTTCAGCTGTCACCACTAGCCCTCAGCCCTATGATTGGCCTCTGACTAAGGAAGCTTCCTGGTTGCCTGCAGCCAGTGGGCGGTCCTGGGTTCCCTGTGTATTTAAAGCTGGTCAGAGCCTTGATTCATTGCTGAGTTATTCTACCTCATGGTGAACACCCAGCTCCCTCCTGTGAACCTGTTGTTTAAACTGACTTCCCGGCTACCGACCCTTTGCTTGAACCTTCAACTACGATTCCTGCTGCCCGCCACGACCCGGAACTGGACCTGACTACCCAATTGGATTATCCTTTTGTACTACGCTATTTCTGGACTTTATTCGTCCCTGCCAAGGGGTTCCACACCTGGCCGCTACTCCGGCCCTGACATAATAACTCAGCCTGACCATGGAACCCGCTGGGACCTGCGGACGGTGCCCTTTCCTTGTCTGAGCAACTGACGCTGGTGGCGCAAGCCCTTCAAGACATGCAGACCAGCCATGAACACCTATTGGGGAGGATGAATGCCCAGGAGCTGCGCCAGGCCCAGGCCACTGCGCTACCACCCTCACCTCCTCCCGTTCCAGGCCCCTCACTAGAGGTGGTGAACAGTGAGCCCGCCGTGGCCCTACCGGAACGCTTTTCTGGAGACAGAAAGAAATGCCGTTCGTTTCTCATCTCCTGCGAACTACTGTTCTCCTTGAAACCCCGCACCTATTCCTCGGACTATGTTAAGGCACGGACAGCCATCTCTCTGCTCACGGGACCCCCACAGACCTGGGGCCATCAGCTCCTGCAAACTGATAGTCCAGTGCTGTCCTCTTGGGGCTCCCTTGTTTCCGCCATGCAGGCACTCTTTGATGACCCCCTGCGGGCCTCCACCTCTAGGGGCACTCTCCGTTCCCTTCGGCAAAGAGGGCGTCCAGTGGAGGACTACATTACGGAGTTCCGGGAGATCGCCCCAGATACCGGACTCAATGAAGTGGCCCTTATCGACCAGTTCCGGATCGGTCTGTCGGACCAGTTAAAAGACGAACTCGCCCGTATCGGGGTCCCGGAGGTCCTGGAAGGGCTGATGAGCACAGTTACCCAACTGGACCGTCGTTTCCGGGAACGGAGGATGGAGAGGCAACACGCTCTGCCCCCTCCTGCATGGCGATCCGACCCTCTTCCATTTCCAGTCCTTGTGCCATCCTCCACAGCGGGGACCTCGCCCCAGAGGAACCAATGCAGATCGGAGTAGTCAGGGGTCCGCTCTCAGCGGTCGAGAGGTCCAGACGGCGGACTCTCAATCTCTGCCTCTACTGTGCCAAACCCGGGCATATGTTGAGAGACTGCCCCATCAAACCACCTACAGGTAGGACTGTCACTTCTGCTGCATTCCGGATTATGCCTGTATACAACGGTTCTTCACATTTAACCCTATGTGTTTCCCTGCAGCTGAACGGAACTGGCCATGAACTTACGGCCTTAATCGATTCGGGCGCAAGCAGCTGTTTTTTCGATCTTGAACTTGCCACGCAGCTGGGACTACTCTTGCGCCCCAAGGAACACCCGTCTCGACTCCACATGGTGGACGGCAGTACATTGAAGACCGGACCTGTCTTCATGGAATCACACCCCCTTGCCCTTTCCATTGGTCGCCTCCACCATGAAGAGATCGTATGGGACATCGTACCCTCTCCCCTGTTTCCAGTTATCCTGGGCATCCCATGGCTTCAAAGCACAACCCCAAATAGACTGGGCCATGGGACGTGTCACACTTCAGTCCTCCTACTGTGTCTCCCACTGCATCTCCCCTGCTCCTGGCCCTCTGCTGGCCCTGGCCTTATCTTCTCAGGTATTGCCCGCCAAATACGGGAATATGCGGATGTCTTCGAGAAGGCAGGGGCAGACACCTTACCTCCCCACAGACCCTATGACTGCCCCATTGATCCACTCCCGGGGCCCCGCTGCCGCACGGACGGTTATACAACTTGTCTGAGCCCGAGACCCGGGCGCTGAGGGATTATATAGAGGAGAGTCTGGCGAAGGGCTTCATCCGCCCGTCCACCTCCCCAGTCGGTGCAGGTATCTTTTTGTGGGGAAGAAAGACGGGGTCTTCGGCCCTGTGTGGACTACCGGGCCCTTAACAACATCACCAGGAAGAATAAATACCCTCTCCTCTCATCTCTGATCTCCTGGACCGAGTGAAGGATGCCAGAGTATTCTCCAAGATCGACCTCCGGGGGCCTACAATCTTGTGCGAATCCGTGAGGGTGACGAATGGAAGACGGCTTTTCGTTCCAGATTCGGCCATTATGAGTATCTGGTGATGCCCTTCGGGCTTTGCAACGCCCCAGCTACATTCCAAAGCTTCATCAATGATGTCTTCCGTGATCTTCTGGACACATACGTGGTGGTGTATCTGGATGACATCCTTATCTTTTCCCACACACTCCAGCAGCATGAGAGACATGTGAAAGTAGTCCTCCAGCGTCTTCGGACGCATAGGCTCTATGGGAAGCTGGAGAAGAGCATCTTTGAAGCCCCCACTGTCGAATTCTTGGGATACATACTGTCCCCTGGAAGGGTGGAGATGGACCCCAAGAAGGTTCTGGCCATCCTGGAATGGCCTATCCCACAGAATCGACGAATGGTCCAACAATTCATCGGTTTTGCGAATTTCTACCGTCGCTTCATCCGGAACTTCTCGGCCATATGCGCCCTATTACGGTCCTAACCGGGAACAACGCTCCGCTTGCATGGACCCCTGCCGCTCACAAGGCCTTCCGAAACCTCCAAAGACTTTTCACACAAGCTCCGGTGCTGGCGCAACCTGACGTTGCTCTCCCTTTCTACCTGGAGACGGATGCATCAGAAAGAGCCGTCGGGGCAGTTCTCTCCCAAAGACAAGGGGAGAAGCAACTCCTACACCCAGTGGCGTTCTACTCCCGCAAGTTAACCAAGGCAGAGCGCAACTACGATGTGGGCGAAAGGGAACTACTAGCCATTAAGAACGCGCTGGAGGAGTGGCGGCATCTGCTGGAAGGAACCAAGCACCCGGTAACCGTGTATACCGATCACCGTAACCTGGAATACCTTTGTACTGCTAAAAGGTTACGGCCCCGGCAAGCCAGGTGGGCCCTCTTCTTTTCCCGTTTCACCCTCCAGATAACGTATCGTCCTGGATCAAAGAACGGGAAGGCTGATGCCCTTTCCCGTCTTTACGACTCTGATGCCATCCTTACGCCTCCAGAAACCATCCTTCCAAGTACCTACTTCCTGGCTACTCAACACTCGTTACTTGAAGAGATCCGACGAGCCAGCGTGACTGTACCGTCGGAAGCGGCACACCTGCCACAAAGGCATGGCTTACGTTACCATCAGGGAAAGATCTACGTGCCTACCTCCCATCGGGTACCGGTCCTGCAGCATCATCACGACCACCCAACAGCAGGTCACCGGGAGTACGCAACACTTTGGAGTGCGTGCATAGACAGTTCTGGTGGCCTTCCTTAGCGGCGGACGTACGGTCCTTTGTGGGCTCATGTACTGTCTGCGCCATGCACAAAAGACCCCACACCCGGCCAGTCGGCCTGCTACAACCTCTACCCGTGGCAACGGTGCCCTGGAGGGACCTCGCCATGGACTTCGTGGTGGATTTACCTCCTTCACAGGGCCACACTACGATCTTGGTCATAGTAGATAGATGCACCAAGATGGCACACTTTATCCCGACTACCGGCCTTCCAACGGCCCAACACACCTCAAAGTTATTCCTACAGCACGTGTTTCGCCTACATGGGCTCCCTCCTCTATTGTGTCTGATCGAGGTTCGCAGTTCACCTCCCGGTTTTGGAGCCAATTTTGCCGCTGCCTCCACATCACCCGTAACCTGTCCTCGGCTTATCATCCCCAGTCCAATGGCCAGACGGAGAGGACGAACCAGACCTTGGAGCAGTACCTCCGCTGCTATTCATCATACCTGCAGGACGACTGGGTGGACCTTCTCCCTCTGGCAGAATATGCGTACAACCAACAGCAGCATGCCTCTACGGGACTCTCTCCCTTTACGCGAATTACGGGTACCATCCGTTGACGCTTCCGGACCTTCCGGTGGACATTCCCGTACCTGAGGTGGCCCAGCGCCTCCGCCGTCTCCGGGGTTTGCTACGTACCCTGGTGCAGAAGCTCCGCACTACCCAGCAACAGCAAAAGGCTCAGGCCGATCGGAGACGCATCGACAGCCCCAAGTACAAGAGCGGGGATAGGGTATGGTTATCCTCTCAGCATCTCAAACTGACCTGCCTGTCAAGGAAATTGGGTCCTCACTATTTGGGGCCATTTACTATCTCCTCAATGGTCAACGATGTCGCGGCGAGACTAAGCCTGCCTGCCTCATTTAACATCCATCCGGTTTTCCATGTATCACTACTGAAACCCTACCGGGCCAACACCCTTGCGGGCAGAGTCCCGATGCCTCCTGCTCCCATTCAGGTGGATAACGATGAAGAATACGAAGTCCAAGGAATCCTAGACTCCCGCAGGCGCCGTGGAGTCTTGGAATACCTTGTCCACTGGAAGGGGTATGGACCCGAGGAGCGTTCCTGGGAGCCAGCAGGTAACCTTCATGCAGATGCCAAAGTCCGCGCATTCCACCGGGCTCATCCTGATCGGCCCTCTTAGGTTCGCGTCCGGCGGCCGCTCCTTGGTGGGGGGCTTTGTCAGGGACCCAGGGGTGCCGTTCCTCATCGGGTTCACAGGCACGGGCATCGGGTGCAGGTAGCTCCTCCTCCTCCTCCTGGCAGGGCATCTGCGCTGGTATGGCCAGTGCGCGTGCGCGGGTCGAGCGCCGTGTGCAGGTGCGCGGTAAGCAAGCCGCGTGCACGTACACGGAAATACGAGCGTAGTGCGCACACGCCCTTCCAGGCCACAGGTGCTACTCAGGCTGGGGGAGGGCTTCAGCTGTCACCACTAGCCCTCAGCCCTATGATTGGCCTCTGACTAAGGAAGCTTCCTGGTTGCCTGCAGCCAGTGGGCGGTCCTGGGTTCCCTGTGTATTTAAAGCTGGTCAGAGACTTGACTCATTGCTGAGTTATTCTACCTCATGGTGAACACCCAGCTCCCTCCTGTGAACCTGTTGTTTAAACTGACTTCCCGGCTACCGACCCTTTGCTTGAACCTTCAACTACGATTCCTGCTGCCCGCCACGACCCGGAACTGGACCTGACTACCCAATTGGATTATCCTTTTTGTACTACGCTATTTCTGGACTTTATTCGTCCCTGCCAAGGGGTTCCACACCTGGCCGCTACTCCGGCCCTGACAGATTATTGCCTGTCCCCTCAGTGTTTCACATCGGTGTCTCTGACCCAAGTGGGTCAGCTGCCAACTGCACCAGGAATATCTAAAGAGGCTGGTGGCTTCCCTGCAGTTAAGATCAGATCCTTGTAGAGGGGTAAAAGGGTGAAAAAACGGTGTACTGGCAGGATAATTTGCTTATATGCAAAATAAATGTGGAGCCTCAGTATTGGGTCTACAAGACTACAACATAATGAAAGCCAGATATCCCTCAAAGGAAGGAAAACCGAGAAAAGGGTTGTCCCCATTACAGAGATCACCAAATCCACCATATTACGGTATGTCGAGATGCCGCTTTTTTACAAGCTTTAAGGATGTGACAAGGAAGATCTAAGCCAGTTATCCATCCACAGACAGCTGTTTCGGGGTGTGGCCCCTCATCAGTGTGGAGTAGGATTCTGGCTAACCGGAGCAAAGCCTTGGAGACTACTCAAACAAAATAATAGCTGATCTTAGGGAGACCAACTACAAAAAAAACTGCGGAGCCTCATTTAAGAGTCTCAACACAGCAATCCAAAGTGCAAAGCTCCCTGGGAAACAGTAATATGCAAAATAAATGTGGAGCCCCAGTATTGGGTCTACAACACAATGAAAGCCAGATATCCCTCAACTGGCTTACATCTTCCCCGTCACATCCTTAAAGCTTGTAAAAAGCAGGATCTTGACATAGGGGCCACTTAATATGGTGGATTTGGTGATCTCTGTAATGGAGACACCCCTTTGCTCGGTTTACCTTCCTTTGAGGGATATCTGGCGTTCATTGTGTTGTAGACCCAATACTGGGGCTCCACATTTATTTTGCATATTACTGTTTCCCAGGGAGCTTTGCACTTTGGATTGCTGTGTTGAGACTCTTAAATGAGGCTCTGCTGTGTTTTCTGTAGCTGGTCTCCTTGGGATAAGCTATTGTTTTGTTTGAGGATAATTTGCTTAGGAAGAGCCCTATGGCAAACCGGTTAGTTGGCCAGTTAATAGGAAACCTGACAGGCTACTAACCATAGGCCATCACTATTGTGTTCTTGGACATCCCTTTTAAAAGTAAGATGAATATTTTTAAAACCCCATGCGGCATCTGTTGTTGTGAGGATGACTCTTAAAAGAATTCATTAAAATTCAACAGAAAAGCCCCAGTAGAAGTATTAAAACAGTATGTTATACATTACAGGCAAAGTCACGTTCAGTGCTTCAGTTGATCATAGTTTGCAGCTGGGATGAATGTTGTTACACATAGTTAACAATTGACTCATTGGTTTATTGAATCTGCCGTGTTGATTATTTGTACGGTCGTCTGTTTTTCCGTTGGCTGCAGTCCACTCTTGTAGACAGATCAATGCACATTCTGACAGATAGGCAAAAATGTATTTTCCCAATGGTGTTCTGATTTATCTATCCTCTAAGCGGGTTGTTGCACTCTATTTCTCATTAATTGTTTCAGCAGCATTATACCATAGCAAATATATCAAAGAGTAGAGTTCAGGAACACATTGCAATGGTAAATTACAGCACACAAACACATAATGAGAACAATTGTGATACAATATACATCTATAGAGCACAACAGTTATACAATGTACAGCCAAGGAGGGTAATAGTGATACAATGTACAACCAAGGAGGGTAATAGTGATACAATGTACGTCCATAGAGGACAACAGCGATACAATGTACATCCATAGAGGACAATAGTGATACAATGTACATCCATAGAGCACAACAGTGATACAACGTACATCCATAGAGGACAACAGTGATACAATGAACAACCAAGGAGGGTAATAGTGATACAATGTACATCCATAGAGGACAACAGCGATACAATGTACATCCATAGAGCACAATAGCGATACAATGTACATCCATAGAGCACAATAGTTATACAATGTACATCCATAGAGGACAACAGCGATAAAATGTACATCCATAGAGGACAATAGTGATACAATGTACATCCACAGAGCACAATAGTGATACAATGTACATCCATAGAGGACAATAGTGATACAATGTACATCCATAGAGCACAACAGTGATACAACGTACATCCATAGAGGACAACAGTGATACAATGAACAACCAAGGAGGGTAATAGTGATACAATGTACATCCATAGAGGACAACAGCGATACAATGTACATCCATAGAGCACAATAGCGATACAATGTACATCCATAGAGCACAATAGTTATACAATGTACATCCATAGAGGACAATAGTGATACAATGTACATCCATAGAGCACAATAGTGATACAATGTACATCCACAGAGCACAATAGTGATACAATGTACATCCATAGAGGACAACAGTGATACAATGTACATCCATAGAGGACAACAGTGATACAATGTACAACCATAGAGGACAATAGCGATACAATGTACATCCATAGAGGACAATAGTGATACAATGTACATCCAAAGAGGACAACAGTGATACAATGTACAACCAAGGAGGTTAATAGTGATACAATGTACAGCAAAAGTAATTATAGGATGTGTTGACACACGTTCAGGCTTTGATTCAGATTTAGACACAGATTCTACTTCTAATGCAAGTGATGGGGATATTTCATATCCCATTCACAGGTGTAATGACCCAGAGTGCCATTACCACTCAGCAGCACCCCGCTACTGTATTCTATGGGCAAACACAGTGTCATCTTATGCATTTATTTCAGTTCACTACAATGTGCATTGTTATTTCTATGCAACTGTTATTGTTCATATATGTACCTGGTTCACCAGAAGGTGGCAGCAAGCATGGCAGAGCTACATTTGCAGAGGATGGAACCTTCTTTCCATTCTCTTCTCTCCCTCTAAGGAGGAGTTTAGTTAGTTAGAGGTCAGTGGAGAGTACCCCTGCTTGGTGAAGGAACCAGGTCCTCGTCCCTGGTGACGTGTCCTGCCTAAGCCAGCTAGAGCACCTTCAGCTCTGCTGGACACAGAGGCCACAGCTTGGAGCTTCAGAATCCAGGAGGTATAGATTCCCTGGTATTAATCTAGAGACAGACTACAGAGAAAAGTTGCAGCATAAAGAAAGAAGCAAAGTTATACAGTAAGCTTATCAGCACAGCAGAGCCAGAGAGCAGCATATGTAGCAGTGTTGACTTTCTTTGCCTGCCAGAGTTAATAATAACACCTGCTGGGAACCAAGACAAAGCCTGAAACTGTTGGAGAAAAGTTTATTCAAGTAAAGCTGTTGAACTTCATCACAAGGTCTGAATTTATTTCTTCAAATCCCTCAATTATTGCCTCTATTTGCTCTGCTTCGGACGACAACGCCTGGGTTCTAGCGTATCCAGGTAGGAGCACCGTGACATGTGCACCAACATTAAGGGACATTTAGGCCCCCTACACCACTCTGGCATTCCTACACCTGGGTACCATCTACTACAACACTAAAAGAGGCCCTGTGCCTTTCTTGCTACACTGCAACTGGTGTCACGAAAAACATTTGCTTTAAGGGACCCGTGGTCGTTGCTGTAGCGTCGCACAGGCAGTGTAAAAAAGTAACATGAAATATGCAGCAGGCTCTGTACTTCACATGGAAAAGCCACTCATTGAATGACAAGAGGCTAATTCTCATATGGATTTAGTGCAGAAATCCAAACATCAGCCTTGAATCGCTGCCATGGATGATCTGGTAAAGTACATGTCAGATTTAATCTGTAATGCATGATCATACCCTAAGTAAAACCAAACTGTAGAAGAATGGTGTACACTGTACATATAAGAAAAATACAGATTCTACATTGTTGGTGGGGCATGCATTTAAGATTTTTGGATAAAGACTGCTGACATCCTACCGATTTTGAACCACGTTTCACAAAGTCATAACATGAGCATAGACAGGGGGCATTTTTCCGATGTGTAGGGTGCCTGGGGCAACAAGTCATACTACCTTCCAGGGTAGTTAGATAGAGGCCTATGATTTTGGCCAGAATTTGGCCCCAGTTTAGCATTAGATTACTGGATTTACATCCCTTTAGGGTTAAGTAATATGGCTTTGCCTCAGCAGAACCTTAGGCCCAAAATACGGATGCTAAAATTCATCCATATTGAACTAATCAAAGTAGAGTCCAATGGAAATGGTAGGAAATTTGAACCCTATAATGAATGTATGTATATATATATATATATATATATTATAATAGATGGAGAGATAATAGATGCAACTGTGCCCTGGCTCCTGTGGGGGCCAGAAGGCCCTCGGCCATTTAGTAAGACATTACTCTAATTATTATGGCATATGATAGGTGGAGGGGGGGCAGTCACAGATTTTGCTATGGGCTCAAAAGCTTCAAGTTATAGCTCCGCTGTAATAAAGGTGGCTGCTATTAATGCAAATCCAGGGCCAATTACCAAGATAAGACCTGAGTACAATCATAAATTGCTGGAGACATTTCATAGTATTGCAGCAATTACATAACTTAACATAAATCAGCGATAAATACAGAATTTTTATTTTGGGGAAATGCTTTTTAATCACTAAAGCTCTGACTCAAAGCAATTTACGTAGGCTTCACAATAGCTATCTCCATTCATTACTATGTATCAGTGCTTTAAAGATTGAGCACTGCGCTTAAAAGGCAGCGTTTCAATCAATCCTGTGACATTATCTGTAGGAAGCAGCTATATCTAAATGAGGATGTTACACCCCAGTATAGAATAATAAAGAATACGTTCCATTGTAACAGGAGTAAAGTTATACGGTAGACTGATACTGATAGTCAATGATTATGGGTATTAAATGGTTGTCTCAAGACCATTTATGACCAGAAAGCTGAGCCTCTAAGTTATAGCAGTTCCAGCTGATTACCGGGTTAGAGTCAGACCTCTCCACTGAAGTCCATGAAACGTATGGAAGGAGTTGAGCCATGAGGTTTTGATCTCTCTGATAACTCCTGTAGACATCAATGGAAGGAGCCATTGACCTTCCAACTGTCCGTTGACTACTATGAAGAAATTGGCCAGAGGTTCCAGCATCATCAATCTTCCAGTAAGCGAGGATCCCAAAGGTGAGTCCCATAACTATCAGGTGTTAATACCATATTCTGTGACTCTACAAATTGTAGAGTTTCCTATATGTTGTTCATTCTCTAATATGTTGCACAGTCCCAAATATGTCCAGTGGTATACTCATCCATCCATATCGCCCTGCGGAGATAGGAGTTGCTCAAGCAATCAAGCCTAGGAGAGTGACCATAAGTCAAGACATAAAAGCAGTGCAGGTTTTTTATAACGGATAAGATAAAAACATGGAGTGATATGGTTAACGTGGGCCATTATTGTAGCACCAATGAGGTCCAACAGGCTTCATTACAATACGATGAAGTGAGACTCAAGTAAAGACTAGTGATGAGCGGGAGGTGCCATATTCGATTTCGACGAAATTCGCGAATATTCGCTAGAATATTCGTCTCATATTCGTCGAAATCGAATATTCGTTATTATTCTAGTTATCGCGATTATTCTGCGATTTAAATAATCTTATTGCGATTCTTTATTTTTTTAACAAGGCAACTTGCCGATATTGGTTTGATATCTAGAATTAGCGAAGATGATGAATATGACGAATGTATTCGTCATTTTCCTCAAAACGAAGATAACAAAATAATCTCCATCTTCGTTTTAGCTCCATATTCGTCGACTTCGCTAATTTTTGCAGTGGACTAAATAAACGGCAGGTAAATTCGCTATGCGATAATATTACATTGCCTTTTTTTTTAAATAGAATAATACTATTCTATTTATTTTTTATAAAGGCAAAGTAATATTATCGCATTAGATTCGCTATACGATAATATTACTTTGCCCTTTTTTAAATAAATAGAATAGCATTATTCTAGTTAAAAAAAGGCAAAGTAATATTATCGCATTAAATTCGATATGCGATAAGTTATCTAGAATTAACGAAGATGACGAATATAGCCCTATATTCTCCATATTCGTTAAATCTAATAGGAAAGTTCACTCTAAGTTAGAAGCGCAATGCAATTAAATATTTTCGCATTGCGATTCCAACCTAGAGCTGTGTTCAAAGTTTAAAAAATAAATTACAATACTTACCACGAATTGACGAATCACAAGGAATAATCGCGTATGCACGCGATCATGTGACAATCGTGTCACGTGACGTTTTTACTTTCGGTTTCGCGACTGGTGCTGACTTTTGAAAAATCGAATCGAGATCGGATCGAGATGGGGCGAAATTCGTTTACCGAAGAGGAGGAAGATTATATAATCAATGTAAGTATAGTAACATGTTTAATGTTTATTTCATCACATGATTGTATTACATATTGCACGCATATCTGATTCTGAACATTATTTTTTAACACTTTATCTACAGAAAAATATTTATGTGTAGATCTACTGTTGTAAAATATTCGAGTATTCGAATATTTACCAGGATACGATTTTTATTTTATTTTTTTATTTCCCCTTCCTTCCTTCTTTTTTTTCTTTTTGGTTTCCTAAAGCAATATATTACTTGTTGTGTAGACCCCATACACATACAATCCCAGTGCAAACAGATCTTAGAAGTAAATTTAAAAAAATTAAAAATAGTATACTAAAAATGTTGATTATATGTTTGCATCTTTATCCTGCAGACAATGTTGGAGAAGGGTTACGGCCTGACCCGCAAGCATGCGGAGAAGACCGCCATAATCCTGTCCCTCCAGAAGGAGATGGAGGAGAGGTTTGGCCACATGCCAGTAAAGGAGGCCATCCAAAAAAGTGGTGCGACCTCAAGAGGCACCACCCAGAGCGCATCAGAGAGCGGAGTGCTGTACTGTGCCCAGGTACATTGCTTACATGACTTTTATATATCTCTCTACACCTCTATGTAATGTATCTAGTCAGTGATGCTCTAATCCGTACAGATGGAGCTGGGTTAACAGTGTTAACACACAAACTCTTAATAGGAATTTCATAACTCATCGCGTTATCTATAAACAAAAGCCATTGTAAAAAAAAGCTAAACGCATCTAGTTTACATAACATGGCTCATAAAGCATGTGTGTTAACTCTACTACATCCGTATTTCATCCCTTACAGCCCCCAGTACATGTACGGTGCAACAGAACGTCACTTAATGCCCAGCACCCTACATGTACATCGCTATGATCAGGCGGGCGCATGACCTTAATTCAGCGGCAGGGTACGGCCGTTACTGATGTACGGACACAGGCTGCATTCTCCCGCATATATCACAGATACTGGCACATCAACTCCTGCACGGCCACGATTAGCGCTGACCTTGGCACATGCGCGTTATTGGTAACTTAGGCCGGTTTTACCATCTGTAACACAGGTTTTAAGAATGTCAGTTCCCTACAAAATGAGGCAAATCAACCATTGGATTGCAGATGCCTCCATATAGAAATGTATGGATCTTTTACATTTTTATGATTCTTGAGTTGTTTGTTTACATTTTTAACAATTTGTGATTATTACAGGTAAAACCGTCCCCTCTGTCCGCCACCGCAAAGAAAAGCGGAGGACATTGAGGTGTCCACGGAGGAGGAGGAGACGGAGGAACAGCCAGGACCCTCCACCCTTACAGCGGCCCATCCACCACCGGAAGTGGTGACAATGGAGGAGGCGAGTGCTGACCTCAATATTGTGGAGGTCGAGGTTGAGGAGGAGGCTGGACCGTCCCAGCCACCAGAATCGCCCCCACATCCTGAAGAGGAGGAGGAAGAGGTCGTATACACGCCTCACCAGGAGGGTAAATATGTGCACACACCAATATAAATCGGTACACAAAACATATTCAAAAATATCACACGATCCCTGAACAATAGCAGACCTTAGTTAACATGGCTGCCCGTTTAGCTAAGCAGGTTTTGCACCTCATTTCCAAAGCGATTATGCCTGGGGGACGGTTTTTGTTGGTCTGCAATAGTACGTCCCTGTTAAGGGGAGCACCCAGGAATTTTGTATAGTGGGGTCGGAATAAAAAAAGCTACGGCAATTGTTATCAGCCCCTCCTACATATAATAGGCCACTCCCAACAAACAATGTACAGCTGAAATTATATTGTTGAGGATGAAGGTAAGAGTCTTACCCTCATCCTACATAGACGCACTTTACTCAGTATTCAGGGCCCCGACATAAAGCTCCTGTACTTACACTCACACTGTCCCCTAGAATAGCGAAAGAGGAGTGGAGGAGGAGAAGCTGCGCGATTTTAACGGAGTGTAGGTCCGGGTGGGGGTACAGAGAGCTCCTCCGCTCTCCTCCCTCCCCAGATCCTAGTAATCATGCTCCCTTCAGCCCCCCAGTAGCAGTAGTAAAGCTCACCATAATGTAGTAGTAATACTTTTCCTTATAATATAACAATAAATCAAATAACCCTGCTTAGTGCCCACAGTTCAGCTAATGTCCCCATAATGTATGCCAGTATAAAATACCCCTATATAGTGCCCCAGTAAATGACCCCATAGTTCTCCACTGCCCAATAGTGCCCCCAAATAATGTTCCTATAGTGCCACCAGATGCCCCATATTAATTAATTTGCCCCATACTGCCATCCATTTATTTGCTGGGCTTCTACCAGCAAATAGGCCTGAAGCCTATAGTGGTGATAGGCGGCGGGGCAGTGAACGATGCGCTCCCGTGCCCGCTGCAGCCTAATTAGAACCAGGGCCGTGCCGCCTATGGCGGTCGATAGCGGCCCTGGAGGATAAAAAAAAAACAATTTAATGGTTCTAGGGGGTCCAGACCTGTTGGACCACCCCTTGGAGTGCGCCACTGTCCCTGTGCATCAAGTCATGTCCCACTATGACGTACTATTGTGGGCTGGCCGTTAAGTGGTTAAAATGCCAACAATGAGGGGAAAACAGAAACTACAGTAATAGAAAACAATATAATTGCAACCAAACTCTGTAAACTACCAAAAAGTATTAACAAACCAAATAACATTATGCCATACCCGAACTCTCACAAAGTAAACCAAAATATTAGTAACATAAAAATCTATAGCTACTGAGTTAAGATTTAAATAGGCGGTTTTTAAACTCATACTCCACACTAAGCACTAATTGTCTTGTAACCTGAATTGCAGTAATTGTTTGTTTATTTATTTATTTTTACAGTTGTGAACAAGTGTGTCCGCCAAATGGCCAGGATGGAGCGGGAGTACAGGAGGGAGATGGAGGAGGTGGCCAAGCAGCAGCGGCGGCTGTTTCGAAAGATGCAGGAGATGGATAGGAGGCATCTCCGTGAAATGGCCAAGATGAGGGAGCTGCTGGCCCGGCTAAAAAATTGCCATAGAGGCCTATTGTACTTATTTTTTTCTATAATGTTATTTATAAATAGTTTATTAACCGTTATAACTTGTGCTTTCGTTTTTCTAATGTTATGTTACGGTGTAATTTTATAACTTAGTTGTAAGGCCTCTTCAGTCTAGGGTCAGACTCATCTGGATCAGGACAGACAGAAGTAGGCACACGGTAACACTGTAGTATAAGGCCCACACATAACTCAGCAGTGTCAGGACATACAGAAGCAAGTATTGTTAACGGTGAAGTATGAAGCCCACACCATCTGCTGTTAGACGTAATCCAGCGTGTGTGCGGTGCTGATCATGTATGGGTGGGAAGAGCGGTGGTACACCCTCATCCTCCTCCATCACCTCCAAAAGCTTCCTGCATTGCCTTCCCCAAGATGTCCCACTCACAGTCGCTGTCTAACAAGAGCAGGGAGGATTCCAGGGGGGTTGGTCCTGCAGGAGGCGGAGAGCAGCAGTTGCTGCTGCTCAGAGCCGGGCCAGAGGACTCTGTGGCACAGTATTGTGCCACTAGAGCCACAACTGCCTCGCCACCCTGAGAGGTATCGGCGGGGCGGCTGCTAAGAGCCAAAAAATCAATGAGTTGTATGATCAAGAAATACACACCCGCACTGACCGTCCCTTTATTTTTGATCTCCATAGTAACCGCCCATTTAACAGCGCCCATATGTTTAATAGTGGCCCCTGCCCCCATGCATGTAGCAGTGTAGTTGTGGCATTATCTGACTCAATATTTTAGGAGTCTCAGGACATGCAAAGTGGCAAAACCTTGGATCAGTTGTTATGGTAACCAGTCCAGGAGTAGGACCCGCGAGCTTCTAGTGGCTGACATGTGACCGTGTAAATGGCAGTTGCCAGCCTTGTATTGACTGTAATGGATGTCATTTTTGGGAATAGCGCTGAAACGGTACGTCCTAGAGAGCAGAGACCCCCGCAAGTATTGATTCCATGTACTAAGGGATGTGTACACCAAGTATCGTTGAAATCGATGGTTGCATGTTTGAGTATTTGTGGAACATACACAGATGCATACATACATATATACATTATTTTACATACATACAGTATATATCTATGTGTGTATATATATATATATATATATATATACACTCACCTAAATAATTATTAGGAACACCATACTAATACGGTGTTGGACCCCTTTTGCCTTCGGAACTGCCTTAATTCTACGTGGCATTGATTCCACAAGGTGCTGATAGCATTCTTTAGAAATGTTGGCCCATATTGATAGGATAGCATCTTGCAGTTGATGGAGATTTGAGGGATGCACATCCAGGGCACGAAGCTCCCATTCCACCACATCCCAAAGATGCTCTATTGGGTTGAGATCTGGTGACTGTGGGGGCCATTTTAGTACAGTGAACTCATTGTCATGTTCAAGAAACCAATTTGAAATGAATCGAGCTTTGTGACATGTTCATTATCCTGCTGGAAGTAGCCATCAGAAGATGGGTACACGGTGGTCATGAAGGGATGGACATGGTCAGAAACAATGCTCAGGTAGCCCGTGGCATTTAAACGATGGCCAATTGGCACTAAGGGGCCTAAATTGTGCCCAGAAAACATCCCCCACACCATTACACCACCACCACCAGCCTGCACAGTGGTAACAAGGCATGATGGATACATGATCTCGTTCTATTTACGCCAAATTCGGACTCTACGATTTGAATGTCTCAACAGAAATCGAGACTCATCAGGCCAGGCAACATTTTTCCAGTCTTCAACAGTCCAATTTTGGTGAGCTCGTGCAAATTGTAGCCTCTTTTTCCTATTTGTAGTGGAGATGAGTGGTACCCGGTGGGGTCTTCGGCTGTTGTAGCCCATCCGCCTCAAGGTTGTGCGTGTTGTGGCTTCACAAATGCTTTGCTGCATACCTCGGTTGTAGCGAGTGGTTATTTCAGTCAACGTTGCTCTTCTATCAGCTTGAATCAGTCGGCCCATTCTCCTCTGACCTCTAGCATCCACAAGGCATTTTCGCCCACAGGACTGCCGCATACTGGATGTTTTTCCCTTTTCACACCATTCTTTGTAAACCCTAGAAATGGTTGTGCGTGAAAATCCCAGTAACTGAGCAGATTGTGAAATACTCAGACCGGCCCTTCTGGCTAGTGTTGAGCGCGAATATTCGAAAAGCGAATTTTTTTAGCGAATATCGGCACTTCGCTAATTCGCGAATATTTCGAATATAGCGCTATAAATTCGCTATTTCGAATATTCGTTTTTTTTTTTTTTTTTTTAGTTATATTTTTTTCTTTCCCACTTCCCAAAAGTAGTTCTTACCTGTCATGAGGATTCCTGGCTTCCTGGCTGCTCCAGTCAGTGCCCGTTGCCGCTTCTGCCGACTTCCGTGCTCATGGAGCGTCCCCTTCCATGGGAAAATCTCTATATACTAAAATGTACTGTCGGATTTGAGGAATTACGTTGAAATCGCAATGCGATTAATTCTAGTTATATTAATCGCATTGCGATTACAACTTAGCACTGCTATCTTACATAGGTTAGAATTAACGAATATGGAATATATAGCTATGCACTAGCAGTGCTAAGTTGAAATCGCAATGCGAATACTTTAAGTTAAATTAATCGCATTGCGATTTCAACTTAGCACTGCTGCTATATTCCATATTCGTTAACTTCGTTAATTCTAGCAAGCTGACCCATTATAAACCCAGCTCTAAGTTGAAATCGCAATGCGAATACTTTAAGTTAAATTAATCGCATTGCGATTTCAACTTAGCACTGCTGCTATATTCCATATTCGTTAACTTCGTTAATTCTAGCAAGCTGACCCATTATAAACCCAGCTCTAAGTTGAAATCGCAATGCGATTAATATAACTTGAATTAATCGCATTGCGATTTCAACGTAATTCCTCAAATCCGACAGTACATATTTAGTATATGGAGACGTTCCCATGGTGA
The DNA here is from genome assembly GCA_033119425.1 of Bufotes viridis. Taxonomy (NCBI): domain Eukaryota; kingdom Metazoa; phylum Chordata; class Amphibia; order Anura; family Bufonidae; genus Bufotes; species Bufotes viridis. The sequence goes on from CM065591.1 coordinate 470,385,784, forward strand.
TGGGGACGCTCCATGAGCACAGAAGTTATGGTTGGCTTGGTAGATTAGCAGGATGACGATATGACGAATGTATTCGTCATATTCCTCAAAACGAAGATAACGAGTATTCTACATCTTCGTTTTAGCAACCTATTCGTCAACTTCGCTAATTCTAGCAATCAAATAGGAAGGTTGACTTACCAGACAGCTGTGTTAAATTCGCTATACGATTTTTTTTTTTTTTTAATAAATAGAATACTTATAATAATATTATCATATCAAGTAATATAATTATTGTATTAAAAAAAAATCGCATAGCGAATTTAACACAGCTGTCTCTATAGTCAACCTTCCTATTTGATTGCTAGAATTAGCGAGGTTGACGAATAGGTTGCTAAAACGAAGATGTAGAATACTTCGTTATCTTCGTTTTGAGGAATATGACGAATACATTCGTCATATTCGTCATCCTCGCTAATTCTAGATATGAAACCAATAGGAAAGTAGCCTTAAGTACAAATCGCAATATGCGATTATTTAAATCGCATTTTAATCGCGATAACTAGAAAAATGACGAATATTCGATTTCGACGAATACGAAGCGAATATTCATTCGAATATTCGCGAATTTCGTCGAAATCGAATATGGCACCTGCCGCTCATCACTACTTCTGGCACCAACAACCATGCCACGCTCAAAATTGCTTAAATCACCTTTCTTTCCCATTCTGATTTCAGGAGATTGTCTGGACCAGGACCACACCCCTAAATGCATTGAAGCAACTGCCATGTGATTGGTTGACTAGATAATTGCATTAATGAGAAATAGAACAGGTGTTCCTAATAATTCTTTAGGTTAGTGTATATATATGAATAACGCCAGGGCGTAGCTATATGGGGTGCAGAGGTAGCAGTTGCTAACGGGCCCAGGAGCCTGAGGGGGCCCAAAGACCCTTGTGCCGCATAAGAAGACACTGGTATTACGCTGGGTTCACACTTGGGTGTTTTACAGTGCGTTGAAATGCGCTGTAAAACGCTCAACAGGTGAAAAACCATGTTTCCCTATGGGCATGGTTCTCACCTGAGCGCTTTACAGCGCGTTTGAAAGAGCTGTAAACACTCTACGCCCAAAGAAGTACAGGATCTTCTTTGGGGCGTAGCGTGCGCGTCCCCATAGGGATATATAACGCAAGCAGCGCGCTCGACGCTCAATTTTACTTTAATTTTCGCAATGCGAAAATAGAAGTAAAGATCACACGTCGTATGCGTGAAGCGGACGCGCTGGTGTGAACCCAGCGTTATAGAAAGTGCATGCTGGTCAAGTTACACCTCTGGCCAGGGGCGTAACTATAGGGAAGCGGCTGATTTGGTGCCCAAACTCAGTAGGGGCCCACCCAGGTATTGTCAGGGCCCTCTCAACAGTATTATACAATGATATTATATACAGAAACAATGTACGAAATGGACGGAGGAGCTTCCGGGTCTCATCGCAGAGAGCGATCGTGACTAGCCAAAGGAGAGGGGTTGCATGGGAGGAGTGGGTTGTGTAGAAGTTTGTGGGGGGTAGTTGTGGGGGTAGGAGGGCCCATTCAAAAATTTGCTGTGGGGCCCAGTCCTTTCTCATTACGCCACTGAATAACGCTATACTCTACATATTCGCTCTCAGTCAAAAAGCGGGAAGGAATCATGTGTGGTCACACTCTGGCCAAATCAAATAAAAAATAAAAAATTACGACTATTCTAAAATAGAAATATATATCATTATATTCAACATAATGCTAATGCTATATATTTTCAGAATATTCAGGAATATTCTATGACACGAAAAAAATGCACAAGGAAAGATGCCTATAGACAGCTAAGTTTGTATTCGCAATGAAAGAATATAGAAAAAGTGGCAAAGTAATATTATCGCATATGCGAATAAAAACTTGGTCTCTATAGTCAACTTTCCTATTATGTGGCTTATCGAATATGGAGAATATAGCACTAAGTTTTTGTTCGCAATGCGATAATATTATCGAATATGGAGAATAGTATTAGGATCATATGCGATAATATTACTTAGTTACTACTACCTTTTTTTATAAATATAGTATAATTATTATACTTGATAATCATTATAATTATTTGATTTATTTAAAAAAAGTGGCAATTTGGCAAAGTAATATAATCGCATAGCGAATTAAACAAAGCTGTAGTCAGTCAACTTTCCTATTTGATTGCTAGAATTAGCGAAGTTGACGAATAGGTTGCTGAAACGAAGATGTAAAATACTTCGTTATCTTCGTTTTGAGGAATATGACGAATACATTCGTCATATTCGCTATTCGCTAATTCTACCAAGCCAACCATAAACTTCCGTGCTCATGGAGCGTCCCCATCACCATGGGAACGTCTCCATATACTAAAATGTACTGTCAGATTTGAGGAATTACGTTAAAATCGCAATGCGATTAATTCAAGTTATATTAATCGCATTGCGATTTCAACTTAGAGCTGGGTTTATAATGGGTCAGCTTGCTAGAATGAACGAAGTTAACGAATATGGAATATAGCAGCAGTGCTAAGTTGAATTTGCAATGTGATTAATTTAACTTGAAGTAATCGCATTGCGATTTCAACTTAGCACTGCTAGTGCCACTGCTATATTCCATATTTGTTGTTAATATTCTAGCCTGTGTAAGATAGCAGTGCTAAGTTGTAATCGCAATGCGATTAATATAACTTGAATTAATCGCATTGCGATTTTAACGTAATTCCTCAAATCCGACAGTACATTTTAGTATATGGAGATGGGGTACATGGTGATGGGGACGCTCCATTAGCACGGAAGTCGGCAGAAGCGGCAACGGGCACTGACGAGCAGCCAGGAAGCCAGGAATCCTCAGGACAGGTAAGAACTACTTTTGGGAAGTGGGAAAGAAAAATGTAACTAATAAAAAAAAAAACGAATATTCGAAATAGCGAATTTATAGCGCTATATTCGAAATATTCGCAATTAGCGAGTGCCGATATTCGCTAAAAAAATTCGCTTCGAATATTCGCGCTCAACACTAGTAAAGACCCTTTACACTGCCTGTTAGTCGGGTGGATTATCGTACTAAAGCTCATTAGCAACTATGATATAATGGTAATGGTGATTACCTGATGAACGAGAATGTTGCTTGTTCATCAGGAAATAGATCGTTGGCATCACCTAAATCATCATTTGCCAGCAGCAGATTGTGGTGTCTAAACAGCTCTCTGCCGCTGGCAAACAATGATTCTGTATGAAGACGAGTGATGGCATAAGCGATCACTCTTTCTCATACTGTGGAGGAGATCGCTGCATGTAAATGTGGCGGTCTTCTTCACCGACGAGCAGGAGATTGTCGAAAAGGATAATCATCTGCTCCATCAAGCAGTGTAAAGGGGTCGTAAGGATCAAGTGATTCTCAATCTGGCAGACCCAGCCCAGCCATATATGTATTGATTGGTCACCATTCATTTAGACAAGTGACCTTTCCTCTGGTGGTAACAGCTGATGACTGTAAGTTTTAGGATCCTCAGGACGGTTGCTTTTCTTGTGACAACCCCCTTAAAGGGGTTAACCCCTAAAATGCCTCCCCATACACCCAGGCCCCTCAGGTTGTACTTACCTGGCTCCCGGCACCCGCATCGCTTCTGATGCCAGTACGGCCTCCGCTGCATCTCCCTGTTGCGTGGATGAATACATTCGGGGGTCAGCTGGGTCACAGGTGTTGGGGAGCCAGGTAAAGTACAACCTGTGTGAGGGGCCCGGACCGATAGGGAGGCATTTTAGGGGTTGGGTATCCACATTAAGTACACTAAAAAGACTTTTCACATTTCCAACTCCCAGCCATAACATTAATTATACGTGAAGGTACACAATGTTCTTTGATATAATATTATAAATTATTCATCTCTTCTCTCCTGACATCAGTGTAATAAGTTTCCAATTACCTATAAAGTCGTCTTCTCCCTGTAAATAAAGGCCGCCTTTCATATTCTCATTTACACTTTGATTCATTACCTTGGAAGACCGAAGGACCAACTTTTATCTTTTTTATTATATCATTGTAATCCAAGCTCCTTTAATTCCTAAGAGATAAAATCTATGTATTTGTCAGGTGAAGCAGAGGAGCTGAGTCACAGCCACTCTCACTAATATTCGGATCCATTACAAGCCCAGCAAGCTGTAATTGCGCTAGAGTTTTTCCATTATAAAACTTCCAATAAGATGTCTGCAAAGCAAACAGGAATGGCAGCAATCAGAGCTAATTCTCATATAATTATGCAACACTGAATACTTGATAGCATCGCTGGACAACAAGTGGAAATCAGTCTGGGACAAAGATTTCTGTGTTTGGTGATTCATTATTCAAGAGGATCACACAGGAGGATTACAGTCGTACAATGTTATCCAGCTGGAGGATGGTGATCACAGATGACCGGAAGACAAATGCCAGGTTCCATAGCCCTGGAGTCACTTTTCTGAGGTCACACCTAGACTTTTGTAGCCCTTTTAATGGATTTTAACTATTGATCTATAGTCCAAAGCTGTACATTGACTTGTAGACAGTCTTGTTCTTGCAGCTGTCACTCGATATAAGTCCCTGCCTTAGGCCTCTTTCACACTTGCGTTCTGAGGATCTGGCAGATACTTCCGTCCCGCCGGATGCGTCAGAACGTAAGTCGCCTGAAAGCATTAGAAGACTGATCAGGATCCTGATCAGTCTTCGAAATGCTTTGAGGTTACCATGGCAGCCAGGACGCTATTAAAGTCCTGGTTGCCATAGTAGTAGTGGGAGCGGGGAGCGGTATGCTTACAGTCCGTGCGGCTCCCGGGCGCTCCAGAATGACGTCAGAGCGCCCCATGCGCATGGATCACATGATCCATGCGATCACGTGATCCATGCATGTAGGGCGCCCTGACGTCACTCTGAGCGCCCGGGAGCCGCACGGACTGTAAGTATGCTGCTCCCCGCTCCCACTACACTTTACCATGGCAACCAGGACTTTATCGTCCTGGCTGCCACGGTAACCATTGAGAAAAAGCTAAGCGTTGGATCCGGCGATGCGCCGAAATGACGTTTAGCTTAAGGCGGATCCGGATTAATGCCTTTCAATGGGCATTAATTCGGGTCGGCCTTGCAGCAAGTGTGGGATGCTGCGGTATTTTCTCCGGCCAAAAACGTTCCGGTCCTGAACTGAAGACATCCTGATGCATCCTGAACGGATTTCTCTCCATTTAGAATGCATTGGGATAATCCTGATCAGGATTTCTCGGCATAGAGACCCGATGACGGATCTCTATGCCGGAAAACAAAAACGCTAGTGTGAAAGAGCCCTAAGAGTATGACCACGCTGTACAGGTGTGATGAGGTCGTGATGTGGTTAGGAACCGCAACATCTCATTTCCCAATAGAAGTCAACTGCAAAATAGGTTTCTGAGATAGACCTGGGACTTTCACAATTGTGATGACTGCACCTGATTGACCGCACATACAGTAAGGCATGTCCTGCTGCTTGTGGTTGCTGATCGCATGAGATATACAGTTGAGTCATGGTTTGCGGTATTAATATTTATTATTAAATTATAACATTATTATTGTTGTAGTATATGTTTTACCTCTGGTGTCACCATTTGAAGTTAATCAGAATGCTAAAGAACCAGGAAAACCCATAATAGTTCAAACAATAGACCCGGACAAAAAAATGCATGATTATGCATGCGGTAATCACATGTAGTTGGACACATGCACTTCCTAAACGCATCATGACTACATCACAACTGCACTGTGTGGTCCTACCCTTACAAATGTAGTTGAATAAGGCTAGCCATACACACTAGAATAATACTGGATGAACCATCCGATTTCAGCAGGACCAGCCTACATCTAATGGGCTTCACTGCACTAGTTAACAGTTGGCCCACAGGGGTTAGAAACACTTGTGTAGAGCATTGAGGAGTGAGGCAAGATCATAATTGGAGACAGGCCAAGATCGGGCAGACAGAGTCAGGTCAGGGCAGGCAGCAAAGGGTCAACACAGTGGTCAGGCACTCGTCAGGTCAGGCAGCATCCAGGAATCAGGCAGAAGTTGGTAGATGAGCAGACAAACAGATAAAGCACACCTTTGCAGGAACTAGCAAGCTAGACTACCTATTGCTTAGGCACCTTTCCACAAAGGAAGATGCCTTAATTATCCTGACGTGACCAGCAATCTCTCAATTTTAACATCAGTATGAGGGTTTAGTAAGACCACAGTGTGCACCTGTCTTTTTATTGTTATATTGTTTATCACATCCACAAAACTGCCACCGTGTGTACGATATTTATTGTGGTACTTGCGGTCCGCTGCGGGCATCCTCCATTGTATGCATTTTTGCTGGGGATTGCCATTAGCAACGGGACACAAGTGCAGGATCTGCTGCCCTGTATATATATGCACAACTGCATTTGGGTTTGAGCATTTCCTGCCTGTTTAACACCACGCCATTCTTTCAGTCATTTTGTAAGTGGAGTGGCACCTGTGCCCACCCAGGAGGGCAGAGCAGTTGCAGGCATGGACAGCAGACATAATAAATGGAAGCTGAGCTGCAGTACTCTCGGCATGACCACTATAGAGTGGACAGATCCTTCTGCTTCCCATTCGGTTCACTTTTTAGTTTCCACTACTTGCAGCCCACTTTCACGGATGTAAGATACAAAAGTTTCACCTCAATGATTGCTACAGTATCACGGAAAGAAGGGGAAAAGGAGGTGTGTCTAGGAGTGCTAAAACTCGTCTTTATTAATATACTTTAAAATAAGGAGGGAAAGAGAATGGTGCTCATATATCTCCCAGTACTGGGGTATGTTCCTATGGTGCCACAGTGGACCGAGAGCAAATAGGTAACGAGGCATATGTTGGTGAATATTCACTTAAACATACACGCTTGCTGTGTGATTAGCATTGCAGCGTGCTGTTCAGTGCAGTATATGAACTGGAGGTATATTCTGGTGTTGGGATACAGTTAGCCCAAACCAGTAAAAATCATGCACACTGCCTGCTATAATAATGCAGTTCACTTGACTATTGCAAAATGAACCTTAACAAGGAGGTATGATATTGCTTCTCTTATATGTACATATACAGCAGGGTACCTAAGGATATATTGATCTGCACCTATCCACTAATTATGCCCCTGGATTTACAGGGTGCCTCAAAGATCACTAGTGGAATGTGTCAGATCAACTCCTATGCAGAGTGGTCACTGTTGTTGCGATCAGCAGCTAAAGAGAGCAGCGTCTCTGGATACTCTATCAACAAGGAAACTAGTATTCAGCTTGAGCCTACAACATAATGAAAGCCAGATATCCCTCAAAGGAAGGAAAACCGAGCAAAGGGTTGTCCCCATTACAGAGATCACCAAATCCACCATATTACGGCTATGTCGAGATGCCGCTTTTTACAAGCTTTAAGGATGTGACAGGGAAGATCTAAGCCAGTTATCCATCCACAGACAGCTGTTTCGGGTGTGGCCCCTCATCAGTGTGGAGTAGGATTCTGGCTAACCGGAGCAAAGCCTTGGAGACTACTCAAACAAAATAATAGCTGATCTTAGGGAGACCAACTACAAAAAACTGCGGAGCCTCATTTAAGAGTCTCAACACAGCAATCCAAAGTGCAAAGCTCCCTGGGAAACAGTAATATGCAAAATAAATGTGGAGCCCCAGTATTGGGTCTACAACACAATGAAAGCCAGATATCCCTCAACTGGCTTACATCTTCCCCGTCACATCCTTAAAGCTTGTAAAAAGCAGGATCTTGACATAGGGGCCACTTAATATGGTGGATTTGGTGATCTCTGTAATGGAGACACCCCTTTGCTCGGTTTACCTTCCTTTGAGGGATATCTGGCGTTCATTGTGTTGTAGACCCAATACTGGGGCTCCACATTTATTTTGCATATTACTGTTTCCCAGGGAGCTTTGCACTTTGGATTGCTGTGTTGAGACTCTTAAATGAGGCTCTGCTGTGTTTTCTGTAGCTGGTCTCCTTGGGATAAGCTATTGTTTTGTTTGAGGATAATTTGCTTAGGAAGAGCCCTATGGCAAACCGGTTAGTTGGCCAGTTAATAGGAAACCTGACAGGCTACTAACCATAGGCCATCACTATTGTGTTCTTGGACATCCCTTTTAAAAGTAAGATGAATATTTTAAAACCCCATGCGGCATCTGTTGTTGTGAGGATGACTCTTAAAAGAATTCATTAAAATTCAACAGAAAAGCCCCAGTAGAAGTATTAAAACAGTATGTTATACATTACAGGCAAAGTCACGTTCAGTGCTTCAGTTGATCATAGTTTGCAGCTGGGATGAATGTTGTTACACATAGTTAACAATTGACTCATTGGTTTATTGAATCTGCCGTGTTGATTATTTGTACGGTCGTCTGTTTTTCCGTTGGCTGCAGTCCACTCTTGTAGACAGATCAATGCACATTCTGACAGATAGGCAAAAATGTATTTTCCCAATGGTGTTCTGATTTATCTATCCTCTAAGCGGGTTGTTGCACTCTATTTCTCATTAATTGTTTCAGCAGCATTATACCATAGCAAATATATCAAAGAGTAGAGTTCAGGAACACATTGCAATGGTAAATTACAGCACACAAACACATAATGAGAACAATTGTGATACAATATACATCTATAGAGCACAACAGTTATACAATGTACAGCCAAGGAGGGTAATAGTGATACAATGTACAACCAAGGAGGGTAATAGTGATACAATGTACGTCCATAGAGGACAACAGCGATACAATGTACATCCATAGAGGACAATAGTGATACAATGTACATCCATAGAGCACAACAGTGATACAACGTACATCCATAGAGGACAACAGTGATACAATGAACAACCAAGGAGGGTAATAGTGATACAATGTACATCCATAGAGGACAACAGCGATACAATGTACATCCATAGAGCACAATAGCGATACAATGTACATCCATAGAGCACAATAGTTATACAATGTACATCCATAGAGGACAACAGCGATAAAATGTACATCCATAGAGGACAATAGTGATACAATGTACATCCACAGAGCACAATAGTGATACAATGTACATCCATAGAGGACAATAGTGATACAATGTACATCCATAGAGCACAACAGTGATACAACGTACATCCATAGAGGACAACAGTGATACAATGAACAACCAAGGAGGGTAATAGTGATACAATGTACATCCATAGAGGACAACAGCGATACAATGTACATCCATAGAGCACAATAGCGATACAATGTACATCCATAGAGCACAATAGTTATACAATGTACATCCATAGAGGACAATAGTGATACAATGTACATCCATAGAGCACAATAGTGATACAATGTACATCCACAGAGCACAATAGTGATACAATGTACATCCATAGAGGACAACAGTGATACAATGTACATCCATAGAGGACAACAGTGATACAATGTACAACCATAGAGGACAATAGCGATACAATGTACATCCATAGAGGACAATAGTGATACAATGTACATCCAAAGAGGACAACAGTGATACAATGTACAACCAAGGAGGTTAATAGTGATACAATGTACAGCAAAAGTAATTATAGGATGTGTTGACACACGTTCAGGCTTTGATTCAGATTTAGACACAGATTCTACTTCTAATGCAAGTGATGGGGATATTTCATATCCCATTCACAGGTGTAATGACCCAGAGTGCCATTACCACTCAGCAGCACCCCGCTACTGTATTCTATGGGCAAACACAGTGTCATCTTATGCATTTATTTCAGTTCACTACAATGTGCATTGTTATTTCTATGCAACTGTTATTGTTCATATATGTACCTGGTTCACCAGAAGGTGGCAGCAAGCATGGCAGAGCTACATTTGCAGAGGATGGAACCTTCTTTCCATTCTCTTCTCTCCCTCTAAGGAGGAGTTTAGTTAGTTAGAGGTCAGTGGAGAGTACCCCCTGCTTGGTGAAGGAACCAGGTCCTCGTCCCTGGTGACGTGTCCTGCCTAAGCCAGCTAGAGCACCTTCAGCTCTGCTGGACACAGAGGCCACAGCTTGGAGCTTCAGAATCCAGGAGGTATAGATTCCCTGGTATTAATCTAGAGACAGACTACAGAGAAAAGTTGCAGCATAAAGAAAGAAGCAAAGTTATACAGTAAGCTTATCAGCACAGCAGAGCCAGAGAGCAGCATATGTAGCAGTGTTGACTTTCTTTGCCTGCCAGAGTTAATAATAACACCTGCTGGGAACCAAGACAAAGCCTGAAACTGTTGGAGAAAAGTTTATTCAAGTAAAGCTGTTGAACTTCATCACAAGGTCTGAATTTATTTCTTCAAATCCCTCAATTATTGCCTCTATTTGCTCTGCTTCGGACGACAACGCCTGGGTTCTAGCGTATCCAGGTAGGAGCACCGTGACATGTGCACCAACATTAAGGGACATTTAGGCCCCCTACACCACTCTGGCATTCCTACACCTGGGTACCATCTACTACAACACTAAAAGAGGCCCTGTGCCTTTCTTGCTACACTGCAACTGGTGTCACGAAAAACATTTGCTTTAAGGGACCCGTGGTCGTTGCTGTAGCGTCGCACAGGCAGTGTAAAAAGTAACATGAAATATGCAGCAGGCTCTGTACTTCACATGGAAAAGCCACTCATTGAATGACAAGAGGCTAATTCTCATATGGATTTAGTGCAGAAATCCAAACATCAGCCTTGAATCGCTGCCATGGATGATCTGGTAAAGTACATGTCAGATTTAATCTGTAATGCATGATCATACCCTAAGTAAACCAAACTGTAGAAGAATGGTGTACACTGTACATATAAGAAAAATACAGATTCTACATTGTTGGTGGGGCATGCATTTAAGATTTTTGGATAAAGACTGCTGACATCCTACCGATTTTGAACCACGTTTCACAAAGTCATAACATGAGCATAGACAGGGGCATTTTTCCGATGTGTAGGGTGCCTGGGGCAACAAGTCATACTACCTTCCAGGGTAGTTAGATAGAGGCCTATGATTTTGGCCAGAATTTGGCCCCAGTTTAGCATTAGATTACTGGATTTACATCCCTTTAGGGTTAAGTAATATGGCTTTGCCTCAGCAGAACCTTAGGCCCAAAATACGGATGCTAAAATTCATCCATATTGAACTAATCAAAGTAGAGTCCAATGGAAATGGTAGGAAATTTGAACCCTATAATGAATGTATGTATATATATATATATATATATATTATAATAGATGGAGAGATAATAGATGCAACTGTGCCCTGGCTCCTGTGGGGGCCAGAAGGCCCTCGGCCATTTAGTAAGACATTACTCTAATTATTATGGCATATGATAGGTGGAGGGGGGCAGTCACAGATTTTGCTATGGGCTCAAAAGCTTCAAGTTATAGCTCCGCTGTAATAAAGGTGGCTGCTATTAATGCAAATCCAGGGCCAATTACCAAGATAAGACCTGAGTACAATCATAAATTGCTGGAGACATTTCATAGTATTGCAGCAATTACATAACTTAACATAAATCAGCGATAAATACAGAATTTTTATTTTGGGGAAATGCTTTTTAATCACTAAAGCTCTGACTCAAAGCAATTTACGTAGGCTTCACAATAGCTATCTCCATTCATTACTATGTATCAGTGCTTTAAAGATTGAGCACTGCGCTTAAAAGGCAGCGTTTCAATCAATCCTGTGACATTATCTGTAGGAAGCAGCTATATCTAAATGAGGATGTTACACCCCAGTATAGAATAATAAAGAATACGTTCCATTGTAACAGGAGTAAAGTTATACGGTAGACTGATACTGATAGTCAATGATTATGGGTATTAAATGGTTGTCTCAAGACCATTTATGACCAGAAAGCTGAGCCTCTAAGTTATAGCAGTTCCAGCTGATTACCGGGTTAGAGTCAGACCTCTCCACTGAAGTCCATGAAACGTATGGAAGGAGTTGAGCCATGAGGTTTTGATCTCTCTGATAACTCCTGTAGACATCAATGGAAGGAGCCATTGACCTTCCAACTGTCCGTTGACTACTATGAAGAAATTGGCCAGAGGTTCCAGCATCATCAATCTTCCAGTAAGCGAGGATCCCAAAGGTGAGTCCCATAACTATCAGGTGTTAATACCATATTCTGTGACTCTACAAATTGTAGAGTTTCCTATATGTTGTTCATTCTCTAATATGTTGCACAGTCCCAAATATGTCCAGTGGTATACTCATCCATCCATATCGCCCTGCGGAGATAGGAGTTGCTCAAGCAATCAAGCCTAGGAGAGTGACCATAAGTCAAGACATAAAAGCAGTGCAGGTTTTTTATAACGGATAAGATAAAAACATGGAGTGATATGGTTAACGTGGGCCATTATTGTAGCACCAATGAGGTCCAACAGGCTTCATTACAATACGATGAAGTGAGACTCAAGTAAAGACTAGTGATGAGCGGGAGGTGCCATATTCGATTTCGACGAAATTCGCGAATATTCGCTAGAATATTCGTCTCATATTCGTCGAAATCGAATATTCGTTATTATTCTAGTTATCGCGATTATTCTGCGATTTAAATAATCTTATTGCGATTCTTTATTTTTTTTAACAAGGCAACTTGCCGATATTGGTTTGATATCTAGAATTAGCGAAGATGATGAATATGACGAATGTATTCGTCATTTTCCTCAAAACGAAGATAACGAAATAATCTCCATCTTCGTTTTAGCTCCATATTCGTCGACTTCGCTAATTTTAGCAGTGGACTAAATAAACGGCAGGTAATTCGCTATGCGATAATATTACATTGCCTTTTTTTTTAAATAGAATAATACTATTCTATTTATTTTTTTAAAAGGCAAAGTAATATTATCGCATTAGATTCGCTATACGATAATATTACTTTGCCCTTTTTAAATAAATAGAATAGCATTATTCTAGTTAAAAAAGGCAAAGTAATATTATCGCATTAAATTCGATATGCGATAAGTTATCTAGAATTAACGAAGATGACGAATATAGCCCTATATTCTCCATATTCGTTAAATCTAATAGGAAAGTTCACTCTAAGTTAGAAGCGCAATGCAATTAAATATTTTCGCATTGCGATTCCAACCTAGAGCTGTGTTCAAAGTTTAAAAATAAATTACAATACTTACCACGAATTGACGAATCACAAGGAATAATCGCGTATGCACGCGATCATGTGACAATCGTGTCACGTGACGTTTTACTTTCGGTTTCGCGACTGGTGCTGACTTTTGAAAAATCGAATCGAGATCGGATCGAGATGGGGCGAAATTCGCTTACCGAAGAGGAGGAAGATTATATAATCAATGTAAGTATAGTAACATGTTTAATGTTTATTACATCACATGATTGTATTACATATTGCACGCATATCTGATTCTGAACATTATTTTTTAACACTTTATCTACAGAAAAATATTTATGTGTAGATCTACTGTTGTAAAATATTCGAGTATTCGAATATTTACCAGGATACGATTTTTATTTTATTTTTTTATTTCCCCTTCCTTCCTTCTTTTTTTTCTTTTTGGTTTCCTAAAGCAATATATTACTTGTTGTGTAGACCCCATACACATACAATCCCAGTGCAAACAGATCTTAGAAGTAAATTTAAAAAAATTAAAAATAGTATACTAAAAATGTTGATTATATGTTTGCATCTTTATCCTGCAGACAATGTTGGAGAAGGGTTACGGCCTGACCCGCAAGCATGCGGAGAAGACCGCCATAATCCTGTCCCTCCAGAAGGAGATGGAGGAGAGGTTTGGCCACATGCCAGTAAAGGAGGCCATCCAAAAAAGTGGTGCGACCTCAAGAGGCACCACCCAGAGCGCATCAGAGAGCGGAGTGCTGTACTGTGCCCAGGTACATTGCTTACATGACTTTTATATATCTCTCTACACCTCTATGTAATGTATCTAGTCAGTGATGCTCTAATCCGTACAGATGGAGCTGGGTTAACAGTGTTAACACACAAACTCTTAATAGGAATTTCATAACTCATCGCGTTATCTATAAACAAAAGCCATTGTAAAAAAAAGCTAAACGCATCTAGTTTACATAACATGGCTCATAAAGCATGTGTGTTAACTCTACTACATCCGTATTTCATCCCTTACAGCCCCCAGTACATGTACGGTGCAACAGAACGTCACTTAATGCCCAGCACCCTACATGTACATCGCTATGATCAGGCGGGCGCATGACCTTAATTCAGCGGCAGGGGTACGGCCGTTACTGATGTACGGACACAGGCTGCATTCTCCCGCATATATCACAGATACTGGCACATCAACTCCTGCACGGCCACGATTAGCGCTGACCTTGGCACATGCGCGTTATTGGTAACTTAGGCCGGTTTTACCATCTGTAACACAGGTTTTAAGAATGTCAGTTCCCTACAAAATGAGGCAAATCAACCATTGGATTGCAGATGCCTCCATATAGAAATGTATGGATCTTTTACATTTTTATGATTCTTGAGTTGTTTGTTTACATTTTTAACAATTTGTGATTATTACAGGTAAAACCGTCCCCTCTGTCCGCCACCGCAAAAGAAAAGCGGAGGACATTGAGGTGTCCACGGAGGAGGAGGAGACGGAGGAACAGCCAGGACCCTCCACCCTTACAGCGGCCCATCCACCACCGGAAGTGGTGACAATGGAGGAGGCGAGTGCTGACCTCAATATTGTGGAGGTCGAGGTTGAGGAGGAGGCTGGACCGTCCCAGCCACCAGAATCGCCCCCACATCCTGAAGAGGAGGAGGAAGAGGTCGTATACACGCCTCACCAGGAGGGTAAATATGTGCACACACCAATATAAATCGGTACACAAAACATATTCAAAAATATCACACGATCCCTGAACAATAGCAGACCTTAGTTAACATGGCTGCCCGTTTAGCTAAGCAGGTTTTGCACCTCATTTCCAAAGCGATTATGCCTGGGGACGGTTTTTTGTTGGTCTGCAATAGTACGTCCCTGTTAAGGGGAGCACCCAGGAATTTTGTATAGTGGGGTCGGAATAAAAAAGCTACGGCAATTGTTATCAGCCCCTCCTACATATAATAGGCCACTCCCAACAAACAATGTACAGCTGAAATTATATTGTTGAGGATGAAGGTAAGAGTCTTACCCTCATCCTACATAGACGCACTTTACTCAGTATTCAGGGCCCCGACATAAAGCTCCTGTACTTACACTCACACTGTCCCCTCAGAATAGCGAAAGAGGAGTGGAGGAGGAGAAGCTGCGCGATTTTAACGGAGTGTAGGTCCGGGTGGGGGTACAGAGAGCTCCTCCGCTCTCCTCCCTCCCCAGATCCTAGTAATCATGCTCCCTTCAGCCCCCCAGTAGCAGTAGTAAAGCTCACCATAATGTAGTAGTAATACTTTTCCTTATAATATAACAATAAATCAAATAACCCTGCTTAGTGCCCACAGTTCAGCTAATGTCCCCATAATGTATGCCAGTATAAAATACCCCTATATAGTGCCCCAGTAAATGACCCCATAGTTCTCCACTGCCCAATAGTGCCCCCAAATAATGTTCCTATAGTGCCACCAGATGCCCCATATTAATTAATTTGCCCCATACTGCCATCCATTTATTTGCTGGGCTTCTACCAGCAAATAGGCCTGAAGCCTATAGTGGTGATAGGCGGCGGGGCAGTGAACGATGCGCTCCCGTGCCCGCTGCAGCCTAATTAGAACCAGGGCCGTGCCGCCTATGGCGGTCGATAGCGGCCCTGGAGGATAAAAAAAAAACAATTTAATGGTTCTAGGGGTCCAGACCTGTTGGACCACCCTTGGGTGCGCCACTGTCCCTGTGCATCAAGTCATGTCCCACTATGACGTACTATTGTGGGCTGGCCGTTAAGTGGTTAAAATGCCAACAATGAGGGGAAAACAGAAACTACAGTAATAGAAAACAATATAATTGCAACCAAACTCTGTAAACTACCAAAAAGTATTAACAAACCAAATAACATTATGCCATACCCGAACTCTCACAAAGTAAACCAAAATATTAGTAACATAAAAATCTATAGCTACTGAGTTAAGATTTAAATAGGCGGTTTTTAAACTCATACTCCACACTAAGCACTAATTGTCTTGTAACCTGAATTGCAGTAATTGTTTGTTTATTTATTTATTTTTACAGTTGTGAACAAGTGTGTCCGCCAAATGGCCAGGATGGAGCGGGAGTACAGGAGGGAGATGGAGGAGGTGGCCAAGCAGCAGCGGCGGCTGTTTCGAAAGATGCAGGAGATGGATAGGAGGCATCTCCGTGAAATGGCCAAGATGAGGGAGCTGCTGGCCCGGCTAAAAATTGCCATAGAGGCCTATTGTACTTATTTTTTCTATAATGTTATTTATAAATAGTTTATTAACCGTTATAACTTGTGCTTTCGTTTTTCTAATGTTATGTTACGGTGTAATTTTATAACTTAGTTGTAAGGCCTCTTCAGTCTAGGGTCAGACTCATCTGGATCAGGACAGACAGAAGTAGGCACACGGTAAACACTGTAGTATAAGGCCCACACATAACTCAGCAGTGTCAGGACATACAGAAGCAAGTATTGTTAACGGTGAAGTATGAAGCCCACACCATCTGCTGTTAGACGTAATCCAGCGTGTGTGCGGTGCTGATCATGTATGGGTGGGAAGAGCGGTGGTACACCCTCATCCTCCTCCATCACCTCCAAAAGCTTCCTGCGTTGCCTTCCCAAGATGTCCCACTCACAGTCGCTGTCTAACAAGAGCAGGGAGGATTCCAGGGGGTTGGTCCTGCAGGAGGCGGAGAGCAGCAGTTGCTGCTGCTCAGAGCCGGGCCAGAGGACTCTGTGGCACAGTATTGTGCCACTAGAGCCACAACTGCCTCGCCACCCTGAGAGGTATCGGCGGGGCGGCTGCTAAGAGCCAAAAATCAATGAGTTGTATGATCAAGAAATACACACCCGCACTGACCGTCCCTTTATTTTTGATCTCCATAGTAACCGCCCATTTAACAGCGCCCATATGTTTAATAGTGGCCCCTGCCCCCATGCATGTAGCAGTGTAGTTGTGGCATTATCTGACTCAATATTTTAGGAGTCTCAGGACATGCAAAGTGGCAAAACCTTGGATCAGTTGTTATGGTAACCAGTCCAGGAGTAGGACCCGCGAGCTTCTAGTGGCTGACATGTGACCGTGTAAATGGCAGTTGCCAGCCTTGTATTGACTGTAATGGATGTCATTTTTGGGAATAGCGCTGAAACGGTACGTCCTAGAGAGCAGAGACCCCCGCAAGTATTGATTCCATGTACTAAGGGATGTGTACACCAAGTATCGTTGAAATCGATGGTTGCATGTTTGAGTATTTGTGGAACATACACAGATGCATACATACATATATACATTATTTTACATACATACAGTATATATCTATGTGTGTATATATATATATATATATATATATATACACTCACCTAAATAATTATTAGGAACACCATACTAATACGGTGTTGGACCCCTTTTGCCTTCGGAACTGCCTTAATTCTACGTGGCATTGATTCCACAAGGTGCTGATAGCATTCTTTAGAAATGTTGGCCCATATTGATAGGATAGCATCTTGCAGTTGATGGAGATTTGAGGGATGCACATCCAGGGCACGAAGCTCCCATTCCACCACATCCCAAAGATGCTCTATTGGGTTGAGATCTGGTGACTGTGGGGGCCATTTTAGTACAGTGAACTCATTGTCATGTTCAAGAAACCAATTTGAAATGAATCGAGCTTTGTGACATGTTCATTATCCTGCTGGAAGTAGCCATCAGAAGATGGGTACACGGTGGTCATGAAGGGATGGACATGGTCAGAAACAATGCTCAGGTAGCCCGTGGCATTTAAACGATGGCCAATTGGCACTAAGGGGCCTAAATTGTGCCCAGAAAACATCCCCCACACCATTACACCACCACCACCAGCCTGCACAGTGGTAACAAGGCATGATGGATACATGATCTCGTTCTATTTACGCCAAATTCGGACTCTACGATTTGAATGTCTCAACAGAAATCGAGACTCATCAGGCCAGGCAACATTTTTCCAGTCTTCAACAGTCCAATTTTGGTGAGCTCGTGCAAATTGTAGCCTCTTTTTCCTATTTGTAGTGGAGATGAGTGGTACCCGGTGGGGTCTTCGGCTGTTGTAGCCCATCCGCCTCAAGGTTGTGCGTGTTGTGGCTTCACAAATGCTTTGCTGCATACCTCGGTTGTAACGAGTGGTTATTTCAGTCAACGTTGCTCTTCTATCAGCTTGAATCAGTCGGCCCATTCTCCTCTGACCTCTAGCATCCACAAGGCATTTTCGCCCACAGGACTGCCGCATACTGGATGTTTTTCCTTTTCACACCATTCTTTGTAAACCCTAGAAATGGTTGTGCGTGAAAATCCCAGTAACTGAGCAGATTGTGAAATACTCAGACCGGCCCTTCTGGCTAGTGTTGAGCGCGAATATTCGAAAAGCGAATTTTTTAGCGAATATCGGCACTCGCTAATTGCGAATATTTCGAATATAGCGCTATAAATTCGCTATTTCGAATATTCGTTTTTTTTTTTTTTTTTTAGTTATATTTTTTCTTTCCCACTTCCCAAAAGTAGTTCTTACCTGTCATGAGGATTCCTGGCTTCCTGGCTGCTCCAGTCAGTGCCCGTTGCCGCTTCTGCCGACTTCCGTGCTCATGGAGCGTCCCCTTCCATGGGAAAATCTCTATATACTAAAAATGTACTGTCGGATTTGAGGAATTACGTTGAAATCGCAATGCGATTAATTCTAGTTATATTAATCGCATTGCGATTACAACTTAGCACTGCTATCTTACATAGGCTAGAATTAACGAATATGGAATATATAGCTATGCACTAGCAGTGCTAAGTTGAAATCGCAATGCGAATACTTTAAGTTAAATTAATCGCATTGCGATTTCAACTTAGCACTGCTGCTATATTCCATATTCGTTAACTTCGTTAATTCTAGCAAGCTGACCCATTATAAACCCAGCTCTAAGTTGAAATCGCAATGCGAATACTTTAAGTTAAATTAATCGCATTGCGATTTCAACTTAGCACTGCTGCTATATTCCATATTCGTTAACTTCGTTAATTCTAGCAAGCTGACCCATTATAAACCCAGCTCTAAGTTGAAATCGCAATGCGATTAATATAACTTGAATTAATCGCATTGCGATTTCAACGTAATTCCTCAAACCGACAGTACATTTAGTATATGGAGACGTTCCCATGGTGATGGGGACGCTCCATGAGCACAGAAGTTATGGTTGGCTTGGTAGAATTAGCGAGGATGACTATGACGAATGTATTCGTCATATTCTCAAAACGAAGATAACGAAGTATTCTACATTTTCGCTTTAGCAACCTATTCGTCAACTTCGCTAATTCTAGCAATCAAATAGGAAGGTTGACTTACCAGACAGCTGTGTTAAATTCGCTATGCGATTTTTTTTTTTTTTAATAAATAGAATACTTATAATAATATTATCATATCAAGTAATATAATTATTGTATTAAAAAAAAATCGCATAGCGAATTTAACACAGCTGTCTCTATAGTCAACCTTCCTATTTGATTGCTAGAATTAGCGAGGTTGACGAATAGGTTGCTAAAACGAAGATGTAGAATACTTCGTTATCTTCGTTTTGAGGAATATGACGAATACATTCGTCATATTCGCCATCCTCGCTAATTCTAGATATGAAACCAATAGGAAAGTAGCCTTAAGTACAAATCGCAATATGCGATTATTTAAATCGCATTTTAATCGCGATAACTAGAAAAATGACTAATATTCGATTTCGACGAATACGAAACGAATATTCATTCGAATATTCGCGAATTTCGTCGAAATCGAATATGGCACCTGCCGCTCATCACTACTTCTGGCACCAACAACCATGCCACGCTCAAAATTGCTTAAATCACCTTTCTTTCCCATTCTGATTTCAGGAGATTGTCTGGACCAGGACCACACCCCTAAATGCATTGAAGCAACTGCCATGTGATTGGTTGACTAGATAATTGCATTAATGAGAAATAGAACAGGTGTTCCTAATAATTCTTTAGGTTAGTGTATATATATGAATAACGCCAGGGCGTAGCTATATGGGGTGCAGAGGTAGCAGTTGCTAACGGGCCCAGGAGCCTGAGGGGGCCCAAAGACCCTTGTGCCGCATAAGAAGACACTGGTATTACGCTGGGTTCACACTTGGGTGTTTTACAGTGCGTTGAAATGCGCTGTAAAACGCTCAACAGGTGAAAAACCATGTTTCCCTATGGGCATGGTTCTCACCTGAGCGTTTTACAGCGCGCTTGAAAGAGCTGTAAAACACTCTACGCCCAAAGAAGTACAGGATCTTCTTTGGGGCGTAGCGTGCGCGTCCCCATAGGGATATATAACGCAAGCGCGCGCCGACGCTCAATTTTACTTTAATTTTCGCAATGCGAAAATAGAAGTAAAGATCACACGTCGTATGCGTGAAGCGGGACGCGCTGGTGTGAACCCAGCGTTATAGAAAGTGCATGCTGGTCAAGTTACACCTCTGGCCAGGGGCGTAACTATAGGGAAGCGGCTGATTTGGTGCCCAAACTCAGTAGGGGCCCACCCAGGTATTGTCAGGGCCCTCTCAACAGTATTATACAATGATATTATATACAGAAACAATGTACGAAATGGACGGAGGAGCTTCCGGGTCTCATCGCAGAGAGCGATCGTGACTAGCCAAAGGAGAGGGGTTGCATGGGAGGAGTGGGTTGTGTAGAAGTTTGTGGGGGGTAGTTGTGGGGGTAGGAGGGCCCATTCAAAAATTTGCTGTGGGGCCCAGTCCTTTCTCATTACGCCACTGAATAACGCTATACTCTACATATTCGCTCTCAGTCAAAAAGCGGGAAGGAATCATGTGTGGTCACACTCTGGCCAAATCAAATAAAAAATAAAAAATTACGACTATTCTAAAATAGAAATATATATCATTATATTCAACATAATGCTAATGCTATATATTTTCAGAATATTCAGGAATATTCTATGACACGAAAAAAATGCACAAGGAAAGATGCCTATAGACAGCTAAGTTTGTATTCGCAATGAAAGAATATAGAAAAAAGTGGCAAAGTAATATTATCGCATATGCGAATAAAAACTTGGTCTCTATAGTCAACTTTCCTATTATGTGGCTTATCGAATATGGAGAATATAGCACTAAGTTTTTGTTCGCAATGCGATAATATTATCGAATATGGAGAATAGTATTAGGATCATATGCGATAATATTACTTAAGTTACTACTACCTTTTTTTTTATAAATATAGTATAATTATTATACTTGATAATCATTATAATTATTTGATTTATTTAAAAAAAAAGGGGCAATTTGGCAAAGTAATATAATCGCATAGCGAATTAAACAAAGCTGTAGTCAGTCAACTTTCCTATTTGATTGCTAGAATTAGCGAAGTTGACGAATAGGTTGCTGAAACGAAGATGTAAAATACTTCGTTATCTTCGTTTTGAGGAATATGACGAATACATTCGTCATATTCGCTATTCGCTAATTCTACCAAGCCAACCATAAACTTCCGTGCTCATGGAGCGTCCCCATCACCATGGGAACGTCTCCATATACTAAAATGTACTGTCAGATTTGAGGAATTACGTTAAAATCGCAATGCGATTAATTCAAGTTATATTAATCGCATTGCGATTTCAACTTAGAGCTGGGTTTATAATGGGTCAGCTTGCTAGAATGAACGAAGTTAACGAATATGGAATATAGCAGCAGTGCTAAGTTGAATTTGCAATGTGATTAATTTAACTTGAAGTAATCGCATTGCGATTTCAACTTAGCACTGCTAGTGCCACTGCTATATTCCATATTTGTTGTTAATATTCTAGCCTGTGTAAGATAGCAGTGCTAAGTTGTAATCGCAATGCGATTAATATAACTTGAATTAATCGCATTGCGATTTTAACGTAATTCCTCAAATCCGACAGTACATTTTAGTATATGGAGATGGGGTACATGGTGATGGGGACGCTCCATTAGCACGGAAGTCGGCAGAAGCGGCAACGGGCACTGACGAGCAGCCAGGAAGCCAGGAATCCTCAGGACAGGTAAGAACTACTTTTGGGAAGTGGGAAAGAAAAAATGTAACTAATAAAAAAAAAAACGAATATTCGAAATAGCGAATTTATAGCGCTATATTCGAAATATTCGCAATTAGCGAGTGCCGATATTCGCTAAAAAAATTCGCTTCGAATATTCGCGCTCAACACTAGTAAAGACCCTTTACACTGCCTGTTAGTCGGGTGGATTATCGTACTAAAGCTCATTAGCAACTATGATATAATGGTAATGGTGATTACCTGATGAACGAGAATGTTGCTTGTTCATCAGGAAATAGATCGTTGGCATCACCTAAATCATCATTTGCCAGCAGCAGATTGTGGTGTCTAAACAGCTCTCTGCCGCTGGCAAACAATGATTCTGTATGAAGACGAGTGATGGCATAAGCGATCACTCTTTCTCATACTGTGGAGGAGATCGCTGCATGTAAATGTGGCGGTCTTCTTCACCGACGAGCAGGAGATTGTCGAAAAGGATAATCATCTGCTCCATCAAGCAGTGTAAAGGGGTCGTAAGGATCAAGTGATTCTCAATCTGGCAGACCCAGCCCAGCCATATATGTATTGATTGGTCACCATTCATTTAGACAAGTGACCTTTCCTCTGGTGGTAACAGCTGATGACTGTAAGTTTTAGGATCCTCAGGACGGTTGCTTTTCTTGTGACAACCCCCTTAAAGGGGTTAACCCCTAAAATGCCTCCCCATACACCCAGGCCCCTCAGGTTGTACTTACCTGGCTCCCCGGCACCCGCATCGCTTCTGATGCCAGTACGGCCTCCGCTGCATCTCCCTGTTGCGTGGATGAATACATTCGGGGGGGTCAGCTGGGTCACAGGTGTTGGGGAGCCAGGTAAGTACAACCTGTGTGAGGGGCCCGGACCGATAGGGAGGCATTTTAGGGGTTGGGTATCCACATTAAGTACACTAAAAAGACTTTTCACATTTCCAACTCCCAGCCATAACATTAATTATACGTGAAGGTACACAATGTTCTTTGATATAATATTATAAATTATTCATCTCTTCTCTCCTGACATCAGTGTAATAAGTTTCCAATTACCTATAAAGTCGTCTTCTCCCTGTAAATAAAGGCCGCCTTTCATATTCTCATTTACACTTTGATTCATTACCTTGGAAGACCGAAGGACCAACTTTTATCTTTTTTTTATTATATCATTGTAATCCAAGCTCCTTTAATTCCTAAGAGATAAAATCTATGTATTTGTCAGGTGAAGCAGAGGGAGCTGAGTCACAGCCACTCTCACTAATATTCGGATCCATTACAAGCCCAGCAAGCTGTAATTGCGCTAGAGTTTTTTCCATTATAAAACTTCCAATAAGATGTCTGCAAAGCAAACAGGAATGGCAGCAATCAGAGCTAATTCTCATATAATTATGCAACACTGAATACTTGATAGCATCGCTGGACAACAAGTGGAAATCAGTCTGGGACAAAGATTTCTGTGTTTGGTGATTCATTATTCAAGAGGATCACACAGGAGGATTACAGTCGTACAATGTTATCCAGCTGGAGGATGGTGATCACAGATGACCGGGAAGACAAATGCCAGGTTCCATAGCCCTGGAGTCACTTTTCTGAGGTCACACCTAGACTTTTTGTAGCCCTTTTAATGGATTTTAACTATTGATCTATAGTCCAAAGCTGTACATTGACTTGTAGACAGTCTTGTTCTTGCAGCTGTCACTCGATATAAGTCCCTGCCTTAGGCCTCTTTCACACTTGCGTTCTGAGGATCTGGCAGATACTTCCGTCCCGCCGGATGCGTCAGAACGCAAGTCGCCTGAAAGCATTAGAAGACTGATCAGGATCCTGATCAGTCTTCGAAATGCTTTGAGGTTACCATGGCAGCCAGGACGCTATTAAAGTCCTGGTTGCCATAGTAGTAGTGGGAGCGGGGAGCGGTATGCTTACAGTCCGTGCGGCTCCCGGGCGCTCCAGAATGACGTCAGAGCGCCCCATGCGCATGGATCACATGATCCATGCGATCACGTGATCCATGCATGTAGGGCGCCCTGACGTCACTCTGGAGCGCCCGGGAGCCGCACGGACTGTAAGTATGCTGCTCCCCCGCTCCCCACTACACTTTACCATGGCAACCAGGACTTTATCGTCCTGGCTGCCACGGTAACCATTGAGAAAAAGCTAAACGTTGGATCCGGCGATGCGCCGAAATGACGTTTAGCTTAAGGCCGGATCCGGATTAATGCCTTTCAATGGGCATTAATTCCGGGTCCGGCCTTGCAGCAAGTGTGGGATGCTGCGGTATTTTCTCCGGCCAAAAAACGTTCCGGTCCTGAACTGAAGACATCCTGATGCATCCTGAACGGATTTCTCTCCATTTAGAATGCATTGGGATAATCCTGATCAGGATTTTTCCGGCATAGAGACCCGATGACGGATCTCTATGCCGGAAAACAAAAACGCTAGTGTGAAAGAGCCCTAAGAGTATGACCACGCTGTACAGGTGTGATGAGGTCGTGATGTGGTTAGGAACCGCAACATCTCATTTCCCAATAGAAGTCAACTGCAAAATAGGTTTCTGAGATAGACCTGGGACTTTCACAATTGTGATGACTGCACCTGATTGACCGCACATACAGTAAGGCATGTCCTGCTGCTTGTGGTTGCTGATCGCATGAGATATACAGTTGAGTCATGGTTTGCGGTATTAATATTTATTATTAAATTATAACATTATTATTGTTGTAGTATATGTTTTACCTCTGGTGTCACCATTTGAAGTTAATCAGAATGCTAAAGAACCAGGAAAACCCATAATAGTTCAAACAATAGACCCGGACAAAAAAAAATGCATGATTATGCATGCGGTAATCACATGTAGTTGGACACATGCACTTCCTAAACGCATCATGACTACATCACAACTGCACTGTGTGGTCCTACCCTTACAAATGTAGTTGAATAAGGCTAGCCATACACACTAGAATAATACTGGATGAACCATCCGATTTCAGCAGGACCAGCCTACATCTAATGGGCTTCACTGCACTAGTTAACAGTTGGCCCACAGGGGTTAGAAACACTTGTGTAGAGCATTGAGGAGTGAGGCAAGATCATAATTGGAGACAGGCCAAGATCGGGCAGACAGAGTCAGGTCAGGGCAGGCAGCAAAGGGTCAACACAGTGGTCAGGCACTCGTCAGGTCAGGCAGCATCCAGGAATCAGGCAGAAGTTGGTAGATGAGCAGACAAACAGATAAAGCACACCTTTGCAGGAACTAGCAAGCTAGACTACCTATTGCTTAGGCACCTTTCCACAAAGGAAGATGCCTTAATTATCCTGGCGTGACCAGCAATCTCTCAATTTTAACATCAGTATGAGGGTTTAGTAAGACCACAGTGTGCACCTGTCTTTTTATTGTTATATTGTTTATCACATCCACAAAACTGCCACCGTGTGTACGATATTTATTGTGGTACTTGCGGTCCGCTGCGGGCATCCTCCATTGTATGCATTTTTGCTGGGGATTGCCATTAGCAACGGGACACAAGTGCAGGATCTGCTGCCCTGTATATATATGCACAACTGCATTTGGGTTTGAGCATTTCCTGCCTGTTTAACACCACGCCATTCTTTCAGTCATTTTGTAAGTGGAGTGGCACCTGTGCCCACCCAGGAGGGCAGAGCAGTTGCAGGCATGGACAGCAGACATAATAAATGGAAGCTGAGCTGCAGTACCCCGGCATGACCACTATAGAGTGGACAGATCCTTCTGCTTCCCATTCGGTTCACTTTTTAGTTTCCACTACTTGCAGCCCACTTTCACGGATGTAAGATACAAAAGTTTCACCTCAATGATTGCTACAGTATCACGGAAAGAAGGGGAAAAGGAGGTGTGTCTAGGAGTGCTAAAACTCGTCTTTATTAATATACTTTAAAATAAGGAGGGAAAGAGAATGGTGCTCATATATCTCCCAGTACTGGGGTATGTTCCCTATGGTGCCACAGTGGACCGAGAGCAAATAGGTAACGAGGCATATGTTGGTGAATATTCACTTAAACATACACGCTTGCTGTGTGATTAGCATTGCAGCGTGCTGTTCAGTGCAGTATATGAACTGGGAGGTATATTCTGGTGTTGGGATACAGTTAGCCCAAACCAGTAAAAATCATGCACACTGCCTGCTATAATAATGCAGTTCACTTGACTATTGCAAAATGAACCTTAACAAGGAGGTATGATATTGCTTCTCTTATATGTACATATACAGCAGGGTACCTAAGGATATATTGATCTGCACCTATCCACTAATTATGCCCCTGGATTTACAGGGTGCCTCAAAGATCACTAGTGGAATGTGTCAGATCAACTCCTATGCAGAGTGGTCACTGTTGTTGCGATCAGCAGCTAAAGAGAGCAGCGTCTCTGGATACTCTATCAACAAGGAAACTAAGTATTCAGCTTGAGCTAAGCATACTGAACGTTCTCAGCATTCTGAACTCAACGCGTTTCCTAACTTTCATCAGGAGTCTTGACCTGCGTATTGTCGATTCGCCTTACCTCACTTCACCCTCCATCAGCCATCCCACCCCCACCCTTAATAAGGACACGACCACCGGGATGGATTTAATTGGCCACAGCAGCCATTTATTATTAACATAAATAATCAATAAATTAACCTCCTACCCCCAGACCTTCCCACCTGAAGGCCTGCCTGAAACCACGGGGAGGGACCTTGGAGCTCACCACAACTGGCGGGTAGCTGCCCCACCCCTTCATAAATTACCTCTAGCCGTTAAACGCCAGCTCAGAGGCAGAACCTGTAACTATAGGCAACAACTAGGGCAGGTACCCGCCACCGACCACACTCCAAACCAATCCCAGGGGAGTCCAGAGCCTCCTTTTGGCTCCCCCCCCCTCCACGCCAGAGCCATCATAACCCCGAACTCCAAGGACCCCCCACCGCCCACGACCCAAGGGGGGGGAACACCTCACCCCCTTGCGTCCCGCCACACTCGCAAAGCTACTTTAATCCCATCCTGCAGCCCTGAGCACCACAAATCAATGCCCACAGCGTTCAGGTGTACTCCGTCTGCCCTCCAGAACGCCCCTTCACCAGATTCCAACTCCCTATGCCGCACCACAACACCACCGTTCCGCGACACAAAACGACCCACCGCCCTGTTAACCTTAATCCTAGCCTTATTCAACCTTTCAACCGACCTGGCCTCCCTCCAACACTTCCGCAGCACCATATCGGACCAAACCGTGACCATGCCAGGAAACTGCGCCCACAACCGAAGGAGATCAAATTTGATGTCCTTCGTGAGTTCCCGGCAAGGACGCACCCCCAAGTCGTTGCCCCCCACATGTAACACCAAAACCCCTGGGGGAGCATCCAATCGCGCAAACCTGTGGAATTCCGGGAGCACCCGACTCCACAGCATGCCCCTCGACCCCAACCACCGGATCGTCGCCACCTCCCTGGGAAAACCCAGCTGCCTACCGTTTGGCCTGACATCCGCCCTCAACGCCCCCCAAAACACATATGAGTGGCCCAGAATCCACACCAGACAAGCCGCACCTCCTGCAAAACACAAAAACAAAAATCAATAAACAGGCCCTCTGTCTACACCGGTCCCCGCATTACTCATCCCCTGTCCTCATAACAACGCCGGCCTCACGTAAGTCCGGAACCGAATAGACTCCCATCTCCCAATCCGACGAATAACATCGTCCCCCAAACCCATACGAGCTGCCTCGGTAGCCGCCCCAATCCTAAACGAGTGACCCCCGTACACTGAGGGGTCCTTCCCCAGCCTCAACAAACACTCCCTGAACACCGCAAGAAACTGATAACGCGACAAAAACGTCCCGTCCTCATGCACCAACAACGGTCCAGAAACCCCAACCCCACGCCCCCCGAATTCCTCAAAACACCGGACCGGGCAAGCCCCCGAACCGTCCACCTGAAACAACACCACTTTACACCCCTTTCCCAATTGATCAGTCTTTGACCTCCGAACCCAAAACTCGACCCTGTCCTGAAACAGCCCCACATCCTCCCGTCTTAACCCCCCGGCTCGGCATTTACTCGGGCTAACCAACTCACCGATACGCAAAGCCCCAAAGAACGCCAATGAAAAAGCCAAACGAAAAAGCCTCACCTCCCCCGCAGACCTGCAAACAGACCCCAGCTGCCCGATCATATCACACAACAACTCAAAAGAGACCAGCCTCCGACGATCGCCCTCCTTGGCCGAACACCTCCTCCAACCTTTCAAGGCCTGAACCACCCAAAAGGATTTGGTCACATCCTGCACCCCCCTACTCCTACAACCAAATGCCAACCCCGCCAGAAACTTACCCATCCTAGACACTGACCAACCCTCCTCCCTACAGTGCCCCACAAACAACAACAACACAACCCCATCTTCCAACCCGTACCCCTGAAACCGCGCCCCCCACGAAACCCACAGCTCCCACGCCTTCGTATATGCCGCCCAGGTCCCATCCGCTAAGGACCCCCTCACCAACTCCTCTACCGACCAAACGGCAGATTCCATAACTCCAGAGGGAAGCCCGCTCCATCTTCGTCCGCTTCCGGTGCCAGGGTGCGAAACCGGTCCCACTGAAAACGAGACAAAGCATCCGCAATTGAGTTTTCCGTCCCCGGAACATGAGAAGCCACCACTCAAGCATTCAACGATAAGCAAACCAAAACCAACCGCTGCAGTAAACGCACCACCGGCCCCGATGAGGCCGAAAGGTGATTAATAGACTCCACCACCCCCAAATTGTCGCAATGGAATCTAACTTTTTTGTTCCGGAAAAAACTCCCCCCAAATCGACACCGCCACCACAATAGGGAAAAGCTCAAGCAAAACCAAATTCCGAACCCATCCCTCCTCCCTCCAAGACTGCGGCCATTCCCCAACACACCACAGACCTTGCAAATAAGCCCCGAACCCAAACCCCCCAGCCGCATCCGTAAATAAATCAACGTCCACTGCTGCCACCACATCAGCCAACCAAAACGAGCGCCCATTATAGGTCTCCAAAAAGGACGCCCACACCCCCAAATCATCCCGCAGCTCCCGATGAAGCCGCACAAAATGATGAGGGGACTGGACTCCCGCAGTTGCCTTAGCCAGCCGTCGGCAAAAAATCCGGCCCATAGGCAAGACTCGGCAAGCGAAATTTAGCTTACCCAATAACGACTGAAGCTCACGGAGCCGCAACTTCTTCCGCCCCCGCGCCTCGGCCACCCCCCGTCGCAAATCCTCCAACTTGTCCTCGGGCAACCTACACTCCATAGCAACCGTGTCGATAACAATCCCCAGGAAACGCGGTGGTGGGACCTTCCGTTTTTCCCGCCGCCAACGGGACCCCGAACCGATTCGCCATAGCCACAAAAGAGTGCAACATAACCGCGCAACCCGACGAGGCCGGCGGCCCAATAAACAAAAAATCATCCAAATAATGGATGATAGAATCCCAACCGGACCACTTCCGTGCTACCCACTCCAGAAACGTACTAAAAAACTCAAAATAGGCACACGAGACAGAACAGCCCATGGGCAGGCATTTATCCACATAAAACCCCCCATCCCAAAAACAACCCAACAGATGCTGACAGTCCGGGTGGACCGGCAACAGCCGGAACGCCGCCTCAATGTCAACCTTGGCCAACAAGGCCCCCTGCCCATACTCCCGAACCCAACGCACCGCCACATCAAACGAAGTATAAACAACAGAACACAATTCCGGTGCAATCCCATCATTAACCGAACCACCCCCCCTCGGGAAAGAAAGGTGATGAATAAGTCGAAACTTGTTAGGTTCCTTCTTAGGCACCACCCCGAGCGGCGACACCCGCAATTCCTGCATCGGCGGGCCCTGGAATGGGCCCGCCATTCGTCCCAACTCAACCTCCTTCCGCAGCTTCTCGGACACCACCCCAGGATAATACCCCGCCGACTTAAGATTCCTCCCACCCCGCAACACCGCCCCTGCCACGAACGGGATCCGAAAACCATCCCGAAACCCCGTCAACAGGAACTCAGCCGCCGCCCCATTCGGGTACCTACTTAGAAACGGCTCCATCACGTCCACCCGAATTGGTGTCCGCCCCTTTTCCAGCCGCATCCCCCCAACTCCTGCCCTTTCGCCCCTTAAAGCACCGCTGTGCTCCATGATTTCCCCCACACGAGGAACACTCGTGCTTAAACTTACACTTGTCCCCAAATTTGCAGCCCCCCTCATTAAACAGGAAACAGAGGCCTTTCTGAGACGCTGCCGAGCGCTCCGTATGTACGGAACCCCCGGCTCCCCCCCGAAAGGACTGTCCCGCCCTCACCGGAGCCATAACTCGCATCCACAAGCCGATATCTTTGTGGTCCCAGCATATGCTCGCCCGAACCGCCTTCCGCTGCCTGAACTGCTCGTCATGACGCAACCATCCCTGACCCCCCATAGACCCGATACGCCTCCTCGATCGCGTCCAGGTAACAAAACAGAGCAGAGCAGTTTTCCGGCGCCTTCTCCCCAATCACGCTAGCCAGTATCACGAACGCTTGCAACCAATTTGAAAACGTTCTCGGGATCAACCGATACCGCCGCTTCTCCCCCTCTTCCTCCTTCTTATCCTCCTTCCGGTCCCTATCCAAATTAAACCTCTCCAACGGAAGTAGCGAAAACACATCCACATACTCCCCCTTCCAAATCTTGTCCCTCACTTCCTGCTTCAAATGCGCCCCCAAAGGCCCCACAAAGCAGACATACACCTCACCCTTCGCAGCATCATCCAGCCGCGGTTCACCCTTATCCTTACTTCCGTCCCCCGAACCTTGCCCCGCCACTGACGCACCATTAGCCGCACTCCCTGTAGCCGTCACCACCCCCCCATCGACCGCAGGCCCCGGCAAACCCCCCGCTGGCCCCGGCGCCCCCGCAGACTGCCCAGCCCCTACCAGCCCCTTAACCAAATCCCGCAAACCTGCCAGCAATTCACCCAGACCGCCTACCCTATCCGCCCCAGTACCCCCGCCCCCAATCGCCTGCCCCCCACCTAACCCCGGAACCGCCAAACGCACGTCCCCAAGTGCCTCACCTAGCTGCGTGGAAGCTGTGATTCCACCAGCCGCGATGTGATGCAGTGGACCTTGACTGGCGCAGATCTCACTTCCGGACGTCCTCCTGGCTTCAGCACTCCCGGTGCCCTCTGCAGCTCCCGCAGTCCTCCAAGCCTGCAGTACCGCAGCTCCCCCACCAGTGGCCGCCACCATCGGGGCTGACGACATCCCAGAGCCAGCCGACAGCTGCCCGTCACTCTCCCCCTCTCTGGTGCCGCCATCTTGACCACGCCGCTCACCCTGGGCACTCCGCTGGGCCGTCTCCCGCTGGGCACGATCCCCCAGGCTTGGGGGACCTGCCGAACCCGCTCCAGAATCCCCGCCGCCCGCAACAACAGAGGAGGCGTCCGGCCCTCCTCTTCCCGGGTCCCGCCCACGATGCGGATTCCTCCTGGCACGCGACCGCCGGGCCACCGCACTCCTGCCCGCAGCGCGTGCCGGAGGGTCCCTAGAGGGGCTCCTGATTTGGCGCCGGACCCGCGGGGTCACTTCGGGGCTTAGGCGCGCCGGAGGCCTAGTCCTCCGCGGCCGGCAAGGGGGGGAAGCAGAGGCAGCCGCCTCCCCCGACCCCGGCAGCAGCCACAGTAACGATTGCTGCAGCCACTCCGCCCCTCGCGTCACCGCCGCAGCCCTGAGCTGCGCCATCAGCACCTCCACCTCGGAAAGCCCGCCGGGGGCCGCCATCCTAAACCAGGTGAGCCGACGTCCGTGGGGGCTGCTAACGTTCTTCCCCTGCAGTTTAGCAAAATGGCCCCTTTTCCCGCTCATCCCTAACTTTTAAACCCCCTGGCTCCTCCTCTAACGCCGCCCCCCTCCCCTCACCTTAACCCTTTCCTCTGCTCCCTCCAAACCCGGTCATGCCGGGCCTCCCCTAGGCTTGCTAAGCCCCTATCCGGCCCGCACTAACTGGCTGAGATTAGGAATAACTGGCTGCCCTCTGATCAGCAGGGATTCAGGGTGTCCACCCCCACCAATCTGATATTGGTAACCTATCCAAAAGATAATATAAAAAAACTGGAATAACCTTGTAAATGATTCAGTTATGTCTGTCTGCAACCACCTCTAGAAGGCACCATGGAGTTTATTGCATCATACTGTTTATACAGTATATTGAATCTGATGATAAAACAGTAGTTACCTAATGCAAAGTTTTATTAAAAGCATTAAAGTTTTTTTTTAAATGTGTTTTAGGATTTGCTCCCTGGTGTCCTCATCATTTGGTCTGAAATTATTCAGCAGCTTAAGTGGCTGAATGCCGTCAGAGTCATTGTCAGTTCTGCATAGTATCAGGGTGAAGATCAATAAAGTAGTAGCAAAATTTGACGCTTGAATCGTTGGCTGGTTGTGCGTTCTAAGCCCATAGAGAAAGGTGAGCTACATAAGGGCAAAGATGTGGTGCATCTCACAGATGTGGGGCTTGATGTTTTCAATGTTGTTGATGTTTAGCTGAAGCATTGGATTTTGGTTTGTGGTTTAGGCGGGGTATGCAGCAACAACAGCTGACTTACAGATTATATGGTGAGCTGATGCAAAATTGGGAGGAGTTGGATTAAATGAGTAGCTTTGGGCTAGTTTGATAATTGTTGCATTATTACATTATTATTAGATAATCCAACCAATCCATGGTTACACTACTGCAGATGGTTGCAGTTTATGGTTGGAGGTTACCTTTATTGTACTTAACTGGGTTTTCTGAGATTTTGTTAACTGAGGACCTATCCTCCGGAAAGGTCACTAGTTTCTGATCGATAGGGGTCCGACAACAAGTACCCTGGCTGATTAGCTGTTTAAGAAGGCACTGGTGCTTGCAGTACCGCTGTGCCCTTCTCTCATCTCCCCAAGCACAGAGCTGTACATTGTATAGCGGCTGTGCTTGGTATTGCAGCTCAGCCCAATTCACTTCAATGGGGCAGAGCTGCGCCTAGACCATGGGACCGATGAACGTGACGTCACATGTCCTAGGCAAAGCTGTAGAAGGACTGGGCACTACTAATAGTGTCAGTGCCAGCTGATCGTCTGGGCGTCCTGGGTGTTGGACCCCCACTGAGCAGATACTGATGACTTATCCAGAGGAGTTAAAAAAACACAGAAAACCCCTTTAAGTACATGCATTCAGTCTGCTATCTGCAAACTATAAAATGGTGTAGTATTAGAAGCAGGGCGTGCTCCAACCCATATGCAGTGGCGCATCTATTCAGGGGGGCAGATCCTGCACTTGTGGTCCGCTGCTAGTGTCGATCCCCAGCGAAAATGCAGTGGGGGATGCCCGCAGCGCACCACAAGTACAGCAATAAACATCCTACACAAGATAGAAAATGTGTGGATGTGATGAACAATATAACAGTATAACAATAACATTTACAAGGACAGGTGCACTCTGCGGTCTAACTAAACCCTCATACTGGTGTAAAAATTTAGAGTTTAGCCAACATATCCTACTATGGAGGACATATCTGAGCCCGAGCACCGCGCCAAAGTATCTCAAGTAGCTCAGGACCTAACGCTAACCTACCTGTACCGTATGGGCAATACCAGGAACATAGGGTCTGCTATCTGATGGATTATTTTCAACGACTGTCCTACACGAATATGTGACGGTGTTTTGTGTGTATGTCTTTTCAAGTTGTATTTATGCAGAAGAATTGTTTAATGCTGCTGTGACCATTCACCTTTCCAGTAAAGAATGTTGCGTGGTATAATCCTTTATTCATTTAGTTAGGTAGTTGATCAGAAAATATCCCTAGTTTGGCCATTGCCATGTCATGGAAGGAATGTAACCTCATATGGGTCCATCCCTTTCCAAGAGCCCCATATCTTTAGAACTCACATGTTAATCTTAGAGGCAGAAGCCTTCTTGAAAGAATTGTTAAAGTCTCATTTGTTTGGCTGGTTTTGCTCAATTGCCAGTCTCAGCAGTATTCTCCTCAATCCCATTTTCGTGAGTCAGAATCAACAAATGAAGAAAATCTCTTCGGAGGAAAGAAGTGAATGTAGTTGGACAGTCTGACAATACCACATTATCTTCCACTCGCCTATACTCCGCTGCAATCAATTTCCAATAGCAATTTCCTCCATCTCTCAGCGTCCGTGAGGCTTAGATCTTAGGACTCCTAACCCATTTTACAGCTATCTTCCTGATATATTTGCATTTGTTCCCATCATTTCAGCTTTTCTACATGGAATTTATTTTGTGCATTTACCCATAATAAGACGTTTTCTTTCTTCTTATGATTATTTCATTGACTATCTTTGTACATTATTCCCAACAGCTGAATAATACAGTATGGCATCCTTTAGGCTTTAGTATTGCATGTGATTTCGTGGTGGGGACCCTAGCTGGAATGAAGGACCACAGTCCTTCAAATCCCCCCCTTGCACCCCTGACGTCACACAGTTGAAGCTCTGTAATCTTGCACATGCGCGAGTATGCTGCATGTCAGCGCTGGCATGGTGTTGCTTCCCTGTGCTGGCACCAGCCTCAGGGAACAAACTGCCCGAGCTGTCATGCGCGAGATTACGGCGCTTCAGCTGTGTGACGTCTGGGGAGCAAGGAGGAGATTGTTAACAGCACTACCGAAGACTGTACAAACTGAAAACCCTGTCCATGCTTCAACATCAGAAAATACTCCGAACAAGACTGATGCTAATGGAAAGACGTTACGAATAATGCCACTGATGTCCAAAAAAGACGTGGTGGAGGCTACCTCAGAGCCTGGACACCTTGTGATCATTGAGGGAACAATGGTGTATCAAAACATTTTACAGGAGAATGTAAGGGCAGCTTTCATGGCCAGAAATTGAAGAGATGTTGGGTGATGCAATAGGACAGTGATCCAAATCACAAAAGTAAATCATCTAAAGAGGGGTTGATAATGAAGAATACTTGTGTTCTGGGATTGCTATGTCAGAATCTTGATCATAACTCTGTTGAGATGCTTCAATATGACCTAAAGAGGTCTGTGTATGCAAGGCTTCCTAGAAATATTGATGAACTGAAGCACATTTGCAGAGAGGGACGGTCCAAAATTCCTCTGCAACGTTGTGCGAATTTTATTTGCTGCTACTGGAAACACTTGCTGCTGGCGATTGCTGCTAAAGGGGATTTGCAAATTGTTAAAGGGGTTGTCTTACTTCAGCAAATAGCATTTATTATATAGAGGAAGTTAATAGATTGCACTTACTAATGTATTGTTATTACACATATTGCTTCCTTTTCTGATTGGATTCATTTTTCCATCGCATTATGCACTGCTCATTTCCATAGTTACGAGCATCAGTAGTGGTCATGCTTGCACACTATAGGAAAAAGAGACTACTTCTCTGGTGGCCGAGACCATGGGAGTGCAGGTAGACTGGAACTTCTTCCTATAGTGTGCAACCACGACCACCGCTGCTGGACTGCAGGGTGATCGTAACCATGGAAACGAGCAGTATATAATGTGATGGAAAAATGAACCCAGCCATCAAAGGAGGCAATATCAATACATTAGTAAGTAACTTGTATTAACTTGTATCAATACATTACGTTCTGCTATTTCTGTCAGCCCCATGGAAATGAATGGGTGCAGTGGCACGCAAGCGCGGTGTGCTCCCATTCACTTGTATGGGGAGAGCACTTGGCGATGGCCGTAACCTGGTATCCTCCAGCCACCGCTCTCCCCGCTCTGTTCTCTGTGTAGGTGCGGGTCACACCTATCAGACAATGGGGCATATCCTAGCGGGCCAACCCCTTTAAGGGTTCACTTACTTTTTCTCAACTACATGGTGGATGTGTATTCAGTGTGCACAAGACACGATTGGTACAACTGTTTGTGCATTATAAGTTTATATAGATTGTGTTTGTCTATGACTTAGATTAGAATCAGACCACTTTTTATTAGTAATCGAGGCAGAAATCCAGGTACCGTAGTTTCAAAGGGTTCACTTACCTTTAGAGCTAGCAGGAAAGCTCTTTTAAATGTATCCTCTTATTTGAAGAAAAGATTTATCCCATTAAGCAGTCTTCCCAAAGTTCACTAAGATTTCTTTTTATTTTATCGCCTATAAAATGGAGCATTTCCGTGAGGGAATTGTATAACACTCTGGAAATATCAATTTCTTAAGACTAACCGACTAACCACATATGCAGAAGCAGAGAACACCATTTCATGTATTAAAGATAAGCAAGAAATGAAATATAGCACAATGGAGACGTACAATTCAGGCACAATGAGTCATATGTAGGAAGCCTGAATACTTTGTCAAACAAACACAGACCACACTTCTTACACAAAAAAGTCATATCCTTTTGGATAAAAAAGCACTCCAACAATAATCTTTATTCTCTAGCCCATTAGAAAGGTACATGATGTAAATTTTATCTTCTTACTGATGACTACATTTGTGAGTTATAACCTCCCTTCTGATTCTCAGCTGTGTCATGTGACCAGAACTCTGATTTCCAACTGATACAGGACAGGAAGTCAGTTACTTCTCTATTCATTCCTATGAGACTGACATTGAGGCTTCCATTGGAACACATAGAGAAACTGGCTGCCTGTCAACACATAAGACGCTGTGTTATTTGGAGAGACATTGTTCGTCACATCACACAGCTGAGCATCAAAAGAGAGGTTATAACTCACAAATACAGTCACTGGTAAGAAATTTATCTTCACTACAGTTAAGGGTGGGTTTACATCAGAGTTATAAATTGCCCTATTGTTTTCTGTTAAAACATGTTATAACGGAAAACAAAAACGGAATTCGTAACACTGATGTGAACCCGCCATTACATCATGCACCTTTCTAACAGGTCAGAGAATAAAAAGGGTGATTGATTATGGGGTCCCTGCAGTGGCTGGCGTGCCTCTGTGCCTAGAAGTCTTCTCCACCACTTGATGCATCTGCAATATGGATGCACAGGCTGGTTGAGATTCTGTAAACTGCCTATTGATGCGTGGTGCAGTCAATCTACTATGCCATGAGCAGGGGCGGATTAAGTGCATGATAGGCCCGGGGCTGTCTACCCAACTCGGGCCCCTCCCTCCATTTTAAGTTTATGTTTTCTGTATGGAGAGGCTGCGGTGCTTCGTGAGCGCTACAGTCAGGGGCGGATTAAGTGCATGATAGGCCCGGGGCTGTCTACCCAACTCGGGCCCCTCCCTCCATTTTAAGTTTATGTTTTCTGTATGGAGAGGCTGCGGTGCTTCGTGAGCGCTACAGTCTCTTCCTATGCCATAGGACATCACATTCATTGTTCACATGGCCTAGCTGCAGGCGCAGCTCTGTCTCATCTGAGTGATTGGGGCTGAGCTGCAATACCAAGCGCAGTGCTATCAAATGGACAGCGCTGAGCAAAGAGGCTGCGGCGCTCACTGGGACATCGCGGTCTCCTCAAACAGCGGATTGGCAGGGGTGCCAGGAGTCTGAGCCACACCATCTCATAACTCTCTGAGTACAGATGTTATAGATGTTACCTGCAGTCCTATGTAACACCCCACATAACACAATAGTTCACTGTGTTATGTGGGGTGTTACATAGGAACATCTACTACATTATCTGCACAAAGAAAGTTATCACTGTTACCTGGGCTGTTACATAGGACTGCAGGTGACAAATTACAATATGATTATAATAAAAAGACTTAGGGAGAAGATGAGATGTAGGTCACAGCAGTGAGAATACAGCACCACATACCTCTTACATCCAGGGATATCTCCTGTCATGTAGAACTTCTCTTTCCTCTTCTTCTCCGTCTGATCCAGACCGCCATGACAAATTCTTTCAGCCGCATCTCGTCTCTACAGGGTTTGTTACACAGACATGTTAGGTTTCTCATAATTGGGGTCATTTATCAAACTGCTGTAAAGTAGAACTGGCTTAGTTGCCCATAGTAACCGATCAGATTCCACCTTTCATTTTTCAGAGGAGATGTCAAAAATGAAAGGTGGAATCTGTTTCTATGGACAACTAAGCCAGTTCTACTACAACAGTTTGATAAATTATCCTGAAAGGTCCCTATAGTGTCTACAGCAGTTTTAATGTCCCCTAGAGTGCCCCCAGCAATAATAACAGCACCCTATATTGTGCTCCAGGTAATAATGCCTTTATAGTGTCCCCAAAAATAATGTCCCCTAATAGCAACACCCCACACTGCCCCATATAATAATTTCCCCACACTGCCCCCATATAGTAATTTCCCACACTACCCCCATATAGCAATTTCCCCACACTGCCCCATACAGTATTTCCCCACACTGCCCCCATACAGTAATTTTCCCCACACTGCCCCCATACAGTAATTTCCCCACACTGCCGCCATACAGTACTTTCCCCACACTGCCCCATATAGTAATTTCCCTCACACTGCCCCCATATAGTAATTTTCCCCACACTGCCCCCATACAGTAATGTCCCCCACACTGCCGCCATACAGTACTTTCCCCACACTGCCCCATATAGTAATTTCCCTCACACTGCCCCATATAGTAATTTCCCTCACACTGCCCCCATATAATAATTTTCCCCACACTGCCCCCATACAGTAATTTCCCCACACTGCCGCCATACAGTACTTTCCCCACACTGCCCCATATAGTAATTTCCCTCACACTGCCCCATATAGTAATTTCCCTCACACTGCCCCCATATAGTAATTTTCCCCACACTGCCCCCATACAGTACTTTCCCCCACACTGCCCCATATAGTAATTTCCTCACACTGCCCCCATATAGTAATTTTCCCCACACTGCCCCCATACAGTAATGTCCCCACACTGCCGCCATACAGTACTTTCCCCACACTGCCCCATATAGTAATTTCCCTCACACTGCCCCCATATAATAATTTTCCCCACACTGCCCCCATACAGTAATTTCCCCACACTGCCGCCATACAGTACTTTCCCCCACACTGCCCCATATAGTAATTTCCCCACACTGCCCCATATAGTAATTTCCTCACACTGCCCCCATATAGTAATTTTCCCACACTGCCCCCATACAGTAATGTCCCCCACACTGCCGCCATACAGTACTTTCCCCCACACTGCCCCATATAGTAATTTCCCTCACACTGCCCCCATATAATAATTTTCCCCACACTGCCCCCATACAGTAATTTCCCCCACACTGCCGCCATACAGTACTTTCCCCACACTGCCCCATATAGTAATTTCCTCACACTGCCCCATATAGTAATTTCCCTCACACTGCCCCCATATAATAATTTTCCCCACACTGCCCCCATACAGTAATTTCCCCACACTGCCGCCATACAGTACTTTCCCCACACTGCCCCATATAGTAATTTCCCTCACACTGCCCCATATAGTAATTTCCTCACA
The DNA here is from genome assembly GCA_033119425.1 of Bufotes viridis. NCBI lineage: Eukaryota > Metazoa > Chordata > Amphibia > Anura > Bufonidae > Bufotes > Bufotes viridis. Next base: position 470,425,475 of record CM065591.1, read on the forward strand.
CTGCCCCCATATAGTAATTTTCCCCACACTGCCCCCATACAGAACTTTCCCCCACACTGCCCCATATAGTAATTTCCTCACACTGCCCCATATAGTAATTTCCTCACACTGCCCCCATACAGTAATTTCTCCCACACTGCCCCCATATAGTAATTTCCCCCACACTGCCACCATACAGTACTTTCCCCCACACTGCCCCATATAGTAATTTCCTCCACACTGCCCCCATATAGTAATTTTCCCCACACTGCCCCCATATAGTAATTTCCCCCACACTGCCCCATATAGTAATTTCCCTCACACTGCCCCATATAGTAATTTCCCTCACACTGCCCCCATATAGTAATTTTCCTCCACACTGCCCCCATACAGTACTTTCCCCACACTGCCCCCATATAGTAATTTCCCTCACACTGCCCCATATAGTAATTTCCCTCACACTGCCCCCATACAGTAATTTCTCCCACACTGCCCCCATATAGTAATTTCCCCCACACTGCCACCATACAGTACTTTCCCCCACACTGCCCCATATAGTAATTTCCTCCACACTGCTCCCATAAAGTAATTCGCCTCCACACTGCCCTCCCATGAAAATATTTGCCCCCACACTGCCCCCATGTCCTCCTCTGGCCCCCAAAGGCACACACAGAAAAAAAAAAAAAAACTAAATACTTACCTGGGTTTGGTATGGGGAGGCAGGCCGCAGGCGCGCAATCCTCATTGTCCTGCGTCCCGGCGCAGGCACGTGATGATGTCATCATGCACGCCTGCACCGGGAATATACTACCACATAGGCCTCAGGCCTACTAGGCCTGAAGCCTATGGTGTTGATCGGCGGCGGGGCAGGGAACTATGCGCTCCTGTGCCCCGCCGCAGTATGTGGGCACTCGGGTCGGCATTGGGCCCCCCAGTGATGCCGGGCCCGGGGCTGCCGACCCGAACGCCCCTATGTTAATCCGCCACTGGCCATGAGCCACTTTTACAAGGGGTGGAGGACTGGGGGCCCTCCCTAACTCCGGGTCCCAACGGAAGATTAACCTTTTCCCTGTAGGCCAGTCCAAGCCTGCTTATACTGCTGGGAAATGCTAGCAGGGGTACTACAAGAGAAGATACTGCACAAGGAGGGTAAAGCTCCTTGTGTACACAGGCCTGGACATAGCTGTCTAATCGTAGAAAAAGTCGCAGGCAGTCTGTGATGACAAATTGCCAGTCTGGGGGGAGCATATACCTTGGGTAGGATGCAATGGACATTGCAGATGAACAGCACTGTAGATATAATACTGAACTGTGATATTAATGTATGTGCTGGAAATATGTACAGTATGTTGGAGGAACATTGAGGTTATGTAACCATTTACTGGACAGTTGTATTATTGTTGTTATATATATGTGGAAGCACAAGGACCTTTTGGACATCTGACTTAATTTGACCAAATTTATTCAGGAGTCCTTAAAGAGGTTGTTTAACCCTTTACTAACGATGGCCTATTCTCAGGAGGTGTCAGAACTTTTACCCCTTTTTTGGCCACCTGCTGCTTAGATTGACAGGGTCAGGTAGTGGCAAAGCAATCAAAGAGGGTCTGGACACAGAAAAGAGCGGAGGTTGGGTGCAACGAGAGCAACGGTGATGTCCTTGTTGCACCAAAGGCATCATTTGCATATTCAGAAAGTATTATAACTCGAGAACGGAGCCTTAGATACACAAAAGAAAAACTGTTAATCAAGTGAACCACAGCTATGTGTCTATGCAAAGAGTTGGATAGGGAGGTCCCTGATGACAGATCCCCTTTAAATAAAATGAAAATATTATAGTTTAGTTTATCACAGTAGCATCTATTTCAATTTAGTAAAAAAAAATTTTTTTATTCTTTTTTCCATTGAATTGTTAAAATGTGATTTTTGTGATTTTTTTTTTTTACTGGTTTTTGTACACCTAATTTATTTAAATTTTTTAACTACATTTTTTAGTCCCCCAGGGGTACTAGTACCTGTGATCTTTTGATCTCTTACATAATACACTGTGGCAGAGCCTAAAAAGCTTATGTACTTGGCAGACCCAGAAGCTACGTAGGTACCACTAAAATGGACATATTGCAGTCACATACAGGAAGGGGGTTATTATTAGCGTATGCTGCACTATATAAGCACAGCTGGAGGAGTTATTTAAGACTTTCTTTGTATTAGCTGCCATTTTGTAATTAAAAGTGCTCCAGAGAATTTCCACGTGCCATTTATTTACCTGTATTACTAAAACTGTGCTAATAATCCAAATGGGAATATTTCATGTAGTAGGTTTTATTAATGGCCTGCATGGAGACTGACAGGCGGCCCTGATAAATGTGCACTCTGATGATACAGTCCTGCATGCACACAGCCTCCGTTTTCCTGACCTTGCAGTTATCTGTAGTGTAACGTCTCGGAAGGCACAGACATCTCTGAAATGTAATTATGGAACTTGGGACAAGTAAAGCAAAGTCTTTGCTTTCTGTCCTTGAGATCCTACTTGATGATTTCTTTAATAAATATGCAATTAAGAGGACGGGGACCTTAAATATGCAACAGCTCATTTCAGATTGTCTTGCCACTGAACAAAGTTGGAAAGTAAAGGTTGTTGGAATAGATAACTCTGAAAGGATATAAGCTTTGTCCCCTTTCTACATCTTGGTACTCTGAAATGAGTCTGCAAATTTGCCGGGGAATGCCGGTAGTGACAGCTGACATCGAAGCCTTTAAAACCCTAGATATTTAAAGCAAAGTGAAACAAGTCGTACCTGCCATCTTTCGAGAGGGGACATCAAGGAGATTCTGGAAAGTTTTATGGACTACCTGTTTCTATAATTCCAATAGACTGCGATGGAGAGAGCCACGCCCGTGCTTTACCTGCTCTGTCCTTCTTCTCCTCACTTATTGTCCACCATTGGCCACTTTCACTGTCACTGCAGTCATCTTGGAACCACCATTGTTTCCATAGTTGTTTGTGCTAGAGGTGGGACAACACAAAGGCAGGAGGTCAAACTCAGTAGGAGGCAAATAAGTATCAGGAAAATGATCCGGGTCAGAAACAAAAATACTCCCGAAATGCACAGAGCAATCTAGCACACACAGGAACGGAAAGTTACAAGATCGGAGCATGTGAACCCATTGTGCCAAATAATCGGTTCGGCACTGACATTAAGGACGTTATTCTGGCACTTCCTCTAAATTTACCCTTTAACTGCTTTACAGGGATCTTGACTTCGTTGCAGGTTAGCAACCAGACCACTACCTCCTGGCATAGTGCCGGTGTACTTGGGTTCAGGGACTCTGATAAAAGCACCAGGTGCTCTGGATATGGAAAACACACCACAAATGCAGGAAAACCGTAGGTCCAGTCTGAACAGGCACCAAGGCTTGAATGCAGGTTTTAAAAAACCAGGAGGCGCACAGTTAACATAGACGCGGGAAACATTTGCAGGCGAGGTAGTGGTGAAGCACACACACAAGGCAGGCTGGCTGGGAAGTTGACTGGAGCACAGACAGGGAAAACTTACCTGGTTAACTTAAATACAAACAGAAATGGATGGAAACAGAACTTGAAGCACGGCAGGAAATAATGTCAGATAAACGCAGGTAAATTGCAATAGCAATAGATTATTGAACACCTTTGCTGGTCACCAGGGAACAAAAAGATCAGACATCCTCTGCCTGGAGAGGGTGCCTTTAATACCCGGGGACATTAAGCCATTGGCTGGGGAAGGATTCGAGAGTGTGCACACTGGCCTTTTAAGAGGCCGGAGGTGAGCACACTCCCTGAGGGACCATCAGGCAGGAGCATGGAGGCAGTGGCATGGAGAGGACACCTGGCCACCAGACCAGCAGGGCACGACAGGAAGGGCGGAGGGCAAGGTCTGTAGACCTAACACCAGAATGAAAGAACAATAACTGGCATTGAGATCAAAGCAAGATTTGAAGTGCAGCCCCTCTGCTCCACGTCAGAAGCAAGAACAGGCTACACCCACTCTCACTTCTTTGCCTTCAGCTTCTGAAGCAGAGATGGTCTAAAACCATGACACAATGATGGATACACCAACGAAGCCTATTCACTTACTGTATAATGGGGTCCATCGGGTTGCATCGTGGAGTCCGTTAAATCTGACAGAATTAGAGATGAGCGAAGTTTTGGAATATTCAATTCTACTGCTTTGCCAAATTTTTCCACATTTTTTAAGTAGCGGGTGTAATGACATATAGCTGCGATAGTGCCGCTCCCCATCTTTGTACCCCTCAGATCCCACGTTCATACACGATAACGGCATCAGAGAGCAATAATAACAGTTTAAAATTAACTGAAAAAATAATTAAATCATACTTACCGTCTCCATTTGCTAGCGACGGGGTGGCCGCCGCCATCTTGCTTGAAGATCTTGTGTGAAATCTCGCGTGGCCTGCGATGACATTGTTCTGCCGGACGTCATACGTCACTGTGTACGGGATTTCGTCCGGGATCTTCAATCAAGATGGAGGCGGCCGGCCAGTCATAAGCAAATGGAGGAGGTAACTTTGAATTGTTTTTTGTTTGTTTTTTACACTATTTCAGGTAAATCGATTCGCTACCACGAGGAAATTCGGCTTCACGGCAAATCAAATTTATCCTGAAATTCAGATCGAATTCCACTTTTTGGATTCAATTCACTCATCTCTAGACAGAATCTGCAATAGGAGCTCCGATGCAGGTGTGAACAGAGCCTTGCTTATAGAAACTAATGTCAGCATAATATTAATTGGGGTGAGCATGTTATGGGCACACTCTTTTTTTTCTAGTTTTCGTCCTGTTCAGATCTCCAACCCTGCAAAATGACTGATCGCCTAATGTCTATGTGGGATCGGTTTAATGAAATAGGTACAGCTCTAACCACTTAAGGAAAAAATAATACATTTATCTATTTATAGGAAAAGTCCCATCATCCTCCTTTTTCAAGCAAACGTTCTTTGGTAACTGGGCTGGAATACAGCCAGGGAGCCTTAAATAACATTGCATTAAGATAAGATAATGCAGATGTGACATTGGATCTATGCTAATGAGCTCAGTGATGGATGATTTTTGCATATAAATGCCTTTGTGGGTAACATGTTACAGCATTGGAAATATTGGATGCTAGTGTATTTTATGAGCTTATGTTATTCCCTAGATTTAAAAATATCTGGATGACTTCAATTTAACTCATTCAATTCAGGTAAAAGAATATTCAATCATGGAAAGTCACCGAAAGTATATTGACTGAACTTACTGGAGGTCATCCATAATGGGTCAAGGGGTAAAAGCGCAATGGATTGCCTCATATGTCACGACTCATGCCCATTTTTTACATTCCAAGCCCCATATTTTATTTAACGGATAATTACAGTTCAGAGGAAATAAAAGCCGATCCTCTGTTCGTCAGACAGCTATCCCGTATTTTATCAATGTGTAAAAAGCATCGCACACTGTGCACTCTGAGCACTCTGAGCACCCCGGCTCCAGGAAATGAAATGTTGATATACATTTAGTGCAATTCAGTTTAAGGACAGCAGGCTCTAAATAATTAGAGATTATTATCCTGCTAATTGCAGAATATTAGAAAATTGGAAAGCATAGCTCTTATCTAAGCAATAATACAGAACCTTCACATGAACAGAGCGAAGGAAGATTAGCAAAAACAGAAGAGCGAAAACTCATTAAAATTATTCAGAAGGACAGCAGTTCCTCCGTAAACCAACTAATGACTGTGATCTTCCCAGACAAATTTTGTTGCCGTTGTGGTTGGATTGGATTACATTATATACAGTAGATTCCGAATGTCTTGAGACCATTTATTTCACCTTTTCTCTATTTTGTTAGGTTGCGGCCTTTGATGTACCACCATTCTGCACACAATACCCCAAAATGACAAAGTGAAAACAGAAATTTTTTCAAATTTTTGCAAATCTTTGCAAATTTTTCAAAAAGGAAAAACTAGGCCGGGCCCCCTGGAGTGTCGGGCCGGTCGCAAATGCGACCCCTGCATGTACGCCACTGGGTTCAAGTTAGAATTCTGGTTGGACAGTCACAGAGTTGTCCCTAAGCCACTCCTGTGTTGTCTTGGCCGTTTGCTTAGGGTCATTGTCTTGTTGGAACCTACAGCTTCGGGCCAGTCTGAGCTCTAGAGCACCTGGATCAGATTTTTATTAAAGTGTAACTGCCGTTTCATTTCTTATACCAAATGGTATAGTACACCGTAGAGTATATGTGCATATCTCATGGGCATCTTCCCACAGCGTTGTTATGTGCAGGCCGTCTCCTCTCTATTATAAACATAAAACGGGAGAGCACTGGGAGGAGGAGCACAAGGAAAATGGCTGCTGGGGAGGTTCTTATATAGTAAGGGGTAGGCAACTTTCCTATTGGTTGCTAGGGATGTAGCAAGCAAGAAGGAAGATTACTGGTGAAAGAAAATCTAGAATATTCGCGATTATGAATATATAGCACTATATTGTACCTCTTCGCAAATTCTCGAAGTGCCGATATTCGCGATAAAAATTTGCGATTAGAATATTCGTGATCAACACTACTTGACCTACAATCTCCATGAAGGTGTTTTATGCACGTGTCACTGGGATCCTACCTGGATATCCTTGGATCCCAGATGTAGCAGAGCAAATAGTCACCCTATTTGCTCTGCCACATCTGGGATCCAAGGATATCCAGGTAGGATCCCAGTGACACGTGCATAAAACACCTTCAGGGAGATTGGATAGGTGGTGGAGTGGATGATGAAAGAGATTGAGTCCAGACTTTGTATATAGTTCAACTACAGCTTTACTTTTGCAGAAACGTTTCTTCAAACAGTTTACAGACTTTAGCATGAAAATGGCAAGCAAACATTCTCGGCTCTGCTACATCTCTCAGGATTAAATAGGAACTTTTCCTTTGGCTTTCTGCTGCAACTTCTCTCTTTCTGTCTGACTCTATGGCAAGGCACAGGGCAACTTCCTCCTGGCTAATGAGACTTCTAGAGGTAGTCTCTCTGCTCCAGCAGAACAGGAGGTATTCTGACTGGTGAGGGAAGCACACGTCCAGTAGGGACGCATGCACTGCACACCTGCTTTCTTAGCAGGGGTTAGCTAGAACTTACTCGAACTAACTGGTCCCCACCCTTCCTGCAGGAACTGGGAATCGCCCACTCCTCTTCAGGGGGGTTAGAATGGACTTGAAGGTTCCATTCTATCATACATACTGCTCTGACATATTTGCTGCCACCTACTGGTGAACCAGGCACATTACATTTGAACATAGATACATACCAGGAAATGCACAATATATGGGACCTGAAATAAATGTACAAAATTCCATGGAGATTGCATATCCAGATAGAAATAGGGCGTAGGTGTGATGATGCCACTCGGGGCGTTACATGTGCATGGCTACATTTTTAAAATCAGGGGTAAATAATGCACTAAAAAAATAGATGCAAACATAATATATGGACTAAGTCCTCACTCTAATAATAAAAACTGAGACTCTCAGCCAATATATTTTGATCAAAACACATCTGTGCCCAAATACCCTTGCTAAGATCTATGTTCAGGAGAGCAGAGCCTGCACATATAGTGTCCTGAATATAGATGCCCATACAGCATAGGTAGGTTTTTTTGTAGGAATTGCCTGACTGAGACCATCTTGGCGAGGGTATGTGGGCACAGATGTGTTTTGATCAAAATATATTGGCTGAGAGTCTTAGATTTTATTATTAGAGTGAGGACTTAGTCCATATATTATGTTTGCATCTATTGTTTTAGTGCATTATTTTCCGTAATTTTATAAATGTAGCCATGCACATCCGCATATTTAGTTATCATATCGTGCAGGATGTTTTGCATCTTTTTCCGTGATTTTTGATTCGTCTTGAAGGAGTGGCACCTTCAGGTGTGAATGCGCTTCTATCTCGGGAGTAGTATTCTTGTTCACTTTTGCCCCTCCTATCTAACAGGAAACTTTGATCAGGTGGCACATATAGCTGTGCGGGCTCCTCCTCTCATCAGTTGCTTGGTGCACACAGAGGTAACTAGGAACAGCACACTATATGCGCAGGGTCTGCTCTCCTGAATATAGATGCCCTTATGGCATAGGTAGGTCTAGATTAGGACCTGCCTGACTGAGACCGCCTTGGTACAGGTAGGCGGGCAAAGACGTGTTTTGTTCAAAATATATTGGTTGAGAGTCTCAGATTTAATTATTAGAGTGAGGACTTATATTATGTTTGCATCTATTGTGTTAGTGCATTATTTTCTGTGATTTTATAAATGTAGCCTGCACATCCACATATTTACTATCATATGGTGCAGGATGTTTTGTATCTTTTTCTGTGATTGTAGAGTTTCATTTATGCACCAATTCTTATTTAGCCTGATGTTAACAAGCAAATCATTGCTGAAGTAGGTGCTTTAGAGACTGGAGTAGGCTCTGTTTTGGCGCAGGAGTCATCTAATCGCTGACTAATTTACAACCATGTGCCTTCTTTTCAAGAAAATTTTCCTCTGTGGAAAGGAATTATGACATCATCTATCATAAATCATTAGCCATCAAATGGGCATTCGGGGAAGGGACTAGTCAACAAATGGATCAACAAATGTACTCATGGATCACAAAATTTGATGTATCTTGATAGAGCTAAACGCCTGATTCCGAGACAAACGTTGGTCCTTTTCTTCACCCAGTTTAATTTTATCGTTACTTAACGTCCTCGCTCTGGTAATGTGAAAGTGGATGCTTTATCGCATAGTTTTGGTTCCTGAGATTGTATTGATTCTGACCCTGTTAACATCCTCCCTCCTGGTATTGTCATGAAAGCCATTAATCCTGATCTTGCCTCTGAAATACAATGTTGTCAGGATTTGGCTCCCAGTAATCTTCCTTCTGGTAAATTGCTTGTCCCTCCAAATCTTTGTCTTAAAGTTTTGGAGGAGTCTCATTGTTCTGCACTCGCTGGTCATCCGCGGATTGCCGGTATGAGACATTGGGTTTACAGAGCTTATTGGTGGCCTACTTGGTCACGAGATGTGTTTGCCTTTATCTCTGCATGGGATGTTTGCGCAAGGGCCAAGTTACCCAGAATACGTCCTATAGGTCTACTTTACCCCTTGCCCCATCAACACAGAGACCTTGGACTCACATCTCTATGGACTTCATAACTGACCTTCCTTCCACCCAGGGGAGGACGGTCATCTGGGTGGTCATTGACAGGTTCTCAAAGATGTGTCATCTAATTCCGTTGAAAAAACTCCCTGACTCAAAAAAATATAGCGAATTTGTTTATTGACAATATCCTCAAATTACATGGGATATCCGAGTCCATTGTCTCAGATAGGGGAGTGCAGCTTATCTCAAGATTCTCGAGAGAATTTGATAAAAGATTTGGGGATAAAAATCCTTTTCTTTGGCTTTTGACAAATAGGCAAACTAAATGGTTAGCCAGGTTTTGGAGTAGTTTTTGAGGTGTTTGTTTCTGATTGTCAAAACAAATGGAAAAGGTTTTAGTCTCTAGCAGAGTTTGCTATCAACAATCATGTCAGCTCCTCTAGTGGCATGTCACCTTTCTATTGTAATAATGGGTTTAAACTGCCTTTTTCTTCTGTATCCTGTGGTGGATGCCATCATGACTGATCTGTGCACAGTTTGGGCCCAGGCTCGCAAGAGTCTGGAAAAAGCTCAAAGCATGCAGAATGTACAAGCCAATAAGAAACTTTTTTTTGGTACTAATTTTGTTCTGGAAGAACTTGTATGGCTTTCCACAAAGAATTTACGCCTTAGGATCCCTTCTGGTAAACTCGCAACAAAGTTTATTGGCCCATATACTCACCTGTTATAACCCGGTATCTTTCACTCTTCAATTGCCATTCTTCTTCGGGGTACATAATACTTTCCTTTAAAAGAGAGGAATAGCATCATGAGTAAGGATTTTGATGTACCAATCCAAAATGCTTCTTGGGGGGTGGGGGGGGGGGGGTAATGTAATAAACTTACCTCGGTCCTCAGCATGGCCACATTGGGAGAAATGCACTGCTGAGCCACGCCTCTTTGGTGATGTGACCGCATCCTTAGTAACAGGATGCAATGTTCTGTTTCTCCCTGCAGCAGGCATGTGCTGGGGGAGTTTAGTAGTGGGTTTAGCTGCTTTATTATTGCGTACCACTGTTTCTGACTAATGGAGCTCCGAGTCAAATATCTATCAGTTTTGTGTTTGTCTGTCTCTGCACTTAAATAGCATAGAGACCCTCGACCAGTTGCGGTCTAGCCATCTAGGACTTGTACAGCAAGTAGGTAGAAACAGTGGGGAGGTTGCAGTCCAGGGCCTCACTGTCCTTGTCCTTACCTACTCTACTGACATGACAGGTTGTCCCACAAAAAATATTCTGTATTTTTCAAACCAGCGCCTGGATCTGAATACTTTTGTAAAATAATGTAATTAAAAATTTAGTATAGCCATTGAGTTATTTACTAAAATATAATTGTATAGCGCCACCTGCTTTTTGTTCTTTTTCAAAATTCTTTGTCCAGCTCACTGAGATGGAAGCACATGCTCAGTCCATCCTTCAACTACCACCAGCTGCAGCAGAAAGGGCAAACCCACTTAGAAAGGACACACCCCTGAGCTGCCAGCTTGAATTCAATCTAGTTTATCAATTGAAGCAATGAATGGCAGAAGCTATGGATCCATGTGAGGTACAGGACTGGTTCGAAGTTTGTTAGAAAGAGACTGCATGAACTATATGATGTCTGATTTTAATTTTTTAAATTAGTCATGGGATAACCTCTTTAAGTGGAAGTGCTTTAACCACTTGAGAATAGATGACGAGCAGGTGCGTTTTGAGAAGCACCAAGTTGCTGCATTAGGATAGGATGAGCATATAAGTCCTGCCGATTGTGCTGAAACAGCAAGTATGCCGTGTGAACAAAAGCAGCTCTCGCTGGAAAAGGGTCAAAGCTCCAGTAAAACTACAACTCGCAGTGTGATCTCACAAACGCACAGCATCACATAAGTGAAAAAAAATACACAGTGGGATTAATGGAGGCAGGAAACCCCCAAACAAGACACCAAATACACTTCACACCCCAGATCAGATCTCATAATAAATTCAAACCCCGACCAGAACCCACAATTCATTTAAAGGGAATGTGTCATCAGAAAATGACCTATTGTGTAAATCACATTTTTATGTTAAACAAATTTTTTTTTAAATGTAATTTTTAATTTTCCATGTCAAAAACATCCGAAGTCAATTCACATAAAACTTTGTTCTAATACTGTACTGAGCAGGAGCTCCGTACAGTATTAGAATATATTGGCTCCGACGAGCGGAAGATATTGCTTCGCGAAGTCTCGCGACACTTTGCGTAATAACTTCATAAATTAGTTTGCACTGTAAAAAAACATTTCCCGAACTAAGGTTCTGTTCCAAGGTACCATTTAGAACAGAACCCAAATTCGGGAAATGGTTTTTTATGATCCCTAATGTCAATATTTAAACAAAAAATCATAAAATCCTGCAGTTCTTGCACTGGCCACTAAAGCTAATAATTGGCGCCACTTCTTGGCTGTACAGATCACTTTACTGCAGTTATCTGCTTATCATTACAGCCAAGATTAGAATGACAGGTAACCTCTGTGTAAAGATAACACGGGATCCTCCAATCAAAATAGGTGATTGTCAAAGCTTATCTATTCTTTCCTTGTACAATGACCTCTGCACAGGTCACAGAGCATGCCTAGAAGACTCTCCCATACAAGTCACTGAGGTTCCCATCCTGTCCATTGTGACTATGGAAACCCCAATATAGCACAACAACCAGTGTATAAATAAATACCAAAGTCGAATGTAAAATACACATATCAAAATTTATTGAATAATTAGACATAAACAGGGGACAGAGTAACCACTGAAGGCCCAGTAGTAACCTGGGCAACTACCCGGAGACTGGTGCCACAGTCCAGAAAGGGCATATGAATATAAGTAACTATGGCCAACAAATGCCCAATGTATATAGATGGTAAATGACAAAACAATGATAAGTCAAATACGCGGGTAACATGAACAAGGGCCAGCAAACCATTGGAAAATCATAATAGTTGCGGTGAGTGTGGGAAAATGCCCATAAGCGCCAACAATACTTAGGTTGGTACAAAAGTTATAAGCGAATGTGCAAACAATGATAGAGCTGGCCATGTAGCATGTATACACCAAATACAGACAAATTAATCCTGAGCAAGAATCGGCAAAGTGAGATGTATATTGTAATTACCCATGACTGGGGCGGACCTGGATCACGGCACCACTGACCACCTTGACGCGCGTTTCGCCAAACTGGCTTCGTCGGGGAAGCTGTAATAATTCTTTCTTTTCACAAATATATGCTCGATGCAAGAAAGAAAAATGGTTATGAAATAAGCCAGATTGGGAATATGGATGAAGTACCATTAACCTTTGATGTTCCGTCAAATAGGACCATTGATGTGAGAGGCGCAAAAACCGTAATAGTGAAGACCTCAGGACACGAGAAAACCCATTACACGGTTGTGTTGTCCTGCTGCGCAGAGGGGACCAAACTGCCACCAATGCTGATTTTTCAAGAGGAAGAACATGCCAAAAGAGGCGATTCCAAGAGGCATAATTGTGCATGCACATGAGAAAGGGTGGATGGATGAGAATAGCATGAGAATATGGGTTGACAAAGTGTGGTCCAAACGCCCTGGAGGGCTTCTGAAGAAACCAGCCCTACTTGTGCTTGACCAGTTTAGGGCATATATCAGCGAACCCACAAAAAAGAGGTTCAAGGACGTGAACACTCATCTAGTGGTCATTCCTGTGGGCCTAGCAGCCAGCTGCAGTCTTTGGATGTGCCATTTAAGGTTTTTATGCGAGAGGAGTGGAATAAGTGGATGGCTGCTGGGAATCACGATCTTACACCCAGTGGACGGATGAAAAGACCCACTATCACCCAAGTCTGCGAGTGGGTGAAGTCTTCATGGCAGTCAGTGAAGGAGGAAACTGTTCTAAAATCCTTGAAAAATGTGGCATCAGTAATGCCTTGGACGGTTCTGAGTATGGTGTCCTGTATGAAGACACCAGTAACAGTGATACCACTGATACTGAGCCATTGAGCTTGAGTTCGGACAGTAAGGAGGAGTTCTTGGGGTTTCCAGATGACTAGAGGTGTATTGTTCTAAATCTTTCCTCATCTGTTACCGTTAATTACAGTAATAATGTTTCCTAATGCTGCTATTAGCTGTTTGGTAATGTCTCCACATTACATGTTATTTTATTAAAATGTTTTAGCCCACCTTTGAAAACTGGGTGCGTCATATCATCAGGTGGTCTTATAAAGCGAAAAATATGGTACATCTTATTTGCCGGTCATACAGTGCAGTTACTTTGTACTACAGCCTTTTTTGGGGTGTATAAGTGTACACAAAAGTACATCGTATTTGCTGTTCTGCAGTGCAGTTACATTGTTCTACAGCTTTTTTTGGGGTGTATAACTGTAAACAAAAGGTACGTATTATTTGCTGTTCTGCGGTGCAGTTACTTTGTACTACAGCTTTCTTTGGGGGGTATACTGTATTTTTTGCCATATAAGACGCGCCGGCCTATAAGACGAACCTAGGTTTTTGAGGAGGAAAATAAGAAAAAAAAATTTGAGCCAAAAGGTGTGTTTTTGGTGGGTTTTGAACTAATAGTGGTCTGTAGCTGACACTATTATTGGAGATCTGTTTCTGACACTGTTATAGGGGTTTATGTCTGACACTGTTATGGGGTTCTGTGGCTGACACTGTTATGGGGTTCTGTGGCTGACACTGTTATGGGGATCTGTGGATGGCACTGTTATGGGGATCTGTGGATGGCACTGTTATGGGGGTCTGTGGATGGCACTGTTATGGGGCGGATCTGTGGATGACACATAAATAACATCTTATGATATGTGTCATCCACAGATCCCCCCCATAACAGTGTCCCTGTGTAGTGTCTAGTTTTGTAATAGCAGCAGGGCCCGGTGCAGTCACTGTATTCTATTGTACCGGGCCCCGCTCACTGTAGTAATCCTATCTACTGTATAACTGTAGGCATTGTTTAACTATAATAATCTTCAATCCTATCCATTAATTTTCACTTACTAACCTCCGTAGCAGGCAGGAGGCCGAGCGGACGGGTGGGTACTGGCAGTGTAACTCACTAGGTCACGCGCCCACGCCGCATGCTTCATTCATAAAGTGGGAGGAGCAGGCGCGTGATGTAGTGAGTTACGCTGCCAGTGCCTGCCCGCCCTACCTCCTGCCTGATAGGGACGTTAGTAAGTGAAGATGAATGGATTGTATTTAAGATTATTATAGTTAAACAATGCCTACAGGTATAGATAGGATTACTACAGTGAGCAGGGCCCGGTACAATAGAATACAGTGACTGCACCGACCCCCAGCCCCTCCTCCCTCCCCACTAATACACCCACCGACCGCGATGTGCAGCATTCTCCCCATAAGACACACTGCCATTTTTCCCCCACTGGGTGGAAAAAAGCATCTTATAGGGCGAAAAATACGGTAAGTGTAAAAAAAAGTACGTCTTATTTGCCGTTCTGCGGTGCAGTTACTTTGTACTACAGCCTTTTTGGGGGTGTATAAGTGTACAAAAAAGTACATCTTACTTTCCGTTCTGCGTTGCAACTTGCAGTTACTTTGTACTACAGCCTTTTTTGGGGTGTAAAAATGTGCAAAAAAATACATCTTATTTGCCGTTTTGCGGTGCAGTTACTTTGTTCTACAGCTTTTTTTGGGGTGTACAAGTGTAAAAAAAGTACATCTTATTTGCCGTTCTGCGGTGCGGTTACTTTGTACTACAGCCTTTTTTGGGGTGTATAAGTGTACAAAAAAGTACATCCTATTTGCCGTTTTGCGGATCAGAGCCGGTGTTTAGTGCGGCGGGGGCCATAGTTACCACAAGGAGAACTCTCCTTTACACCCAAAATGTGGAGAAACTGACCTTTGTGAAGATGAATCAGGCGTGGATCAGCCAGGATTTTAAACTACCAGTGCATGATGCATCAGACTAGATCATCCATGGTGCCACACCAACACTTTGACAAGAGAGGACTGTTTCTTTTGGCTACCTTCTCCAGATACTATACTGATGCTGCCACCCACCTGATGCCACAACTGATGCCAGGTGCTCCTACTGCCAGGCACATCTTGAGCTGGTACTGGTATTGCCCCCCACCTCCACACTCTGTCACTGTGCCACTCTGTGGTTTCCTCATGCTGCTGCTACCTCAACATTATGTCACTGGGCCACTCTGTGGTCTCCTCATGCTACTGCTACCTCAACACTATGTCACTGAGCCACTCTGTGGTCTCCTCATGCTGCTGCCACCTCACCACTCTGTGGTCTCCTCTTGCTGCTGCTACCTCAACACTATGTTAGTAGGCCACTCTGTGGTCTCCTCATGCTGCTGCCACCTCAACACTATGTCACTGAGCCACTCTGTGGTCTCCTCATGCTGCTGCCACATCACTGCTCTGTGGTCTCCTCATGCTGCTGCTACCTCAACACTATGTCTCTGGGCCACTCTGTGGTCTCCTCATGCTGCTGCCACCTCACCACTCTGTGGTCTCCTCATGCTGCTGTTACCTCAACACTATGCCAATGGGTCACTCTGTGGTCTCTTCATGCTGCTTCCACATTACTACTCTGTGGTCTCCTCATGCTGCTGCAACATCACAACTCTATGGTCTCCTCATGCTGCTGCCACCTCCCCACTCTGTCACTGGTTCACTCTGTGGTCTTCTCATGCTGCTGCCACATCACTACTCTGTGGTCTCCTCATGCTTCTGCCACCTCAACACTATGTCACTGGGCCACTCTGTGGTCTCCTCATGCTGCTGCCACCTCCCCACTCTTTCACTGGGCCACTCTGTGGTCTACTCATACTGCTGCCACCTCACCACACTGTGGTCTCCTCATGCTGCTGCCACCTCAAAACTATGTCAATGGGCCACTCTGTGGTCTCCCCATGCTGCTGCCACTTCAACAGTATATCACTTGGCCACTCTGTGGTCTCCTCATGCTGCTCGAACTTACCTTCCCCTTAAGAAAGCTGTGCAGGCGAAACGTGCCTCGGGACGCGGGGGTGACGCTGATACTCTGTGCGCATTCAGGTACATGTACACATGCGTTATTTCATTGCACTATCATTAGCACTTTTTTGATACCTCTCCGTTGTGGACTTGCATATTATTACCCATCCTATGTGTTATTAGTGCTTTTGCGGCCCCATACCACTGGGTGCCTTGTAGTACAATTTTGACTTTTTTATTGCTACATTCATGCATATACACCCCTGTGTGAAGGTTTCCTAATTGTTATCTGTACCACCAATCACATTGATTAAGATTATATGTCATTTTTTAATATGAATTGTCTTATAATGGTAATAATAAAGTGATTATCTGTATTTGATTTCCGGTGTGGTGAATTGGTTTATACTCCTCATGCTGCTGTAACATCACAACTCTGTGGTCTTCTCATGCTGCTGCCACCTCAACACTATGTCACTGGGCCACTCTGTGGTCTCCTCATGCTGCTGCCACCTCCCCACTCTATCACTGGGCCACTCTGTGGTCTCCTCATGCTGCTGCCACCTCCCCTCTATGTCACTGGACCACTCTGTGGTCTCCTCATGCTGCTGCCACCTCACTACTATGTCATTGGGCCACTCTGTGGACTTCTTATGCTGTTCTCACCCTCCCCACTTCATGACTGGGCCACTATTTTGCCTTCTTGGCCTGGTTGACATCATCATTAATTTGACCCTTCTTCTGATGGGTCAGAAGGAAGGAAAAATTAGACGCACAACCGATCCTGTCTATGTAGCAGCTGTAAGGCCTGTATGGCATGGTCCCTATTTTGCATCAGAATTGGCTTATGATTTGGTAGCCAAAAGCAGTAGTGGGTAAAAACACAGAAGAAATCCAAATATTCCATTCACCTGTCATTTCTGTTTTGGATCCACTCCTGTTTTTTTTTTTTTTGGCTTTAGCAAAACTGATGGATTACTGACCAAATGCTGACTGAGTGAAGGCAGATGCTCAACAGACAGGATCTGTTTTTTGGGGGGTTATTGTTCTGACGGATCAGCGGAAGGGAAAAATAATCAGTGATGTCAACACAAACTTACTGCTGATACTCTCTCTACTCTGTCAGGGGGGCTCTACCTGTATAAGGGTCTGCATCCAATCCAATTCCCCAATGCACGGGCAACGTCCGTGCGGCGGCCGGGGCGGCCGGGGCGGATCGAGACCCATTCAGCTCTGTAGTGCTTCCGTGGGGTTCCGATCCGTGCTTCCGTTCCGTATCTCCCTGATTGCGGACCCATTCAAGTGAATGGGTCTACATCAGTGATGCGGAGTGCACACGGGCCGGTGCTCATGTATTGCGGACCCGCTGTATGCGGGCCGCACTATGGCCACGGGCACACAATGTTCGTGTGCAAGAGGCCTCACACAAACAGACTAATTTAAAGACAAACTTCAAAATGTCTCCTGTTGGTAAATAAGGGTGTTTGAGTTTTCTGTCCTTCAGTGCGATATAACGGGAATATAATTGCTGTGAAATGCAGGCATGGATTTAAAATGGACAAAATCAAAGCATTTGCACAATGACTATCCGTCTGCTGCCATCACCTCTGTAAAACATGCGCAGGGCACAGTAAAACATCCGGGTTTGGACAGAACCTAGCACTTAGGTGATTTGTTTGTTGTGTCAGTTCCTGGGATGTATCACTGCAGCAATACATTGTAGCCACAAAGAGTTATAATTTCTTCTTAGGGCAGACACTATTTAATGTCTTCAAGAAAGAGTCTTGCGGGTAGATCTGCCTCACAAAACTCTGTGAATATTTATCTTCCCTCTCTGGTCGATTTAATATATTTCAATGAATTAGGATCTAGTGCCTGGGATGTAAAAAAAATAGGACCTGATATGAGGGCACTCAGCCTCAGATGTGAATATTCCTAGTGCCCTGTTTTCTTATTGAGATGAAGCACGGAAATATTAAAATATTACAGGTGAGAAGGTTTTATTCTCATTCTTAAAGGGAACCTATCATCACAAAAATGCAGTGTGAGCTACAGGCTGCATGTTATTGAGCAGGAGGAGCTGAGCAGATTGATATATAGTTTTATGAGAAAAGATTAAGTAAATTCCTGCTCATTCTGGGCTTTGAACTCCAGAACTCGGTCTTATCAGTGATTGACAGCCTTCCTTCTATGATTGTGTATACAGAGATAGCTGTCAATCACTGATAGGACTACTTCCTGGACTTCAAAGCTCAGAATGAGCAGGAATTTACTTAATCTTTTCTCATATATCTATCTGCTCAGCTCCTCATGCTCTATATCATGCAGCCTATAGCTCACACTGCATTTTTGTGATGATAGGTTCCCTTTAAGAACTACTATCTTTACTCCCCTTTCCCCTTAATTTTCCATTCAGCTATTCCTACTGCTCTTTCAACTCTTTTTTTTTTTTTTTTCTATCCTCTTCTTAATATGTTAAAATTTTCACAGCAATATGGCATACTGAATGACATGAATATGTTTTATATACTATGATTGTATGATAAGATAAAATGTCAACGCATATACCATGGTAATTTACATGCCAAAAGTATGTACAATTGTAATTTTGTTGCAACTTTCAATAAAAATATCTTTAACAGAAAAAAAAAAAAAAAAAAAAAGAATGAGAATAAAACCTTCTCACCTGTAATATTTTAAAATTTTCGTGCTTCAGAACCTCACCAATCAGATATTGATGGCCTATCCTGAGAATAGCCGATCAATATTAAAATCTAGGAATGTACTTTCAATGTAAGTGTCAAATCTGAGTCCTATGTTGTTCATTTTTTGTTCATTTCCTCTGCGAACCTATTGACATATATTTGGGTGTCAATGTTGCATGTTTTCAGAGAAGATACAGGTAACCTCCCACCAGCCTAGGAACAAAATTACACATATAGAGGCAGAAGGTCTCCCCAGTGCCACATCCCTGAGCTGTTGGTAGACTTGGCCATCAAAAAAGGGCTTCATAGGAAAACAGCACCCGCTCATATGCTAAGGTAGGTACAAACTGTAATGTGCTATACACAGGGCTGGCCTGACCCACCAGAGTACCAGAAGATCCACTGGTGGGCCCAGGCTCTGATATCTTAAAGGTTTCCAAAAATCCTGGAGAAAAAGCAGATTGATATAGAGCATAAAGTTCCATTATAAGTTGTGATTTATTTATGTAAATCTCTGCTCTCTCTATGCTTAGGAGTCCAGTAGGTGGTCCTATTCACTGATGGACAGCCTTCCAGTCAGTGGGCATACATGAATAGCTGTCAATCACTGAGCAGGACCGCCTACTGGACTCCTAAGCCAAGAAAGAGCAGAGATGTAAATGAAAAAAATTGCACCTTATACTGCATATCAATCTGCTAGCTCCTGCTGTATAACATATAGTACAGACAAATTGCACTGCTTTTTCAATGTAACAGGTTCCCTTTAAGTAATGTGGGCTATTTCCTGATCGGCTGGATAGTCATGCATGCTGTGCATGTTCCTAGAGGTGCCACTGGTGCTACTGGTGTCTCATGCATCAGTGGGGCCTTTGGACCCTTCAAGCACTTTGGCCTTCGTGTAAATGGCCCCTCTGCACCCCCCTGTAGCTTCGCCCTTGCATGCGTCTCCAAGCGACCTTGTCAGTCCAGTTTTCCCGGAGCAAAGATTGAGAAGCGTTGACAGATAGACTTATAGGATAGCATGGGTTAAATGAAGGGAGTTCAATTATAGCAGATGAACAGTGTCCACGATGGAACTTGCCTTGCTTTTCTAAGCTTTCAACATGACCCTACACATCATGAATCTATAAGTACTAACATAATTAAATGAAGAAATCATTGAGGTTAATTGTTACTTTTGTGCCACGGCCATTCGTTCACACAAGGTTATGTTTCATGTTCTGTTTCAAAATCTCTTTGCAAATGAGGGAACCAATAATTAACTCGGCTGCCCTGTTAAAAAAAAAGCTCTTAGCTGCTCAGGCCACCTGAGAAAATGAGATAAGATGTGTCGCCTTGCTTCATGGTCACTGCTACTACCAAAAGAGTTAAGTTTACGTTCAACTTTGGAAACCAGATGATATTTCTCAAGACTTCAGAACAACAAAACTATAAGAAGAACATTGTTGAAATGGCCTGCAAAAAATAATTGATCCAAGGCTGACCATGACCTATGCCCATCTACCACTGCCACCTCACCCTGCACTGAATGTCAAATAGCTGTTCAGATTACAATAAAATGAACCATCTAGTCACGTTCTCCGTTCCCGTGCAACATGGTGAATTATAAATGAGAAGTATTTATACACATGGATGATACGAAGTATACAGGAGATAGAATTTTACTAATTTTCGCTAAAAATCATATTTTCAATTGGCCTTTATTAAAAATATTGAGCCGTTCTGTTACAAAGGGTTAACTGTTTTTCTAACTGTGTGACTGGTGCTTTCACCTTCAGTTTATGCTGGTTATCTAATAAACCTTATATCTAAACTACTAAGAGGTCATAAACACGTATTTAAGCCACATTCTTATCAATAAGATAAGAACTTAGCTATAATAAGTGTTTATAATGTCAGAGAGCAGAGATAAGGAGCCCATCAGCTTCCAAACTGACGGAAAAGAGAGAAAATCCAGAAGCTGCTACTAAAGCATCTCAGCTCTGTACAGAAAAAGGGCTCCATATTTTTAATAAAGACCAATTAAAAAAAAAAGATTTTTAGCTCAAAATGAGTACAACGCAATAGTTAAAAAAAACATTGCCCCCAAAGATTTACGTAGCTTTTAAATCCTTTGCCGCTCCAGCAGTGCTCTGTCTGTGTTTACACTGGTAAAATGGTGATGAGCCGTATGTGCCTGCAATTACTGGCCCCAGCTGTCAATTGCGGTGCATATAGACCACTACGGCCAATGACCGTCAGGAGAAGCCATGTTCCCTTACAGTTTGAATATTGTTTGTTACTATGTAGGTCCAATGCGCTAGTCAACAGGGAAGGCATAGGGAGTAGTGGAGAGGATGGGAGAGATGGTGGTGGCATTGAAGATGGTTGTTTTTCTCACAGTGGCTAACCCTGCTCCAGAGCTCTCCTCAGTCATGCGTGCAGTGATGGGAGGGGCCCAGCCAAAACCCTTCTTCTTCACTCTGGACTTTAAGGTCTCCTGCCCGATGATGGTGACTCTAGTGTTCTTGAAAGTACTGTAGATAAGCAGTAGGATGCAAGGCAGGAGAACAAGAAGAAGGCATGTGGAGGGTGGAAGCAGTGTCTAGGCCAGCTT
Source organism: Bufotes viridis (assembly GCA_033119425.1). Classification (NCBI taxonomy): domain Eukaryota; kingdom Metazoa; phylum Chordata; class Amphibia; order Anura; family Bufonidae; genus Bufotes; species Bufotes viridis. The sequence goes on from CM065591.1 coordinate 470,446,897, forward strand.
GGTTAAAGTAACATAAAGTCTCTCTTTACTGAGTAGATGATGGGGGTTGCAGTACAAACACCAGCATATATCCAGAGATTATATGGCAGAATATATACTGTATAAATATTAACTTGACTATACATGCAGTTTGCCTGTTTTTATTTGGGAGAAAATGATGATGATGAAACTTTTATGTATGTGTGACACCAATTGTGTTTATTTTTATTGTTTTTTATTACACAAGGAATGGGAACTTTTAATAGAGTTTTACATTTTTTTTATGTTATTAATTTTTATTTACTTTTTTTCTTGTCCAACTGGGGGATTTTATCATGCAAACACTTGAATGCTTGTATAATACACTGCAGTACTTCTGTTTCACAGTATATTGTGCCTGCAGAAATATCCTATTACACCCCACCTTTGGCAGGTTGTAATAGGAGTATAAGATGGCAGATTTTGGGGCTGGAGCCAATTGATGATAACTTAAATGTTACCATCAATACCGCCAGTTGTTAGTGACTGTAGCTTCTAGGGTGGGGAGGGGGGGGGTCGTTAAATAACTGGAATCGAAGTTAGCTCTGATCCTGGCCATTGCATCTTCTGTGTAAGGAGCAGCCTCAGTTCACAAGTCCGGACTACACACTTCCTGTGCACATCTGCTGTACATATATGGGGGATATTGATAAGGGGTTAAATTCATGTAATGTAATAGTTTTCAAAAACAAAGATGGGAACACAGGTTAATAATTGAACTAGATTTTCTGTTGCTTTTCAATTGTGCCTTAAGTTTTTTTTCTAGTTCTTAGATTTGTGCCAGACAGATGCAGCGTACTTATGTGCTCCTGACAAGCCCACTACTGTGCCTTGGTGGCTCATTGCCTCCCTGTGCTATGATTGTCACCCACAATTAAATTCTCCACCTTCCACTTCAGTCCTTCTTTGACGGAACTCATCAGCGGGTATATTTGACAGCTGTCATGTTTAGATCGCAAATGTATTGTAGACGGTACTTTTCATTAGTCTCCACCGCAGTAATATGTAATATTCAGACATGGGACATGATCTACTTGTCAGCTGTACTATATTAATATTTTTCTCCAACCCTTTATAGATGGACAGTACTACAGAACTAATGCCTTAGTAAAGACCTCTTAAAGGAGTTTTCCAGGAAAAGAATTGTATTTCAATTCCTTTTTGACATCCGCCACACATGTATGTCAATTGTTGAGTTTTTAGAGATGGTGCCTGTCCAGGAGTTGAGCAGACGCCATGGCCGGAAGGTGCCTAAAGTTTGTGGTATAAGCAATCTAATGATTGCATGTTAAAGTCCCATTTGTGTCCAAAAATAAAGGGAAAAAAAGTAATTAAAAAGCTTCAAACAATATAATTAATTCAAATCACCCCCTTTCCCCATTTTGCAAACAAAAATATACAATAAAAAATAAACATCATTAGCATTGCCACATCTGTACTGCCTGAACTATCACAATATAAAAGTATTTATCCCTTATGTTGAATGGCATAATGAAAAAAAATCTAAATCACCATTTTTTTTTGTCCCTTTGCCTTCAGACAAAAATTAAATAAAAAGTGATCAAAAATTCATCCATACCCTAAAATGGTATCAACAAAATATACAGATCACCCTGAAAAAAGAGCCCATACACAGCTCCTTAGATGTAAATAAAAAAAAGTTATAGGGGTCAGAATAGGGCAATACAAAGAAATTGTGTTTTTTTTTTTGTTTAACGTTTTAAAGTATTAAAACACAAGAAAAATTACAAAAATGTACCATCACTGTAATTGTAATGACCCCTGCAATTTAACCACATAGGGAATGCCGTAGAAACGAAACCCATAAAACTATGGTGGACTTGTGGAACTGCGTGTTCCACTTTTTTTTTTAGCTTCCCACTACATCATATCAGGGACAGACTGGGGTTCCTTGGGCCCACCCGATATGTGCTTGTAAATGGCTTTATGGGCACACCGCAGGACTCAAAAGGGAAGGAGCGCTATATGGCTTTTGTAGGGCAGGTTTTTTGGCGCCATGTCACATTTGAATAGACCCTGAGGTACCCTTCAGTTGAAACCCTCAAAACATTACCCCATTTTAAAAACGACACTCCCCAAGCAATTTTTTAAGTGCCCTCACAGGCAATTTGCAAAACAGATGGTACAAAGTGGTGAAAATTGTGTTTGTTTTTTTTTCACAGATATGGCATTTCCATGCCTAATATCTTGTGCCCATTGTGCGCCAGTGTGAAACATTAGCCCCTTTATTATTATGCTGTGTTTCCTGGTTTTAAAAAAACCCAACATGTGACCCTAATCTTTTGTCTGAGTGTATGAGCATAGGAGTAAACAGCATGATGTGCATTTTGAGGCCAGTATGGTGATTTACATCACTTGTTCTGACAACTGTAAAAGGTATGGGCTGAAATATTAAATGGAACACCCAAGAAGTTACCATATTTTGGAAACTACACCCCTCAGGGTATTTATTAAGGGGTGGCAGGAGTGAGCATATTGACTACTATGTACGGCAATGTCATATGTGGACATAAACTGCTGTTTAGCTACACTGCAGGGTTCAGAAGGGAAAGACCACTGTTTGGCTTTTGCAGAGCAGATTTTGAAGAATTGGTTTACAGGCCATGTTGCTTTTGAACAGCCTCTGGGTACCAGTACAGCCATTTTCTGTCAACCATACATTTTTTTTATTTTTCTCTTGACGTAGCTTTGAGGGTTTATTTATTGCAGGTTGCATTGCTTTTGCTATTGGTACTACTTTGCAGCACATATGACTTTTTGATTGCTTGATATTATCCACCATTCACAATAGGTGACATCGCAGCTTATCTACTCCCTCCTGACCTCTGTACAGATCACAGTGCATACCTAAAGACTCTCTCATAGAAGTCAAAGAGGTCTCCTCCTGTCTATTGTGTTTATAGCCCAAGATGGCTGCAGTAAAAGAATGCTCTAAATGCTGTTAAGAACAGCTCAGGCAAGATAGCAACCCCCATAATCATAGAATGAAGAAATCTATAATCAGAAAATAAAAGTTTATTAGAAAAGGGTTCGTTTCACTATCTGATTTTATGGTTTTAAATGGCAAAAAAAAAAAAAAACTTTTTCAGGCAGATATTTTGGTATTGGTACATTCATAACAAGTTTCCTGCAAAGTATAGCTGTATTTGTTTGTCTGCCTGTGTACCGATTTCTGCCCATTTACTGGATTCTGACTCTCCGCTGCCTGACCTGACATGTGCATGACCTCTGTTCTGACTCTTTGCTGCCTGCCCTAACCTCAACATTTGTAACGTATTACCCATATTATGCCTGCCCTAACCTCGGCGTGTCGCTGACTACAGTTTAGTTGGATCCCTCATAGCTTGGTACCAGTTTCTCTTGACCCCTTTGGTTCCGCTGTCAATCATAAAGAGATTACTCCATTAGGTAGCAATCTGGTGGTTCCCCTGGAGAGAAGTCTAGATCCCTGTATTGGGGTTAAAGGGTAAAAACTTAAGAGTAGCACAAAGTCAAATCTGTTGGTTGACACAGTGGTTTCACACCCACTGCAGTAACACATGTGTCCTGAATGATGAGAGGGCAGTAAGCTATTGGCAGGCCTCATAGCCAATGATAAGTTCACTTTAAAAGCTATCCCAAGATTTTATCAACCCATATCTACTATTTCACCTTATATACATATTTGGGCCATAAGGAAAAATTCAGATTTTTTTTCTGTTCATGTTAAACGGTTTTTCACACAAATGTATCAATACATCATTTCTAATACTAACTTTCTCATAACATCTTCAGAGACGAAGATGTGTTGCTTGCTCAGTGAAGGATCAGATTACATCATCCCATAGAAGGGGAGGAGGGAGAAAAAGCAGAGAGAAACAGGCAGAGAGAGACATGGTTCAGCAGATTAAGCGGCTAATTTGCTTTACTGTATATCTAGCCAAGTGCTTTATTCCCATCTACACTGCTCAGCACTTCTTTACAATGTCCTATATGGTGCTTCTGAGTGATTTTTATGTGTGCTCTATGGGCTGTTGCTGGGGGGTTTTGCCTGTTGGTGGATGTGGCCCAGTGCCAGAGGGGCTTAAGCTGGGTTTGATCCATCAGAAGAATAGAAGAATAAACAAATAAAATAGATCCTGTCATTTAAACATCCGTTATGCACATTTTGCATTCGTTTTAGCCATTTCTGTCTGGGATCATGCAGGCAATGTATCTTAATCCTCTGTTGGGAAAGAAAAAATCATTGTTACCTCTGGCAGTGCAATATTCAGCTGATAGCAATGTATGCCTTGCATTGTAGACAGATGAATATACAGACGTGGCCAAAATTGTTGGTATCCTTCCATTAAAGAAAGAAAAACCTACAACGGTCACTGAAATAACTTGAAAGTAACAAAAGTAATAAGAAATAAACATTTAATCAAAATCAACTAATGAAAATCAGACATTTCTTTTGAATTGTGGTTCAACAGAATACGTTTTAAAACAAAATAATGGAATTGTCCTGGACAGAAATCATGGTTCCCCTAATTTAACTTAATTAACTTTGTTGCACAACCTTTTGAGGCGATCACTGCAATCACGGGATTTCTGTAAGGCTTCGTTCACATCACCACTCAGCCTTTTCCGTTCTTCTGCTCCATTTAGGAGCAGGAGAACGGAAAGGATGGATTCAGCACATAACTGAGCCGAACGGAACCTAAGGACCCCGTAGACTATAATGAGGTCCGTTAGGTTTCCGCTCAGAAGAAGATTTTTGAAGTGAAGACAAAAGTCCTGCATGCACTACTTTTGTCTCCGCTCCAAAAACTTCTTCTGAGCGGTAACCTAACGGACCTCATTATAGTCTATGGCAGTGATGACGAACCTTTTACAGACTGAGTGCCCAAACTGTAACCTAAAACCCACATATTTATTGCAAAGTGCCAACACGGCAATGTAACCTGAATACTACAGTCCAGTATAGTGTATCTTCCATGTACTTTACTTTATCATTGAGCTATAATAGCCTGCCTACATTAAGTGCGCTATATGTGCTGTTCATAGTGCGCCCTGCGCTAATGAATGGCAGGAAAAGTCTAAGGCACATTGGTTCACTATAGACTTTTTCCAGGGTGCCCACAGAGAGGGCTCTGAGTGCCGCCTGTGGCACCAGTGCCATAGGTTCGCCACCACTGGTCTATGGGGTCCTTAGGTTCGGTTGGGCTCAGTTTTGTGCTAAATCCATCCTTTCCGTTCTCCTGCTCCTAAACGGAGCATTAGAACGGAAAGGCTGAACGGTGATGTGAATGAAACTAAACTCTCAATGAGACTTCTTCACCTGTCCACAGGTATTTTTGCCCACTGCTCGTGAGCAAACTGTACCAGTTGACTCAGGTTTGAAGGGTGCCTTCTCCAGACTGCATGTTTCAGATGTGTGTTTCGGGGCATAATCCTGTTGGAGGACCCATGACCTGCAACTGAGACCAAGCTTTCTGACAATGGGCAGCACATTTCACTCCAGAATGCCTTGATATTCGTGAGATTTCATTGTACTCTGCACACATTAAAGACAAACTATGCTAGATACAACAAAGCAGCCCCAGACATAACCAAGCCTCCTCCATGTTTCACAGCAGGTATAGTGTTCTTTCTTTGTATGTTTTATTTTTGTATCTGTGAACATAGAGGAGATCTGACTTGACAAAAAGCTTTGGTTTTGTCTCGTCTGTCCGAAGAACATTCTCCCAGAAGCTTTGTGGCTTATTAGTATGCATTTTGGCAAATTTCAATGTATAATTTTTTTTATAATTTGCTTCCATTAAGTTCACTTGGACTAAGATGGCGACTAGAGTTGGTGCGATCTGACACTAATCTATCTTGACCTCAGCCTTCACCTCTAGTGTCTTTGTAGTTGTGCTGAATTCTTTGGTTACCATTTGTATTTTATCAGTCTCTTCAATTTGTCTTCAATTTTCTTCTTGCGGCCACGTCCAGGGAGGTTGGCTACAGTCCAGTAGACCTTAAACCTCTGATTAATATGTTCATCTGTAGTAACAGAAACATCAAGCTGTTTGGAGATGGTCTTATAGCCTTTACCTTTAACATGTTTGTCTATAATTTTCTTTCTAGTCTCCTGAGACAGCTCTCTCCTTAGCTTTCTTTGATTTATTCAATGTGGTACACCCCATGATACCAAAAAGCACAGCGACTACTTTTCGCCCTTTAAATAGGCAGACCGCGGCTTTATACCTGGTAGGGAAGCACCCGACAATGTCTGGAAGATCTTTGGTTTAGTTCATGAGGCTAACCGATCTGCTACTCCACTAGCTATATTGGCGTTGGACATCGAAAAGGCTTTCGATACTGTATCATGGACTTACCTCTGGAGGGTTCTCTCCCGCATGAACATTGTAGGCCCTTTCCTCTCCACTATCCAAGCTCTCTACTCAACACCTCAAGCTAGTCTTAAATTACCCTCCTCCCACGCCTTCTCAATCCCAATATGTAGAGGTACACACCAAGGTTGTCCCCTTTCCCCGGCCCTATTTGCCCTAGCTATGGAACCGCTAGCAACCCGGATCAGATCACACCCAGATATCAATGGAGTCTCGGTTGGGGGTGTGGAACACAAACTGAGTCTCTTTGCTGATGATCTCCTCCTGACACTCACTAACCCCATTATCTCTTTTCCCTCCCTCCTTTCTCTCCTCCATTCATTCACGGCCATCTCGGGATTACAGATTAACCAGACTAAGTCTGAACTTTTGTTGAACAATGTCTCCCCACAGATTCGCGAATCCCTTCAGAGTGGATTCCCATTCCAACATAAACCGCGTTACCTGCCCTACTTAGGCATCTCGCTGGCGAGATCACTTGACTGCCTTTAAAAATTCAACTACCCCCCCATGTACACCCAGATCAGGAAAGACCTTTGTACCTGGGAAGCTCTCCCGGTGTCCTGGGTGGGTAGGATTCATGTAGTGAGAATGGTGATCCTCCCGCGCTTGCTGTACCTATTTCGCACCCTCCCGATCCCAGTTCCTGCGTCTGACTTAAGGGCTCTCCAGAAGGACATTCTGAAATTTATCTGGGCCCATAAACGGGCGCGTATCTCAAAACAGGTCATGCTACGGCACAGGACCCATGGGGGCCTGTCGGTTCCGGACTTAGCTCGGTACTATAAGGCAGCAAGACTTGCCCAGCTGTTTTTGACACACTTCCCCGTACCTGCACAACCTCTATGGGTTGCCCTTGAACAAGCATTGATTGCACCGTTCTCCTGGAGAGCCCTTGTTTGGACTTCCTCCCCACTACCCTCTGTGATCCGCCCGAAGTCCCTACTTTCTCACTATGCACTCCTCCTGTGGAGATCGGTTCGATTTAAATTTTCGCTTCAGTCTAAACCCTCCCCTTTAGAGTATATTATTGGCAACCCCGCCTTTTCTCCTGGACTCCAACCTGGGGCCTTTACCTGGTGGGTTGAGAAGAACCTGTGCTCTCTCCGGGCATTCCTAGTACGGGACAAATTGTTGTCCCCTACGGACTTTGCTGAGAAATTTTCCCCACCGGTCAGGGAACATTTTAACATTCAGAAGGTTTTCTCATTCCTTCGCGCTCTGACAGGGGGGGACCGTGTAGAGGCTCCCACTTCATTTGAAAGGATGATGTCCTACTCCCTATACAAACAGGGCTTGCTATCCCGAATATATGCCACTCTCAATGCTCCTCCAGAGGGCTTCAAACCTAGTTATATGTTGGAGTAAGAGGCTGATTTAGCTGAGGAATTCAGTATCTCCCGTTGGCACCGGCGCTCCCAGACACTCTCTAAAGGGTCATGGCAGACCACCCTCGCGGAAACGTCTATTAAGGTCCTCCATTGGACCTATATGGTGCCCGCCAGGTTACATCGTATGTACCCGGAGGTCCCTTCTACATGTTTTCGGGGGTGTGAAGAGGAGGGCACCATGTTACACATTTGGTGGACATGTCTCAAGGCCTCCAGATTTTGGAGACGCATTGGCAACCTCCTTTCTTCTCTCCTGGGTCGTGCCTTCCCCTTCACGCCGTCGTTTTACCTTTTGGGGGACAGACCCTCCAGATTGCCTTATGCTAGGTTCAAATTGGCCCAGTATGTATTGCTAGCCGCTAGGATCCACCTGGCCTCACGGTGGCGGTCTTTTTCGTTACATTATCAGGCGGTACTGGATAGGATCAATCAATTATACTTGAACGAACGTCTAAATGCCATTCGTTCGGATTCATTTCTGCAATTTGAGAGGGTCTGGGAGCCCTGGTCGTCTTCCCCTCATTCTACCGATTTTTCCACTTACTCAGCATTGTGATGGGCTGTTACTGCACTGGGTTTGGGATTGCAATCGGGTGGGCCTACGGGTTGTTTGAGCTTACTGCTCGGTCCAGTATGATAATTGTGATAATATGCTCTTAATTGACTTTCTCCCTGTGACTATTATTGTTCTATGCTTGTAGCTAGTTGGGACGTACTGTCCTTTACCTTCTTTCCAGTTATATTTGTACACCTGCCTTGTATTGATTTACAGCATTGTATACAGTATATTTTGAATGAATAATATAAAAAAAATCTCAATAAACACCTTTGAAACATAAATAGGCAGACCGACTGATTACAGGATACACCTTAGTCACTATGGTCAAATTATTTCTAGTCTTTTCTAGGGATACCATCATCTTATCCAGGCCAGTTTGTTTTTTAAAATTACTGTTGTGTGTGCTTACAGTATTATAGTCAGGTATTGGCAAATTTCCTCCACATATAATGAAGTCAATCCATTAATATAAGGGGCCGTCCTAACAGCGCATTATGTAACCCCAATATTTTATGCTGTTGGCATCCCCATTACTCTGAGATTTCTAACCTTGATGTTCTATTTACCGTGTCCATAGAACGAGAAAACAAATAATCCATTTATCTCTACACTTTAATCTCAGAACACATCAAGAAACAAATTGCACAATTTCTTCATTTAGCTGATGTTTTAATTGCGGGAAATATTGACTACTGGCTTGCAAAAATAACCCCGACAGGAAATGAATCATTTTCATACAGATATAAATGTTGCAGTAATTATATGTACATTTGTTAGGGTCTTAAACATTTGGAGAATCAGCTAATAAGAATATTGATGTTATCTTGATGGCGAATCTCTCTTGCGATGTTAGAAATGCACCAATCGCAGAACAAATTATATTCTTTTTACTAGGCATTAAGAGCAAAGTGACCTGCTTTAATTAATTTGGATGACAGCTAGATGTGATTTCACAGTACGGAGGTTTGTGTCAAAGTGAGTTTGTTTTGCTTTGTTTTTTAATTTGCTTTTTATTAACTTTTAATTATTTGGTAGATACATATCTCATCAGCATGTAGTGCACTTGGTCTTCACCACCATCTTAGAGGTTTTCTCCTATAGACTATGTAGGGCAAGGTGCAGCAGATCTATCAATACTGACATATTTGTCAAATTTTGTGCAGAGAATAAGAAATGTTTTTTATTTTTTTTATTTTTATTGAAATCATAATAAGAAAAAAATCACATAAAAATTTGTATTACAGAGATTGATTTGCTATTTACAGAAAACATAATCTATATAAGGAAAAGAGACTGCAGTAAAATCAGGGGCACTTAATCTTGGAACCTGTAGATACTCACATTTATTAAAATAACATTAAACTATAGTACATAAAATGTTTAAAAAATCCACCTGAGTCAGAGTGTCCCGATCCACTAGCTGGACTAAGGTGCAAAATCTGTAGTAAATCACATCCAATAGGCAATTGTGAGTCCACAACCAATAGATGCTAGGCAGTAGACAGTGGTTAATACAGAGTCCACATCTGACAAGATATAGCCAAAGCCCGGCTAGATGTTAAAGCTTATAGACCGTGACATTCAATCCAAAGATGTATTTTCACTTCACTGGTAACAATAGTCACTTGCCTCTCGCCCTAATCTTTGATCGGGCTGGCGTAAGGTATTAAGGAGGTCGGTTCAAACTCACGTGCAGTCTTTTCCCGGGTTCACTCGCGTCCTGGATGGCGCTCAGGTAAACCACCGCGGCATCCCACGTGGTATGGGAGTAAACACGTGACGTCTCACGTGACTCCAAATTTCAAAGGTCCTTGAGCGCAATATGGACAGTGTTTTCACAGGTCCTTGAACCCTGATTAATATAGATAGGTGCTTCCCGGCTGTATTTAGAAAGTTCTTGAACCACCACTACTGCACATATGCGGTCCTCCAGATCTTTGCTGTCTGCCAAATTGCATCAAACGCGTTTCGGGGTCTACACCCCTTCCTCTGTGTTTACTCCCATTACTCCCAACTTTTTATTCGGTTTGGGTGAACCGACGGGTGAGCACCATTCCCTTTAGTCGATCGTGGCCGTATTGAGGCCTGCAAACAGCGAATGGGTCAGCAATCCAGAGCTGCGGTGTGGAACAGAGGCACGGAACCCCCGGAAGCACTACCGAGTGCTTCCGTGGTGTTTCTGTCCGTGCCTCCGCACCACAAAAAAATAGAACATGTTTTTTTGCGGTGCGGACGGAACATGGACCCATTCAAGTTGAATTGCGGTCCCCAATGCACGGAACGGTCGCTCAACGGCCGTGCGCATGAGGCCTAATAGATGCTTTCTAAACACTCTAATCCCACCCTAAAAAAAAAAACTATACACAGTCGAGTTACTTTATTATGAGCACCAGCTAATATCCAGAGTAACTGCCGTGTGCAGCACTGACAGCAGCTAGACAGGCTGGGTCTCAGTAAGGTCCTGGTAGGTTGTCACAGGTATCTGGAGCCATGCAGACTGCATTGCATCCCACAGCTGCTGGAGGGTGTGTGGAGGGAGGATCCATAGAGCAAACATAAAGAGCAAGGTGGTCCCACAGATGCTAAATTGAGTTCAAGTCTGGGAAATTAAGGGACCAGGATAGTACTTGGAAATCTTGGTCATGCTCTTCTAACCAATATCAGACATTTTTAGCTGTGTGACATATTGCACTGTCTTGCTGGAAGCTCTCATCCGCCTTAGGGAAGACAATCAGCATGTATGGGTGTATGTGATCTGCAAGGATGGATTCATACCCAAATCGGTGGAGAGTGCCTGCCACATGGACAGGTGGGCTCGGGGAATGATACAAAAATTTTCCCCAGAACATAACACTGCCACCACAGGCTTCTGTTCTTTCTGCAAAGGTTGCAGAGTGTTTTTTTTCTGATGTTTCTCCCCTTCACACCAATGTCCTTCCATTTGATGAAGCACAAAACATGACTCATCAGAGAAGGCAACCCTTTCCCAATCAGCAGAGGTCCAAGTCTGATACTGCTTTGAAAATTGAAGCCTTTTCTGTCTACGCAACCTTGTTAGGAGAGGTGCAGTGACCATCTGTCTGCTTCGGAGTCTCATATGAAGTAGGGTTCTCAGAACTTTTGTTTGCCTGTAGTGCCTCTGCCTGCTTGTAGGGTCACCTGCATGTGTGCAATCTAATCTGTTCAGCCTATGGCTAGCCTCCCTAAAGCATTTAAAAGGGTTCTCCAGGAATTAAGAACATGAAAATACTTACTGTACATAATACTTCATTATGAATTTATTCCCAAATACCTTTCATTTGTTATAATGGCTTGTTTTGAACAGTATACACTGTTCAAAGTTCAAAACGCAATATATGAAATAATGACGAATATTCGATTTCGACGAATATATGAAGAATATTCAATCAAATATTCGCAAAATATCGCAAAATCGAATATGGCACCTGTGGCGAAACCAACCTCGCCACTGGGCATTGGAGACTACTGATTGACCGGCTCCTCCCCTGCGACTATGGCCCCGGGGACACTATTTGGGCATATTGGATTTTAAAGGTACTGTTTCTGCCCCTTGGACTGTTAACTGGAACAGAACCCCTGTTATTGCCTGGATTCATAACTTTTATTTTGTTGATTGTATCACGGACAATGTCATTGTGTTGTTGATTGTATCACAGACAATGTCATTATGCTGTTGATTGTATCACGGGCAATGTCATTGTGTTGTTGATTGTATCACAGACAATGTCATTGTGTTGTTGATTGGATCACAGGCAATGCTCATTGTGGTTGTTAAATGTACATTGATCAATGGGTTCTGTTCAAAATGTGAAACTGTAAACGATTGGCTGCTATGTTTATGTCCGCAGTTCCCAACAAGGTCCACTTGGGTGGTAACCTTGTTGGAAAATGTGTATAAAAGGAAATGCATTTGTGGTCATTTGTGTGACTAGAACAGGTTTAGTGTGGACTAAAAGGACGACAGCCATTTTATTTTTCCTAATGATTGCTCCCTAGACAAAACAAACCAATAGAGCTAATGAAAGGTATTTGGGAATATATTTATAATAAAGTAATATTTAGGTATTTTCATTTTCTAAATTCCTGGAGAACCCCTTTAAGGCAACCCCCCATGGGAGGGTACCTGGACAATAGTTTCCTGCAAAGGTGCACCTTTCTTTCTTCTGATTTGCTGCGTATCGACCCTTGCCAGTTTACCAGATTTGACCCTTTGCTGCCTTTCTTACAGTTGGCCTGTTCCTCATATTGATTCTGTGCTGCCCACCTGAACCTTTGTACTGTTTTATTTCACTGTCTGCCATGTGCCTGACATGACCCTGGTTTGTTTCCCGACTACAGTTATGCCTGATCCCTCATTGCTTCACACCGGTGTTTCCTTAACCCCGTGGCTCAGTAGACACTAAACAGAGACTACTCCAAGAATTAGCACCCTAGTGGTCCTCCTGCAGCGGAATCCAGATGCTTGTATATGGGTTAAAGGGTAAAGACCAGAGGGGCCACTTAGATAATGCCCTTAGGAGTAGCCTCAAGTCAGCTGTGTTCAGTGACACAGCAGATCCGCAGCCTCATTAATAACACCAATAGTATGAGGGCTGATAGGAGGCATGGGGTCTGATAGGAGGCATGAGGGGCTGATGATAAGAGGCATGAGGGCTGATGATAAGAGGCATTGGGGCTGATCTAAGGTCTGAATGGGGGTCTTATTTAGATTGGGGCTCTTATCTGAGGTCTGATTGGGGTTCATTCACATTGGCGTCTGAGCTGAGGTCTTATGGGGGTCTTATTAACATTGGGGGTCTGATTGCGGCTGTCAGCTGAGTTCTACTTACCATTGGCGATCTGATTGGTGGTTTGACCCGAGGTCTAATGAAAAATATTTTTTTCTTATTGTCCTCCTCTATAACCTAGGTGCGTCTTATGGGCCAGTGAGTTTTATAGGGCGAAAAAATACGATTGTTTCATACTGTAGCATGGACGGCAGTATTTTATGCTGCACTGTGATATTTGTTTTTATAGGGACGGTATTTTGTTCTGCATTATAGTATTGCTGCCCCTGCCTACTTCTGTTGTCCCTGCCTACATGTGTTGCCCCACCTTTTGTTGATTTGGATCTACCTACAACATGGGGCCACTTTTAGTTTTTTTTTCAGGGTCACTTTAAGTTCCCAGTCTGCCCTTACACAAGCCACATCTTAAATTAGGCGTGTCTTCCAGCAGACCGTACACCACCAGTATTCATTTGCTCCAATTGTGATCAAATTATGTTGCAATGGTGTTTAAAATATCATGTCATAATTTTTGATCCATGAATCCAAAAGTTTATGAAAAACAGGGTAATTTACCTTTATTAATATGAGTTTTTCAAACAGTATAAAAATTTAACAGTGATTTTCCAACCTGCAGTTGTCAGCAAATGAACACTTTTCCAACCTTTGGTTACCGATTCCCACATGTCTGCATCCCATAGCCGCAGAGTGCTCAGAGGGGTGACGTGGCTCTTTTATTATAGTGATGTCATGTTCTGACATCATGTTTGTAAAGGAGAAGTTTCAGTTTAAATTAGAGAATTTTGGCTTCCTGTATCCAACCCCAGCGGAGCTTAACGCATGCATTTTTTTAAATGAGTTAAAGGGGATCTGATACCAGATTTATGCTGCAATATCTATGGACAGAGACCCTGATTCCAGCACTACTGTAGGTCATTTACTTCTGAAGATGTTGTGGTTTTCATAAACTTACTGTTCCTCAGCTGTAGCAGGAGCTGAGGTTGTAGTTCTCACAATTCCGATTGACAGCTTTCTCCCTGTCCTGTATGGGAACAAAGCTGGCAATCAGCAGCAGGGAGGGAACTGGCAGTTCATGAATATTACATTATAAAAATGTAATGGCAATATCACTATAAGTCTACATTCACACGACCGTATGTGTTTTGCGGTCCGCAAATTGCAGATCTGCAAAAAAACAGGATTACGTTCATATGGCAAAATGGGCTCATGTACACGAACGTATTTTCTTTCCGTGTCCGTTCCAGTTTTTTTGGTACTCCGCGTGCATTCCATTTCCGTATGTCTGTATATCTGTTCTGCAAAAAGATAACACGTCTCATTATTGTCCACATCACGGACAAGGATGGGACTGTTCTATTGGGGCCGACTGTTCAATCTACAAAATACAATCTACAAAATACTAAATAAAAACTGCAATTGCAGTTTAAAAAAGGCTCAGTCTTGAGCCGAAACTAGTCACTGATGATGCTATTATGCCTTGAATAAACGTCTTTTCATATTATCAAGAAAGTGAGTGCTGGTCCTTCTTCGCCATATACTAGTGGAACACCTTCCATGGACCCGTGCACCACGTGCAAACTGCAGTCCAGACCCATCTTCTTCAAATAGTTTTCTGTGTGTGTCACGATGCTCCTACCTGGATACTGTTGCTCACCAGGCTTAGACTGCAAAGCAATAAAGGGGAAAGTAATGGTGGAGGTGGAGAATAAGTAGAGTCCAGACTTTATAAAGTTTAACAGCTTTACTTGAATCGGCTTCCACCCATACAGAAAGTGGTGTTTCCCTCGGCTCCAGCAGTTTTTGGGTTAAACTGGAAGGCAAACTTAAATATTCTGCCTCTTCCTTCTCTGCTGTGCTAAACTCGGCTTTAGTCCGGTAGCTGGACTCTGCAGCGATTCTGGTACCTTTGGAGTGGGGTGCCTTTGTCTTTGGCTGTTGACACCCTCACAACACTCTGTCGGGTGATCTGTAAGGAGTCAGGGTGATTCTCCTCTCCTTCCAACTGTAGACTAGACTAAGACTGACTAAGGCCTCATGCACACAGCTGTTGCCCGGCTGTTGTCGTACTGCGGCCCGCATACAGCTTGAATGGGTCCGCAATCTGGGAGATGCAGTGCGGAACGGAAGCACGGATCTGAAGACCACGGAAGTGTTTCCGTGCTGTTTCTCTCCGTGCCTCCGCACCGCAAAAAAATGGAACATGTTCTATTTTTTTATGGTGCGGATGGATCACAGACCCATTCAAGTTGAAAGGGTCTCGATCCATCGCGGCCGCCAAATGGATGTTGCCCGTGCATTGTGGCCAAACAACGTGCATGAGGCCTAAGAATGACTAAACACTTCCTGCAGCCCTTCCCATGGCAGGAAGCAGGACTAGCCCACTTCTGCCCAAAAGGGGGAGAATGGAATGGTAAGTTCCATTCTATCTAAAGAGCTCTCTGCCTTATACGCTGCCACCTGCTGGTGAACCAGGCATATAACATGTAATATAACAAATAGTTAAAAAGCAGAACAATTAATGCACAGTGTAAGGCCCCTTGCAGACGAGCGTGTCCGGATAATGTCCGGATGTGTTGAGTGACAACTGCGCGATTTCGCAAACAAAGTCATTCAGTTTTGTTTGCGATTGCGTTCAGCTGTTTTTATCACGTGGGTGCAATGTGAATTACTGCATTTTGCACGTGCGTGATGAAAAACGGAATGTTTACAAACAACATCTCTTAGCAACCATCCGTGAAAAAAATTGCATCGCATCTGCACTTGCTTGCGGATGCAATGCGATTTTCATGCAGTCCCATTCACTTCTATGGGGCCTGCGTTGTGTGAAAAATGCAGAATATAGAACATGCTGCGATTTTCACGCAACGCAAAAGTTATGCGTGAAAAACATTGCTCCTGTACACAGCCCTATTGAAATGAATGGGTCAGGACTCGGTGCTGGTGCAATGCGTGCACGTCACGCATTGCACCTGCCCGGAAAACTCGCCCGTGTGAAAGGAGCCTAAGAGGACCTGGAATAATTACACAGATGTCATTATGGTTAGCCCATTAGAGGCAGTAGCAGGGTGTAGCAATGGTAATACCACTCTTCGGTTTTACACATTGAAATTAATTGACTGTCTGGATGGTACAAGGACATGCTGGGTCCTCAGAGAGAGACACTCCCCCAATCCCCACCTCATGGCTGCTGTGAATGGAGAGGTGGTTGCGCATGGACAGATCTCTCCATTCACTTATAGCCAAGCGTGCTTACACCTATGGCAAAACCTGTCTGAATGTGAATATGTCATAAATATACCATAGAGGACTATCCCTTTAATGACTTTATTTAAATAAATTTCTACTTCCGACATAGTCGCCCTTTTAGCAGAAAGCCATCGGTCGCTCTCGAGGTCCGTAATTAAAGATTTGTCACTCTGTAAAGAACGGCTTTAATAAGACCCCAGTTTCTATGACACACTGAGCAATATTATAAATTAATTCAATTTCCCGTTGCCGTACACTTGAAAACTCCAACATTTTAAAATTCTTCATCTTTTTTTTTTTAATTGCCTAAATTTAATTACAGAAGTTTGTGAGAACATTGCGACGAGGTGAAATATCCCTGCAATCAGAAGCATAGCGCACGGATCTCCGAGGCTCGGCTTTTGAACTTCAGATAAACACAGTCGGCACTGATCCAAATTCACATAATAATAATTCCAGCAGAGAGCAAAATATCCACAGAGTAAGCATTTCATGGAGAATTCTTCCCCTGAGGTACATGAAACATGTGACAACAATGAAGGATCCATAAAACATGCTGGCGAGGTACAAATATATATTTTCTAATCTTTTCCTGCTCTCATATGAAAGAGATACATCGCAGCTGCTTTGCCCTTTAGGCTTTGTCTGTCACAGAGCTTCTCTGCAAAAAATATTTGCATCTTGGATGTGACCACGGTAAAATGAGTGGCAGGTGCCCTTATTAACAAAAAAAATAAAAATATAAATGCTTTCTGGCTATAGACAGACAAAAGATCAGCTGCTGAGAACTTTTTGGGACATCTTCAAAATCACAGAGATATTGTACAGTGTGTTAGGAAAGTCTTTAGGCTCTCATTTTTTTTTACATTTTCTTATATTGTGGTCTTGTGCTAAAATAATTTTTTTTTTTAAGTTTTCCCTATCAATCTGCAATTTTAGAAATGTTTGCAAATGTATTTAAAAGGAAAAACTAAAATTTCACATGGACATAAGTGTTCAGACACTATAACACTTGAAATTTAGCTCTTTTTACCTTGATCATCTTTGAGATGTTTCTACGCCTTGATTGGTAAATTCAGTTGATCGGACATGATTTGGAACGACACTGCCCTGTCTACATGAGGTCTCACAGCTGGCAATGTGTATAAGAGCAAAAACCAAGCCATGAGGAGGAAAGAAGAGCCTGTAGAGCTCAGAGACAGGATTGTGTGGAGGCACAGATCTGGAAAAGGGTACAAAAACATTTCTGCTGTACTGAAAGTTCCGAAGAGCAGAGTGGTGTCCTTAATTCTTAAATGGAAGAAGTTTGGAACAACCAGGACTCTTGCTATAGCTGGCTGCCCCACCAAACTAAGTAGTCAGGGGATAAGGGCCTTGCTAAGAGAGGTCACTCTGGCTGAGCTCCAAAGATCCTGTATGCAGATGGGAAAAACTTCCAAAAGGTTAATAATCACTGCAGCACTCCATCAATCTGGGCCTTATGGCAGAGGAGCCTGCCATTGTTCACCTTAAGGACCAGGGCGTTTTTTTGGAAATTTGACATGTGTCACTTTATGTGGTAATAACTTTGGAACGCTTTTACTTATCCAGATCATTCTGAGACTGTTTTCTCATGACACATTGTACTTCATGATAGTGGTAAATTTCAGTCAATATTTTTCAGTTTTATTTAAAAAAAAATGCCAAATTTACCAAAAAATTAGAAAAATTTGCAACTTAACAAATTTCAATTTCTCTGCTTTTAAAACAGAAAGTGATACCTCATATAATAGTTATTACTTTACGTTTCCCATATGTCTACTTTATGTTTGGATCATTTTGTGAATGGCATTTTATTTTTTGGGGACGTTAGAACGGTTTGAAGTTTAGAAGCAAATCTTGAAATTTTTTAGAAAATTTCCAAAACCCACTTTTTAAGGACCAGTTCAGGTCTGGAGTCACTTTGTGGGGGTAACATAATTGAAACCACCAAAAATTACCCCATTTTAGAAACTACACCCCTCAAGGTATTCAAAACTGATTTTACAGACTTTGTTAACCCTTTAGATGTTTCACAAGAATTAAAGGAAAATATAGATGAAATTTCAGAATTTCCATTTTATTCAATTTTTTCCAGTAACAAAGCAAGGGTTAGCAGCCAAACAAAACTCGATATTTATTACCCTGATTCTGTAGTTTACAGAAACACCCCATATGTGGTTGTAAACTGCTGTACGGGCACACGACAGGGCACAGAAGAAAAGGAACGCCATATGGTTTTTCGAGGGCGTATTTCACTGGGATAATTTTAAGTTGCCATGTCACATTTGAATACCCCCTGATGCACCCCTAGTGTAGAAACTCCCAAAAATTTACCCCATTTTGGAAACTACGGGATAAGATGGCAGTTTTGTTGGTACTATTTTAGGGTACCGTATTTTTCGCCCCATAAGATGCATTTTTCCCCCTCAAAAGTGGGGGGGAAATGCCCCTGCATCTTACGGGATGAATATTAATTAAGGGCTTCCATATTGGAAACGCTTCATTAGTACGGGAGGACCAGGAAGCAGTGTGTACTCACCGCTTCCTGGTCCTCGGCGCTCCGCTGCGATGGCTGCGCACATGTGAAGCTGCAATGTGACCTCACACTGTGCCCGCCCACACAGCAGACAGAAGAGGTGGAAGACCAAATGCGGGAGGTGATGAGCGGTGGCGCGGTGTCCAGAGCAGGAAAGGTGAGTGTTTTTTTTATTTTATTTAACATGAGGCTGATGGACGCTGCTGGGGGCATATATGAGGCTACAGGGGGGCATATATGAGGCTACAGTGGACATATCTGGGTCTACTGGGGGCTTATTATGAGACTACTAGGGGCATATATGGGGCTACTGGGGCTGAAGAGACTACTGGGGTCATATATGGGGCTACTGGGGGCTGAAGAGACTACTGGGGCATATATGGGACTACTGGGGCCATATATCAGGCTACTGGGGGCTGAAGAGAGACTACTGGGGCATATATGAGGCTACTGGGGGCTGAAGAGAGGCATGGGGCTCTTATCTGAGGTCTGATTGGGGGTCATTTACATTGGGGTCTAAGCTGAGGTCTGATTGGGGGTCTGATCTGACGTCTTATTGTGTTTTTTTTAACATTGAGGGTCTGATTGGCGAGTTGACCTGAGGTGTTATGAAAAATATTTTTTCTTATTTTCCCCCTCTAAATCCTAGGTGCGTCTTATGGGCCGGAGTGTCTTATGGGGCGGAAAATACGGTACATATGATTTTTGGTTGCTCTGTATTACACTTTTTGTGAGGCAAGTTAACAAAAAATAGCTGTTTTGGCACCGTTTTTATTTTTTATTTGACAGGTTAGATCATGTGGAATTTTTATAGAGCAGGTTGTTACGGACGCGACAATACCAAATATTTTTGGTTGTTTATTTCAGTTTTACATAATAAAGCATTTATGGAAAAAAATATTTTTTATTGTTTCCATATTCTGAAAGCCATATTTTTTTTTTTTTGGGGGAGACTGTCATATGTAGGGGCACATTTTTTGGGGGATGGGATGACAGTTTGATTGGTACTATTTTAGGTTGCATATGACTTTTTGATTGCTTGGTACTACACTTTTTGTGATGTAAGGTGACAAAAAATTGCTTTTTTGACAGTTTTTATTTATTTTATTTTTTTACAGTGTCCACCTGAGGGGTTAGATCATGTGATATTTTTATACAGCAGGTCATTACGGATGTGGCGATACATAATATGCATATAGTGCCCATATTGAAACTCTCGGGATAATGTACTCTTTATTTACAAAAAGGTCATGAGACCCAACAAATCCCTTTAGGGGTACCAACTATACAATTTTACACTAAAACGTCACTTTTATTATATTTTTATTAAAATCCCATATTGGATAAACCCGATTTTTATTAAAATTATCAGGGTAGAGGTCAGGGATTTTTTCAATTTCCAGCTCACTAATCTGAGGCCAGTGATAGTGGCAAATATAATATTTTTATATTGATTTGTATTGAGGTGATTCGCTGCACCAGTTAGTATTAAGCACTCTGCTTATTATGAACTGGGGATCAATTCGGACACCAAAATGTAGCTACTCAGCTATTATATTAAATACTTTGTTGCTATAGACTCAGTTATGCACTGAGTTTCTGACTATAATTGCAACAAGTTTGATCAAAACGTGGAGATAAATTTTTTGAACACGGAACAATTAAAGGACACTAAATGAATTGTATATAACTACTTGCAGCTAATAGGCAAGTCTAGTAAAAGCAAACTTGTTGCAATTATAGAAACTCCCCCAATAACTGAGTCTATAGCAACATAGTATTTAATATAATAGCTGAGTAGCTACATTTTTTTTCTTTTTACTTGAAACTTAATTTTTTTTTATTATAAAAAACACTTTTTTTAACTTTTTTTAAACTTTTTTTTAACTTTGAATTTTTGTCCCACTGTTGGGACTTCAATTTCTGAGGTCTGACCACCTCTTCAATGCATTACAATACATCCTGTATTGTAATGCATTACATGTCAGCTTTTATGCTGACAGCCTGTCTGTGAGACCCAGCCTAAGGAGCTGGATTTTACAGGCTTCTGTAGAAGGCAAGTCCCAAACCCTCTGCATGCCGCGGTCAGCTTTGACCGCGACATACAAGAGGTTAATACGTCATCTGTGTTTTCACCGATGCCGCGTATGCAGCAGGGGCCCGGCTGTCAGTGACTGCCGGGTCTGTGCCACTGATCGGGCGGGCGCAGCTCCTGTACCAGCCCAAACAGCCCACCTTACATGTACGGCGCTGGTCCTTAAGTCACATACCCCAGCGCTGTACGGCGAGGGCTCTTTTTGGGTTAATGACTTTGAACACTGCAGCATTGATTTAGTGTTGTTTTAAGAAGTGCAAAGGTAACAGTAATGGTAATCATTATTATGACCCGCTAGCATTCTACATCCATTAAAAAGGCATTCCCTGTTTCCTGCTTGATGTTTTCTGTCTTGGAGGTTTAGCATGATGAACTTCTGAAATACAGTTTAATCCCATTATAATACATAATAAAACCCTGTCCTAAAATGTGAGCAGGACTGGTTGACACTACTTTCCGAGCTGTCTAGAAGGTGAAGGGGCGAGGCATTCGCTGCACTGCTCTACAATAGATGGTAATGATGTGATCCTGCCTTTAATATGCCTTTATGACCAAGTAGCCTGACAGGAACATATAGTATATGCAAATGCCAGAGCATAGTGTGTATTAAGGCCCCAGGAACAGGAGCTCCTTCCTCTCCTCTCTAACACTTCCTCTCCTCTCTAACACTACTCTGCAACTCTTCCTCCTGGCAGGAAGTAGGACCAACCCTCTCCAACCAAGAGGGGAGGAACAGGGTGGTTAGCTCTGTTCCTGCCAACCAATGCCAATAATACCTTCTCCTGCTGGTACATATGGCCAAAACATGAAAATACATAATAATAACAACATATAACTATTTACGATTGCAGATACCCCCAGGTCTGTGGTAGTGCAGACATTGAATATACACCCTGATTCCGTAAAACTATGCCTTACAACATTGTGATGGCCTTTGCTGGTAGACATATTAGTGAAATTTATGTGACAGACTCCCTTTAAAGGGTTATTCCCATGTGAACCTAAATGGTATATCAAAGGGATATGCCATAAATGTCCGGTAAGTGCGGGTCCTACGTCTGGAACCTCCTCGTAACTCAAGAACGGGGCCCTGTTGTGTTCTCCGTTCATTGCTGTGAGACTTTCAAAAATAGCTGAGCGCTGCAATGGAAGTCCTTTATCGGTGAATGGAAGAGTAGCTGCGCATGCGCAGTGTCCAGGGACGTAACTACCATATCGGCAGACCATGCGACTTCTATGGGGGCCAGGGCAAGAGGGGGCCCAGTCTTAGTTGGGATTATGTTCTCTGGAGGTGAAAACTTGGTCAGGACTCTTCCCTCTACAGGAACAATTTTTAGCAAAAGAGGCAGTGGAAAAATGGCCCAAGGGTCATTGAAAGGAGGCTTAGGCATAACCCCTTCTGTCCAGTGTGGGGAGCCCGGTTTAAACTTTGCTATGGGGCCCTTACTTTTCTATGTACGGCGCTGGCAGTGCCCTCTGCTTTCACTGTTATGGGACTTCAGAAAATAGCCAAGCGCACTCCCACGGCTATTTTCAGTCCCACAGCAGTGAGCAGAGAAAAATGCTTTTCATTCTTGGCAGGGCCTCATTCTTGAGATAGCAGCAGGTCCCACACCTATGGGATATTTATGGCATATCCGCTCAATACTAAATGTCCAGATGGGACAACCCCTTCAAACTAGTACAGGCCCCCACCACAGGCACCTGAATCATGCACGTACTTTTAGAAATTGCAAAATTATTCTTTCTGAAGAGATACTGCAGTGGTTACATTGCAGCAATAAAACTTAAGCCTGGTTCATAATTATTTCATTACATCAGACTTTCCCAACTTTTATCTGTGCAAAGTGACTAAAAAGCATTTTAATTCCACTGCCAGCTATCAATCATCCTTCCACAACCAGACACAAGAAATGGGAGTAGTACGCTGATCTCACATTCACAGCAAGATAACTGAGTTAAATAGTTCCTTACCCTGAGCATGGGATCTAATTTTACGTAATCTTAAAGTTTGTCCATTAAAATTCGGGTTTTTATGTAACAATTAGATTGCTTTTCAGTCTGTTTTTCTTCTAGTAGAAAGCGGATGCTCAGTGATGAATCACAGCTCCGACTGTCAGGTGCTGGAAACTATTCTGCCTTATTATACATAAAAGCAGTTTGGATTCCACAAATAACGTTTTGTGTGTGATACTTCTTTGCGTCAATTAAAAAAGCTGCCATATGATCCATCAATAAAAAGACAATTTACACCCCTGCCACGGGAAGCCAAACGTGCCTTTAAATGTGAATAGGAGGCTTTTTCTTTGTGTCTTTCTCTAAAAGAGATTAAAATTGAATGGGTTTTCCATGGGTATATTTTAAAATGGTTCAAAATGGGTTAAAGGTAACAACTAATCATTACTCAACTCACTGATCCTCCACCACTGCCGTTCCAGAGCTGCTCCGGTCCCTGCTGCTCAGCACTTCCAGCTTTTGGGCAACCTGTCAGCAGTGCAAATCAGCCTCTAGGAGCAACGGGGGCATTGCTGTTACACCTAGAGGCTCTGCTCTCTCTGCAACTGCAGCACCCTCTAATTTGACTGGGCCAGGTGTGATGATGTTTTCACTGCCCGGCCATGTCAAATTAAACCACAACTTGGAGAGGGTGCGACAGATGCCGAGACAGCAGAGCCATTCCATTCCTTTAGTAGTCATAATGCTGACATTATTACCCTGAATAATTCATAGCTGGCAACCTCTTGCCAGTAGTCACACTAATGTACATCCATCTTCCCAGTGGTCAAAGCAGGGCTTCCCAATGCCTTTAGTGGCTTTACCTCCCCCCTCCCCCCCATGGGTGTCCATGATTACTTGTTCCAACCCTTAAAGGGGCTGTCCTGCGAAAAATATTCTACCGTTTTAAAACCAGCGCCTGGATTTGAATACTTTTGTAATTGCATATCATAAAAAACTTAGAATAGCCACTGAGTTATTCAATAAAATGTATCTGTATAGCGCCACCTGCTGTTTGTTTTTTTCCTATTTCTTTGTCCTGCTCACTGAGATGGTCGCACATGCTCAGTTTCATCCTTCAACTGCCTCCTGAACTGTGATAGGGAGAGCAGAGACACGCCCCCTGAGCTGTGATAGGGAGAGCTGAGACACGCCCCCTGAGCTACAGCAAAAAAGACACTCAAGTCTAGCAGAGCAATGAATGGGGAGATCTCTGGATCCATGTGAGGTACAGGGCTGGTTCTAGCTGGAGCCTCAGATCAATTAAAGAAAAACAGCGTTTTAATCAGGTGAACCACAGCTATGTGTCTATGCAAACAGCTTTATTCTGTAAAAAATAAGTGATATTTCAAACTGATCTGTCGAAGAGAGCAGCTGGCGTCATGCACCTTTACAATCTCCAATGTTGCCAATATTTGTAAGTCTTTCAACTATATAAGTAAATGCTCAAAGATATTATTATATTGTATTAGATAATAATTCACATTTAACAGCATTCTTTATATACAAAGCATGTCCACAAGGGCCCACACTGAGAGCACAGGACGATTATAGCTCATTTTTATTTTTAATATCTTCCATTTTCAAATTCTGTCATTTATATTGTCCCCAAGACCCGAGTTTTCCACACTAATAAGTAAATTCTCCTGAACATATTTTATGCATGCAGCAAATCATGAGAATCCACTGCTCTGGCTATTACATTCCTTTGACCATGATTGCTGACCATATGCTGTTTTTATCTGACACCAGATTGCTAATAGAGCTACATCTATCACTGATTTACAAGGCACAGAACAGTTTGAGATACAGAAGCTGGTAGGTCATTCTGTGGAAATCATTAAAACGTTACTACTCTAGAGCCAGAGAGAGGGCAAATAAGCTTTGATTCATTTCCGTTATCCAACTGTCTAAATTAAGCTCAGCAAAGAATATCCCCAAGACTATTTTTATTGACTGCCTGAGAAATGCATTATTCTTCCTTAAAGTGAATCTTCACTTTTTACCACAATATCGATTTTAAGTTCAACATTCAGCGCTAATACATTTTAGATGAAATTTTAATGTTTGGAGTTTTGGTTTTAATATGTAACTCCAAATATTCTGTATAGATGTTATGACTACAGAGGTGAAAAAGAATTACAGGGTCACTGCCCAGGATCACTGCCAGCAAGCTTCTAATCTGCTACCTATATTACTTCACCACTCCAGTTAGTAGATCTAAGGTGTTGGTGTTCCCCAGAACCCGCAGCAAGGCCAGTTAGGGTCTCACATTGTGCCTGCGGAGAAAAATTGCAGAAAACAGGTGTATGCTCATAGGTAGCAGACCTATCTGATGCCAAGGAGTAGCAGGAGAATGGAACAAGTCATAGTCAAAGCCAGTAGAGTCAGTAGAAGCCAAAACATTAGATAAGGGATTCATCCAGAAGCAAACTGTGGAGTCAAAGCCAGGAGAGTCAGTAAAAGCCTAATCAGTAGACAATGTATTAATCCAAAAGCAAGCCAATGACTCTGAGTCTACACCAAGAGAATCAGTAGAAGCCAAAACATTAGACAAGGGATTTATCCAGAAGCAAACCATGGAGTCAAAGCCAGCAGAGTCAGTAGATGCTAAAACATTAGATGTGGGATTAATCCAGAAGCAAACTGTGGAGTCAAAGCCAGGAGAACCATTAGAAGCTTAATTAGTAGACAAGGGATTAATCCAAAAAGCCAATGAGTCTAAGCCAGGAGACTCAGTAGTAGCCTAATCACTGGACAAAGGGTAAAACCTGAAAGGTCAATATACTGGAAGGTCCAACACAGGACCTTCCAGTAAATTGGACACAAAAAAGCTGGAGCCAGGAAAAAAAGAATCACAGGCAATGACAAGCAGTAAGTGCCTTAAATCCCCTGCCTACCTCTGGGATTGGACGCCCGATGTACAGGCTCACTGACAGGCTGACCCTGCATGGCAGCCCACCTGGAACAGTTGTGCACCTATGCACGCACCGCTCTAGATCTCCCCAGCACCACTGCAGTCGCTAGAGCAGTGACTACTGGGCAGAGACAAATCCAGCACTGAAATGTAACTGGATACGTTTAATAGTAAAATTCTGTCTGCTTCCAGTCACCACTTGGGGGAGCTGAGGAGCATACTGTATACAACATGGAATTCCTTGCAACTTACCAAGCACAGGACCGTGCATTGTATAGCAGCTGTGCTTGCCATTGCAGCTTAGCCCCATTCACTTAAATAGGACTGAGCTGTACCTAGCCCATGTGACCGATGTCCGTGACTAGAAAGAGGGCTGTTAAATGCCGCAGTCTCTTAAAAGAGCTGATCGTCGGGGGTGCCGGGAGTTGGACTCCAACCAAACAAAAGGAAATCTGTCACCAGGATTCTGGACTATTAGCTGCAGTAATATATGAGTAGTGCTGCAGACAAGGAGTCCAGATCACCATGTTTTATTTTACTACTGCCTTCAGTTATCCTGCTGTCAGCACTGATAGCTTCACTGAAATACAGAGTCCAGGCTGTTGTGCTACACCAACATAATGGAGAGGACTGTTGTGCACATGTAAACCCTGACAGCGTGGGAAAATAAAAAGTAGCAATCTGGACTCCTTATATGCAATACTACAGCAGATTAATTTTTGAAAAACTGCATTAAGGCTGCAAGCTGTGACCCAACCAGAACCCATACAATGAGCATGCTCGACCAACAAAGGCTCAGAACCACAGGTCGATACCATGGTAATTTATGAGGAAACACAGTGGGTGGCAGAGGAATAAAACGACTTTTATAAATACTGAGCAGTAAATATGTGAAATTTACATTATATTGGGTAATTATTGATGATGAATTAGTCTAAAACATAAGTGATATTTATGGTAACCGGAATACCCCTTTAAGCTAAATTACCTATGCAGAAAGCACAAACGATAGCCACAAATTATACAAAACTTTGTTTTTTTCAGTAATCAATAAAATGACCAAAAAAGTGCAGCAACCCAGAGGGGAGGCAAGGATAGAGAGGATGGTAGGAATAGTAGTGCCTATGATGGTGGTAGTTGTACTCACACCCTTTCTTCCCTCGGGGCACACCCTGGTATCATAGTATAGTCCTCTCCCAATAGCTGGGTGTGGGCAGCAACACTGATGGCAGTAGTGCAGCGAGCACTGGAGGAACTGTATAGAGGATAGGAGTGGTAGTGACCCTGATGAAGTTTTGCATCACAGTGTACTCCCTCAGGCCGTTACTACTTGGGGATTGGGCAGAGGAAATATATTATTGAAGAACGAGGCCAGAATTCAATGTATAAGAAAGTCTTATTTACTAAGTGTAACATAGGACTTCAAATACATAGCAGCAGATTTTAAGAGCAGTCTTCTGAAACCAGTAAGCATTATGGAGGCAGATTGGATGGCTGCAATTTGGCACTTAGGCGGTACTGGTCTAGTAATGTTCTGGGTGATGGGTGTCTTAGCCATAGTACCTCTGTAGTGCCCCACAAGGGGGCATTACCACCTTTTGCATCCCTCCACTATCTTTAATGATTCATCCTGTGTCATCTTGTGTATTTGATGCCATGTCCTGCACGATGTATATTTATTTCCCTTGAAAATTACTGTTTAAGTGTAATGTGCCGGGTTCAACAATGATGGCGGCAACAATGGCTGAGCTGTGTTAGTTAGAATGGAACCCTTCTTCCATTCTAGCCCCCTCTCTAGACCGGGAGGAGTTGTGTTAGTTAGTGAAGGTCAGAGTAGCTTACCCCCTGTAAGGGGAAGCAGTAGGCTCTTGTCCTTGCAGGGCGAGCCTGCAGAAGTTAGTTTCAGAGCACCCCCTGCAAGGGGAAGGCTGTGTGCCAGCCATCAGAGCACCATCTGCTCTGCTGGAACAACAGAGAAGAACAAAAAGCTTCAGAAGCCAGGAAGAGAGATTCCCTGGACAAAGACAAAGAGAAAGGTAAAGCTACAGATACAAAGACCGAGATAAAGATTAAGACAGAGTCAGACTACAGGAAGATAAATTAAGACAAACATTAAAGGAAAAGTTTCTATTTAATCCAGTTGACACAGCAGAGCTAGAGAGTACAGATGTAGCAGAGCTGAATGTGTTTTCTTGCCAGAATTAATGCCAAAGCCTGCTGGCAACCAAGACAAAGTTGGAAGATTGTTCCCTGATGCAAGTTGATTCAAGTAAAGCTGTTTCAATCAATCCCTCATCTATTAACCCTATTTGCAATGCTGCGGATGACCACGCTTGGGGTTCCCAGATATATATTATTACACTCCAGAAATACATCCCAAGGCCCCTCTTGAATTCTTTTAGTGAACTATCCATCACCACCTCCTCAGGCAGAGAGTTCCATAGTCTCACTGCTCTTACCGTGAAGAATCCTCTTCTATGTTTGTGTACAAACCTTCTTTCCTCCAGACGCAGAGGATGTCCCCTCGTCACAGTCACAGTCCTGGGGATAAATAGATGATGGGAGAGATCTCTGTACTGACCCCTGATATATTTATACATAGTTATTAGATCTCCCCTCAGTCGTCTTTTTTCTAAAGTAAATAACCCTAATTTTGATAACCTTTCAGGGTACTGCAGTTGCCCCATTCCAGTTATTACTTTAGTTGTGTGGTCTGACTAGTGATTTGTAAAGAGGTAGGACTATGTTCTCATCACGGGCATCTATGCCCCTTTTGATGCAACCCATTATCTTATTGGCCTTGGCAGCAGCTGCCTGACACTGGTTTCTACAGCTTAGTTTGCCGTTCACTAAAATTCTTAGAACCTTTTCCATGTCAGTGTTTTACCATTTAGTGTGTACGAGTGCGACTTCCCATGTGCATAACCTTACATTCCATTCCAACAACTCCTTCTTGGTTCGTTAATTATTATTATTATTTTTATTTTATTATTTTTTTTTCAATGAGTGTAAATTGGGTTGATGACATTTCTGTAGAAGTTAGGAAAATATTTTAGTATTACGATAATTACACTCCTCTGGCCTGAGTTCATAGCAGTCACTTCTCTCGTGATAAATGCTTTGTAGTTCTCATTTATTTCACAGATTTTCCAATAACAAAAAAGAAAGGCGCCCAAACGCGCTGAAGGGAAGGCTCGGTAAATAATACGGCAAGCCATTAGCGATATATAACCTTGTTTATGGAAATCCAACAATTTATCAGATGCGGAATCAATCAGATTAAGATAAAGCACTGGGCAATTGCATTCTATTCACTTCACTGGTCTTCCCATAGACTTCATGAATGTGCTTAAAAATAGAATGATGTTTTTTTTAGCGGTATTAAGATGTGATTCAGCAGAGAGCGCTGATCAATTACTTAGTACATTTCAGATTTGCTGCAAGTACCATCTCTGAGAGGGCCGCAACGGCTTCATGAAGACACATGGCCAAGGGATAACTAAATGGAATATCGTGATTAGTGCATGGTGGCGGGGATCAAAGAGTATTTTTTTTAAGACATCATTTTGGCATATACATAAGTAATAGTGATGAGCGAGCATGCTCGGCCGAGTATTAGTTCTGCTCGAGCATCGCTATGCTCAGCGCTCGGCTTTACTTGGCCGAGCACCACGTGTATTCGTCGCATTGCTCGAGTCTCCTCCACGCACGTTTGGCGCCTTCTAAGCAGCCAAATAAGGTTCAGGTGTGTAATTCCCCTCAGTGTAAGGACATAGCCACACTGATTGTCCTGAACACGTGATACCATTTCATATAGATGCTGAGGTCCGGCGTTCGGTTAATTCAGCGTCAGGGAGAGCAGACAGTAGGCAGGGACAGATAGCGTTTCGCTCTAAACCTACTGATTTTACTCCAAAAACCTTATTGAAAGACCTAACAGTCCTTTTAAGGACTAGAGTGTGTGTTTGACAGCAGTGCAGCACATTTTTATTTTATTTTTTTAAGAAGGGGTGTGCTTCAGCACTATCAGGGACAGGCGTCACCAGGAAGGGACAGATAGTGCAGGGCTTGAAATTCGCTTTTTTAACTTCTAAAAGACAGAAAGATTTCAGATTAGTGACATCTACAGTACGCCATCATAAAGCAGTGTGTTGGGCAGACATTATAAAAAGG
This sequence comes from Bufotes viridis, assembly GCA_033119425.1. Classification (NCBI taxonomy): domain Eukaryota; kingdom Metazoa; phylum Chordata; class Amphibia; order Anura; family Bufonidae; genus Bufotes; species Bufotes viridis. The sequence goes on from CM065591.1 coordinate 470,477,036, forward strand.
GGCTTATTCACTACAGTGTGCCTGGTACTGAGATATACACTGCATCATCATAAAGCAGTGTGTTGGGCAGACATTATAAAAAGGGGCTTATTCTCTACAGTGTGCCCGGTACTGAGATATACACTGCACCATCATAAAGCAGTGTGTTGGGCAGACATTATAAAAAGGTGCTTATTCGCTACAGTGTGCCTGCTACTGAGATATACACTGCACCATCATAAAGCAGTGTGTTGGGCAGACATTTTAAAAAGTAAAAATGACATTCTCTCGGGCCTAGTGTAGTGGCCAAAACCTGTATTTTTCTGTATCCAGTACTGTCCTGCATCCTTTGGCGAACAGTAAAACAATTTGTGCCACATCTACAGACAAATCCATTAATATGAAGAAGGCAAGCACAAAGGGACGGGGAAGTGGGCATGATGCTGATGGTGCAAGAAGAGGCCATGGCCCTGGGCATGATGCTGATGGTACAAGCAGAGGCCGTGGCCCTGGGTGTAATGAAACTGTGCCTGCTGCCAGTGCACCAGAAAAAACTAAAAAAATCCACCTTACCCAGCTTCATGTCCAACTTAGCTGGGCGGCGCAGGACAACATTGTCCAAGTCGGACCAGTGCTAACAGGTGGTTGGTTGGATTGCAGAAGATAATGCTTCCAGTCGGTTAAGCACCACCCTCTCTTCCACTAAGTCCAGTCTCTGTAGCCAAGAGTCTGGTCAACCGATTCTCCTCCTTCCTCCCACCATGTCCTGTCTGGCCAAACAAGTAATTCTACACTCGGATATTCACATGACCTCTTTAAATCGCCAGTACTTGGTTTGGCTCTCTCGTCAAGCACTCTTGAAGAGGTACCTGAGATATTGTGCCCTGATTCCCAACCTCTTGATCCTTCACATTCTCAAGAAGATGACGGTGGTGAATGGCAATCATTGTTCACAAGGTGGATGATGATGAGACACAGTTGTCAATCACTGAGGTTGTGGTTAGGTCAAGTCAGGAGGATGTGCAAAGTGAGGAAGTGGAAGAGGAGGTGGTGGACGATGAGGTCACTGACCCAACATGGGAAGGTGAAAAGCCAAGCGAGGACAGCAGTACAGAGGGGAAGGGATCCGCAGCACCGCAACAGTCTGGAAGAGGCAGTGGGGTTGCAAAAGGGAGACGTCGGCCCACACCAAACAGTCCCGCCGGGGTGTGAACACTAGCAACCTCACCACCACCAGCATGATCCGCCACATGGCCTCCAAGCACCCTAATAAGTGGGCCAAACGCCTGGGTCCATACTCTGGGTCTGCGGGTCCCACCACTGCCTCCTCTTCCCCTGTGTTATGTACTGCTGGCCAATCCCCTGTCGAAGACCCGGATGCCCCTCGCCCTGCAACTGGACCTTCGCATGAACCGTCAGCAACAACATCCACTTCCCTGTCCCAGTGCAGCGTCCAAATGTCGATAACACAGGCATTTGAACGCAAACCCACCCACCCACAGGCCATAGCACTAAATGTGCAACTTTCAAAATTACTGGCCCGTGAAATGTTGCCATTTAGGCTTGTGGACACTGAGGCCTTCTGCAGCCTGATGTCGGCGGTCGTCCCTCGGTACACAGTCCCCTGCCGCCACTATTTTTCACAGTGTGCTGTGCCCGCCTTACACCAGCATGTGTCCCACAACATCACCCGTGCCCTGACCAACGCACTTACTGCCTCCAACAGCGGTGAGCCATCAGTCGCTAGCTGGAAGCAGTGTAGCACTGCTGTGGGTAAGCGTCAACAGGCCATGCTAAAGCTGATCTGCTTAGTGGACAAACAGCACACCACCGCAGAGCTGTGGCAGGGTATAAGGGACCAGACCGAGCTGTGGCCCTCGCTACTCAACTCACAAACAGGCATGACAATGGATGTAACTTGGTGGCGGCTTTGGAGCTCGGCAACCTGACACACATTCCATGCCTAGCCCTTGTCTTAAACTTAGTGGTTCAGCGGTTTATCAAAACCTACCCCAATTTGCAGGAGCTACTAGTGAAGGCGCGCCGCTTGTGTGCCCATTTCTGAAAGTCGTCCACAGCTTCAGCCGGTCTGTCAACGCTGCAGCAGCGCTTGCGGCTTCCAGCTCCCCGACTGTTGTGCAACGTGAGCACGCGGTGTAACTCTATGTTCTACATGTTGGCCAGGCTTTGTGAGCAGAGGGCAGTTGTGAAATACCAGGTGCAACATGGTTGTCGCCTTTCCACTCAACTGCCACTATTCATTGATGTCAGGCCTATGTGAGGTTTTAAAAAACTTTGATGAATCCACACAGATGGCTAGTGGCGATATCGCTATTATCAGCATAACCATCCCACTGCCATGTCTACTCAAACGATCGCTGCTCACAATTAAGGAGGATGCTTTGAATGTGGCAGACAAGGTAATGGGGGAGGAGATGACACATGGTGATAGCCAAACCTCCCCCAGTTCGTCTTCTCAGCGCAAATTGTGCCATGAAGAGGAGGAGGAGGAGCTGGAGACACTTGTCTCTGCTACAGAGGGTAGTACCCATGGAACTTTAATTCCATCTGTTCAGCGTGGATGGGCAGAAGAGGAGGAGGAGGATGATTTTATGGAGAGTCATCCTGAAGTTGACATTGACGTCTCTGGCACACATGGCTGACTTTATGTTAGGCTGCCTTTCCCGCGACCCTCGTGTTATACGCATTTTAGGTAACACAGATTACTGAGTGTTCACCCTTCTCGACCCCCGCTACAAAGAGAACTTCTCATATTTCATTCCTGTAGTGGATAGGACTAGTAAAACTGTGCAATGCCAGAAGGTACTTGTTGACAGATTGCTCCAAAATTTTCCATCTGACAATGCGGCCGCCAGAGTCCGTACTTCCTTAGACAACCGAGGAAGGGACACAAGGGGAACACACAGTAGTTCCAGCAGAGGAAGGGCAACACTTTCCAAGGCATGGGACACTTCCATGACACCCCGCCAGCAACCTCACCCTGAATCGCAGGCTAGTGCTACAAGGAGGGAAAAGTTTTGGAAGATGGTGAAGGAATACATTGCAGACCGTGTCAGCGTCCTTAATGATCCCTCAGTGCCTTACAACTACTGGGTGTCCAAGCTGGACACGTGGCACGAACTTGCACTCTACGCCTTGGAGGTGCTGGCCTGCCCTGCCGCCAGCGTATTGTCTGAGCGTGTATCTAGTGCTGCTGGTTGCATTATAACAGATAAGCGTATCCGCTTGTCCAATAACAATGCTGACAGGTTGACTCCGATAAAAATGAACAAGGCCTGGATTGCCCCTGACTTCTCCACTCCACCAGAGGAAAGCTGAACTAATGAGAAACAAAAACGCAATTTAAATGTATGCTTTATAATGTACTCAATCCACAAGATTCAGATGCACCCTTTTCACCACAAAAAAGGGTATATGTTTGAATCTTGTTTTCTCATCCACTTCCTCCTCCGCCTCCTCTTCCATACAGAATATATATGCCCTCACTACAATGTTTAGTAGGGTTTCATCAGTTTCAGGCCTTCACCTCTAGTGTTTTATATAGTCTGCTCACGTTTAGGCCATCACTGCAATGTTTTATGGGGTTCGCTCACCTTCAGGCCCTCAGCTCCAATGTTTTATACGGTCTGCTCACCTGTAGGCCATTACTGCAATGTTTTATGAGGTTTGATCACCTTCAGGCCCTCACCTCCAATGTTTTATACGGTCTGCTCACCTTTAGGCCATTACTGCAATGTTTTATGGGGTTCGATCACCTTCAGGCCCTCACCTTTATTGTTTTATACTGTCTGCTCACTTGTAGGCTATTACTGCAATGTTTTATGGGGTTCGATCACCTTAAGGCCCTCACCTCCAATGTTTTATACTGTCTGCTCACCTTCAGGCCATCACTGCAATGTTTTAGGGGGTTCGCTTGGCTCCAGGCCCTCACCTCTAATGTTTTATATGGTCTGCTCATCTGTAGGCCATCACTGCAATGTTTTATGGGGTTCGCTCGGCTTCAGGCCCTCACCTGTAATGTTATATACGGTCTGCTCACCTGTAGGACATCACTGCAATATTTTATGGGGTTCGATTGGCCTCAGGCCCTCACCTCTAATGTTTCATACGGTCTGCTCATCTGTAGGCCATCACTACAAGGCTTTATGGGGTTCGCTCGGCTTCAGGCCCTCACCTCTAGTGTTTCATACGGTCTGCTCACCTGTAGACCATCACTGCAATGTTTCATAGGGTCTGCTCATCTTCAGGCCCTCAACTATAATGTTTTAGAGGTTAACCAGCAGGCCCTTGCTCCAAATGTTTTTGAGGGTCACCAGCAGGCCCTTGCTCCAGATGTTTTTGAGGGTCACCTGCAGGCCTTCAATCATAATTTTTCAAGGGTGTGTATGATGCCCTCCTTTATGTGTAATAAAGGGTGTATTGGAGTGCTGGTTCCTTGTAATTTTTGCCAACAATTTTCAGTGCATAGGCTTTATGAGTGTAGCAGTGTACCTGAACAATTGTAGCACCATGTGAATGAGGCCCTCCTTTATGTGATATACAGACTGTATCGGAGTGCTTCTTCCTTGTAATTTTTGGCAGCATTAGCACTGAATATACATTTTTAGAAGTAAAATAGTTAGGAAAGAATGTTTTTTTTTTTTGAGGGGCTGGAATTTTGGGCGTGATTTTGTTGCTATGTAAAAGTGGCGGACAACTGGGACAACATGGTTCCCAGCAGCGACATTGGAGTCCAAGATGCACCCAGATATGGTCCCCATGCTGTTCCAGATCCATTTCGGTGGTCTTTCTGACCTTTTCCAATGGACCAGGCACCATCCCCTCATCCGAACAGGGGGTGCCTGGTTGTTTCCCATTGACTTCCATTATACTCGGGTGCTCGGCCGAGCGCACGAATATCGCTATGTTTTCGGACCGAGTACCTGAACACCCGAACACTTTGGTGCTCGCTCATCACTAATAAGTAAGCATTTCATTTCTACAAACTTTGATTATGGGAAACATGCTGAAAACAAAATCAATTCCAGCATTGTTATTTACTGCAGCATTTACAGATCACCCTAAATAATATGCTTGCTGACTTGTGCGGTGGTTGTTATGGCCACACCAAACATGTCTGCGCTATTTAACCAGTTCAGTAAGACTACTTTCGCATCTTCATTAAAGATGATCCGGCATAAATGCATGCAGTGATATTTGTCCGTCTGAAACCCGGCACTTATGTCAGAAGGTGGCCGGATCCTATAATTGAATAGTACAAGCAACCACAATAAACTTTGCAATATATCTTATCAGTGAGATATGTCTAGTTCTCATGTTATCACCAGCTGTTTACCTCTCCTCCCCCTTGTTAATTGCTTTTCACGTTGAAAAATGCCTTAAAGGGCTTCAGCAAATGGCATTTATCATGTAGCGAAAGCTAATACAAGACACTAATGTATTGTGATTGTCCATATTGCTTCCTTTGCTGGCTGGATTAATTTTTTCCATCACATTATACATTGTTCGTATCCAGGGGTAATGACCACCCTGCAATCCAGCAGCGATGGTCGTGCTTGCACACAAAAGAAAAAAAAAAGCTGGCCTATCTGGTGGCCGAGACTGTGGGGGTGCACATAGGCATGTATGCGCCGTGGATCCTGTCCCAGCCACCGTGCACTGTAGCGGTGGCCGTAACCCCTGGAAACAAACAGTGTAAGAGCAAAGGAAACAATATGGAAAATCGCAATACATTAGCAAGTGCCTTGTAATAACTTTCTCTATGTGATAAATTCCATTTGCTGAAGTGAGAGAACCCCTTTAATCCCGTCCAAGACGGGAGCAGCTCCACAGGAGGATCATATTACACATGTCAATGCAAGTCTTTGTAGAGGGGAGGAGTGTGCAGGAACTGAGACACAAACAGACAAGCAGACTGCTTCAGCTACATGGGCTGAGATATAAACTAAATGTTTTATTCACAACTGTAGAGATCAGTTCCTCTCTGCAATGTTCTCCATGATCCTAGTGCTGCTTCTGAAGAAACATAAGAAAGTTATGAAGCAGATTCTCCTCTATGTTCTGTGTGTAGTGGATGGCAGCTAGTCTCCACTCGCCATCTATGAGAGCTGCAAACTAGACATTCAGCATTCCCAGAGGAAAACTGCTAAAAAATGACAGATACAAGTCATGTATCTGCTAACCTACCCAAACCATCTACTAACCTACCCAAACCATCTACTAACCTACCCAAACCATCTACTAACCTACCCAAACCATCTACTAACCTACCCAAACCTGATATCTCCCTCTCAGTATACGGCACCATCATCACTCCTAGGCAGCACGCCCGCTGTCTCAGTGTTATGTTTGACACTGATCTTTCCTTCACCCCCTATATTCATGGCAATACACAGCACATATATCCCCCCCCCCACCCCCCCACAACAAACAATTACCATCTTAAGCCCAACTAGAATAAAGACACATACAAAGGAGGGTGGAGATAACAACCAGGCCTGTTTATTAAAATTCATAAATTAACTTCCATATAAAGATAAAATATCCATAACATAAAAATATAAGCCTAGTCCTAAACTCAGGCTTGTAATTAAAACTCACATATACACAGGACGACTTTTAAGAAATTTACCCATCAAGCAAAACATAAATACTAAACCTACTTTTCAAAAATGGGGCGGGGCACGCAGGTTCAGGCTCCACGGATCCGTTCAGGTAGCAAAGACCCGCCAGACTGTGGAGCCCGGACACTTATAGCCCACACTACCTGAAATATTTTCCCGTCAAAGCTACAGCCATCTACCTGAAGCTAAAAGGTCATCCAGGGGACAGTGCTGGAATGGCCATGTGGATCCCTCCTTAATGTCCGGGATCCGGCCACTCTCTCGCCCACTTATGTCGCCTTCGCCTCAAAAACATTTCTAGAATCTGCCCCTTTCTCACTATGGAAATGACAAAATCTCTCATTGTTACCCTGATCCATTCCTGTCTCGATTACTGTAACCCACTATTAATTGGTCTCCCCCTCAGCAGACTCTTCTCTCTCCAATCTATCCTTAATGCAGCAGCCAGGGTTACCTATCTGTCCAACCGCTCCTCCTGTGCCTCCGCCCTGTGCCAGTCCTTGTACTGGTTTCCAGTACAGTATAGAATCCAATTTAAACTGCTCCAATTTAAGGCTCTCCACAGTTCTCCCCCCTCTACATCTCTTCTCTCATTTCTGTCTACCACCGTTCCCATGCTCTTCACTCTGTAACCGATTTACGGCTGACATCCACCATAATCCGAACCTCTCAATCCCAGCTTCAACATTTTGCCCGAGCTGCACCAGTTCTGTGGAATGCTCTACCCCCAAGAAATCAGGTTAAATCGCAATTTACACAGTTTTAGGCGCTCCTTCAAAACTTATCTTTTTAGGGTGGCCCATCACATCCCCTGATCTAACTCCTCTCCACATATAGCCCATTTATCATCAGTTCCTAAACCTGCAGCTTTATAGCTACTCCCCTATGGCTGGACCATTGCACAAAACAAGCACTTTCACCTTTTGCGTCACCCCTTTCACCTCATAGATTGTAAGCTCTTGCGAGCAGGGCCCTCATTCCTCTTGTTCTAATTATTGACTTGTTGTTTTTTTGTACATGAACTCCTGAATTGTAAAGCGCTTCGGAATATGTTGGCGCTATATAAATAAAGATTATTATTATTATATTGTAGTGGCCTGATATAGTGGTATTCCTCACATACACGCCCTGTACCAATGATTAATTCAAAGTTTGTTAAAAGGTTAGGCAGGCTTCTAGGTCTCAGCACACAAATTTATAACAGGGGCGCCCACCTACCATGTGGATTTATATTACTATTGTCTTATATGACAGAGGACCAATGTGCCGTGTTATGCACCAAGGCCTGCATTCTCTATAGCGCAAATGTCATAAAAATCAGTATAGCCAAAACACAAAAAAATGTCTGTGTCTTTGACCAGATCTATTCATACAGTGTCTGTGTAAAAATATATGAGACTGTGACAGGTTGACAGGAGGTTGGACGCCTGCAGCTCTCTGCACAGTGTGATAATGGCTCTCGCATGCACTTGCACTTACGGTATAATGGGGGGGTTGTGCCTGCTCAGTATCGTGAATTGCAAATTGTTTGAGATGCAAAGCCTGAGCCATTTTAATGATTAATAGGCCATAGTAGTATAATACATAACATACTACTAAATATGAGTATAATATGAAGAAATATTTGAAAAGCCAGGAAATTGCTTATCTTCCGCCTGCAGCTGCTGGATTCAGGCTGAGAATACCACTACGGTGGATGGAAAGTATTACTGGGTCATACTGGGCACATAATAATAGAGACCTGTAAGTGTCTTATCTTGTTTTTCTCACTTTTGGTGCTTCATCAAACTCAGGTTTTATGATGTAAAATTACAATTCTTTATTTATTTATTTTTATAGTGAGAGCCAATTCAGTCTTGCGCTGATTTATCGGAGACAGACTGGTTGAAACGCTGCCTGTCAGCCTCATATGAAATGGTGTAGGTGCTAGGCAGAAGACCATATATGCCTAGCAATCAGCCTCTAAATTGAGTATTAAAGGGGTATTCCAGGATTCTGATACTGATGGTCTTATCCGTGCTTGGTAAGCAGGCTGCGGCCCTCACAGGAGCACTGCTGCCTTTTGAAACATCTGATCGGACCCCCACAGATCAAATACTGATGACCTTTTCTGAGGATAGGTCATCAGTATCAAAATCCTCGAAAAAGGGTTGACTCACTTCAGCAAATGACATTTATCATGTAGGGAAAGTTAATACAAGACACTTATTAATGTATTTTGATTGTCCATATTGCCTCCTTTGCTCGCTTGATTCATTTTTCCATCACAGGAGACTTGTTGCTGGTTTGGAAGCAACACAGGAGGAGACGGACCTGGGGGGTGGGCAGTAGAGAAAGAATAGGGGATGAGAGAGGAGAAGAGGAGGACCATTGACATGCTAATCAGTGACTGCAGCAGTGATGCTGGAAATTAGGTCTGCAGCCAGGGGCGGACTAGGGAGTAAAAGAGGCCCTGGACAAAAAAGGTAAAAGTGTCCCCATGTTGCAGGCAGGTCTAAATTGACAGAAAGCAGGGCAACATAATTAGCCAGCCTGTCTCATTTATCATTTTCTACGCCTGCACACATGAAACCACTTGCACATAGCATATAAGAGGAATGTGTGAGCGGTTTCTATGCAACATCTGTCCTAAGTACATCTGGATTGTGTGTCCTGTGTGGCATGTGTGCATCATATGCCCTATTTCTGAATGGCATCTGTGCGCCTTGTGTCCTATGTGTAACTAGCACGTATGCGCCATATGTCCTATGTGTAACTAGCATGTGTATGCCATGTGTCCTATGTGTACCTAGTACATGTGCAACATATGTCCTATGTGTAACTAGCACATGTGTGCCATGTGTCCTATGTGTAACTAGCACGTGTGCGCCATGTGTCCTATGTGTAACTGGCATGTGTGAGCCATGTGTCCTATGTGTAACTAGCATGTGTGCGCCATGTGTCCTATGTGTAACTGGCACATGTGCGCCATGTGTCCTATGTGTAACTGGCATGTGTGAGCCATGTGTCCTATGTGTAACTAGCATGTGTGCGCCTTGTGTCCTATGTGTAACTAGCACGTATGCGCCATATGTCCTATGTGTAACTAGCACATGTGTGCCATGTGTCCTATGTGTAACTAGCACATGTGCGCCATGTGTCCTATGTGTAACTGGCATGTGTGAGCCATGTGTCCTATGTGTAACTAGCATGTGTGCGCCATGTGTCCTATGTGTAACTGGCACATGTGCGCCATGTGTCCTATGTGTAACTGGCATGTGTGAGCCATGTGTCCTATGTGTAACTAGCATGTGTGCGCCATGTGTCCTATGTGTAACTAGCACATGTGCGCCATGTGTCCTATGTGTAACTGGCATGTGTGCGCCATGTGTCCTATGTGTAACTAGCATGTGTGCGCCATGTGTCCTATGTGTAACTAGCATGTGTGCGCCATGTGTCCTATGTGTAACTAGCACATGTGCGCCATGTGTCCTATGTGTAACTTGCATGTGTGCACCATGTGTTCGATGTGTAATTAGCACATGTGCGTCATGTGGCCTATGTGTAACAGGCATGTGTGCACCTTGTGTCCTATGTAAAACTAGTACATGTGCGCCATGTGTCCTATCTGTAACTAGCATATGTGCGCCTTGTGTCCTATGTGTAACTGGCATGTGTGCTCCTTATGTCCTATGTGTAACTAGCACATGTGTGCCATGTGTCCTATGTGTAACTAGCATGTGTGCGCCATGTGTCCTATGTGTAACTAGCATGTGTGCGCCTTGTGTCCTATGTGTAACTGGCATGTGTGCTCCTTATGTCCTATGTGTAACTAGCACATGTGTGCCATGTGTCCTATGTGTAACTAGCATGTGTGCGCCATGTGTCCTATGTGTAACTAGCATGTGTGCGCCATGTGTCCTATGTGTAACTAGCATGTGTGCGCCATGTGTCCTATGTGTAACTAGCACATGTGTGCCATGTGTCCTATGTGTAACTAGCATGTGTGCGCCATGTGTCCTATGTGTAACTAGCATGTGTGCGCCATGTGTCCTATGTGTAACTAGCATGTGTGCGCCATGTGTCCTATGTGTAACTAGCACATGTGCGCCATGTGTCCTATGTGTAACGGGCATGTGTGCACCATGTGTCCTATGTGTAATTAGCACATGTGCGTCATGTGGCCTATGTGTAACTGGCATGTGCGCACCTTGTGTCCTATGTATAACTAGTACATGTGCGCCATGTGTCCTATGTGTAACTGGCATGTGTGAGCCTTGTGTCCTATGTGTAACTAGCACATGTGCGCCATGTGTCCTCTGTATAACTGGCATGTGTGCGCCTTGTGTCCTATGTGTAACTGGCATGTGTGTGCCATGTGTCCTATGTGTACCTAGCACATGTGCAACATATGTCCTATGTGTAACTAGCACATGTGTGCCATGTGTCCTATGTGTAACTAGCACATGTGCGCCATGTGTCCTATGTGTAACTGGCATGTGTGCGCCATGTGTCCTATGTGTAACTGGCATGTGTGAGCCATGTGTCCTATGTGTAACTAGCATGTGTGCGCCATGTGTCCTATGTGTAACTAGCACATGTGCGCCATGTGTCCTATGTGTAACTGGCATGTGTGCGCCATGTGTCCTATGTGTAACTAGCATGTGTGCGCCATGTGTCCTATGTGTAACTAGCATGTGTGCGCCATGTGTCCTATGTGTAGCACCCCCAAGTCAGGGCAATGTGTAGGAACTAACCTGGGGAATGCCAGTGATGGAGAGGCCGGCACGCTGCTCCTCTGGGGCACTCTCTGGGTTCTTGAGGGACACAGCCAGGTGGAAGGTGAGGTGCCCTTGGTGTTATAGTTTAACGTGCCTATGGCTAAGTCCCTGATATGTCGTGACGCCAGTGCCAGTAAACGGTGGCACACCGTATTTACAGTAGGAATAACAGAGGTGCAGACTGGTAACTTGAAAAACAGAATTCAAACTTTACTGAAGACAGTGATGATACAGTAAGCAGTCTTTCCAACAGTTCCTTTTGCAGACAATCAAAATTGCAGTGGTCTTACATCCAGCAAGGTTAAACAGAGGGTGGTAATACAGGACTTGAAATTGCAGGTGAACCTTACTTTCTTCCTGACTCGTCCTGACTGGAATTGATGCTTCAAGGCCCCAATGCCCTACTTCTGGCTTATATCCTTGAATCTCCAGTTTATAATTTACCTCCACTTGACGTTTAGTACCTCCTTGCTCTAGGGATTGCCTCTGGGTTCTGCATTCCTTCTCCTAGGGCACCATCTTCCTAGGGTGGATGCCTCACAGGCCGTGAGGCCTGGGTTTGGCCTTCACAGGCACATGGCCTGCACTTGTCTAAGGCACACTCTAGACTAGACTACTTTCCCTTCCCCTGACTGGGCCTTATATAGACTAGGGCAACCTAGCTCCCTCTAGTGACTAGAGCTGGAATTACATCCCTAGCCGGCCTGCACATAGGACATTTCACAGTAACAGGAGAATTAAATACATTGATTTACATTGCATGGTACAAATAGCACCTTTACCAGCCTCCTCCTAACAGAGAGGAACGACAGCAGCCAAGTGACCCTTCCGTAGTGACGGGCAGTACAACTCCCGTACACTACATACCCCGCTGCTTTAAGCTGAGTACGCCCTCGTACTCTACCAGGGTACCGCCCTACTGGAATTTCCACCTGAAAGAGACAAAAGAAAAACATGCAAGAATACATACATATCAGTACTCAATTCTATCTGCATCGACAATTGTCATCAGGTCCAGCTGACTGACGGAGAAGTGCGGTGACAAGGGCGTCGCTCTCTTTCTTCAGGATAAAGAGTGGAACTGGGGCGCTGACCTGGCACAGCGGATGTTAGGGAATACCAGGATAGTCCATGACAATGAGTGAGTCCATAAAGCATATCACAGAGACTCGCACACAGGGGGTCCATCTCTGGGCACATAGACTTGATAAAATATTTTTGCAATAAATACGGTCAGCAGCACATACATAAAATCACAATACAGGACTCTGACAATACCAGGGTAACATCTTCCTGGCAAGTCCTGCGTATATTTAAAGTGCTGACATAAAAGAACCCTTTTCAACCTGAAATGGGGGTTAAAAGGGATAAGGTGCAAATAAAAGCACAACCTGGAATTATTAAAGTACTTGACGCCACAATGTTAGCAGCAGGCAGGATGTCCCGGAACAGAAAGAGGCAGGCTGGGAGCAGTGGTTCCACAGTGGCAACTTATCTTCACAAAAATGCCACCGGCCGTGGGGAACTGGCAGCAAGCTCTACCAGCCTGGCAAACTTAAAGGAACAGTTCCTGCAACATGTATGATGTCCCTGTGAGGATGAGCAAAAATGGCCTAGCAGGCCTGCTCACAGGTACGTGTCAAATGAGCCCTGTTCATCAGAGGTAGTGCAGCCCTGTGCTGCAGGTAGTCTGGGCCATGCACCAGGGCCACTTGGAGGGGTGCCCACCACAAGAGAATGGGCTGGAAACATCACCGGTATTGGGCCTACCCACCTCACTGGCCCGCTGGGTTGCGGACACACAGGAGCTGCTGGTCTCGGGACACGGGCCGGCGCTGGGGTAGACACTTCCTCTGGCCGGGACATAACGCTCCCGTCACGGCGGACTCGGCTCCTGGCATAAGTCAATTTATCCGCTGTTACACGGACCTTGGGTGGCTCAGCGTTAGCGGTAGGACCTTGGACTACGGGTTCGGGTGGTACAGGGGTCACAGGTAACTCACCACCGCTGGACTGCTGCGCTGTCTTCTTAGAATCTGCCACTTGCCGCAGGCCATCCAGGTAAGCCTGTAAGGAAGCGATCCGCTCCTCCAGGGCGGAGATCTCACTGCTGGATTCCGGCACACTTGCAGCAGGCTCAGATGAGGTTCTATCCTGGCGGTTCTTCCGCAGGTCATCCATGGCTTCACTGAACTGGGCCATCCGCGCCCAATCAGCGGCTGTCTTCTCTCGTCGCGGCAGCTCTGGAGAGGGATAAGGACTGGGAGGCTTGTCGAGGATCGTCGGCTGCCAGAAAATGTTCGGGCCGAGAAAGGAACTCTTCTCCTGGTACGTATTCCGGATGGGTCCCGGCGGGTCCTCTGCCTCCACCGGATCTTCGGTCTCTTCCCAGTCTTCCGGTACCGGTCCTGGACGGGTCACCGCAGTAGCATATGGGCCTCGCAGGCCCTCTGCGGGAGTGAACTCCACTTTCTCTCCGACCGCTAGATTATGCAGTCGCCCGGGAGATAGCTGCGCTTGACGGACCGGCGATTCACATAATAGTCCCGGTTGGTGCCGGTTTCTTGGATGAAGCCGAATCCTCTAACCTTGTCAAACTCGAGCACGACTCCGGTGCGGCGTTCGAGCTGGGGCTTGCTGTCTCTGGAGTCCTCATAAATTCGTTTGGTGACTTCTTCAAAGTACTTTTTCTGAGTGGTGGTTTTTAAAGTTGCCGCCACTCGGATCTCGGCCATCAGGGCCGACCACGCGGGTTCCGCGGGAGGAAGCCTTCTCTCTGCGGGTGAAAACGGCAGGGCTCGGCTTGTGGCCATGGACAGGTCTGGGCCATGTCGCTGGGAGTATACGCTGGGGCGCAGGGCGCTCCTTAGTTGCTCCTGAGGTCGCCTCCATTGCACCAACTACGGCTCCGGATCCCTCCGATTCAGGTAGGAAACCCCGTAGCAGGGTGAGCCACTGTTCCTGCAGGCTCCACCCCGTCGGTTCTTGCACGCCCCTAGGTATTCCAGTATAGGGTAGGCGGTGTCCATATTATAATCCTCAAGGGAAGGCGTTACCTCCAGGTCGTCTCCTCCTCCTTCTTGGAGGGTTTTGGCGCCAAATTTTCGCGCCACTGAGGACAGTGATGGCGCAAGAAGAAGTCCAATAGCGCCGGCGGCCATCTTGGACGCCATGATGCATCAATTCAATGACAGCAAGCAGCGGTAGTAAAACAGCATAAAAGTCCACAAAAATGCACTTTGAAGTGGCGATTTTCTTCCTCTTGATAGCGCAACACTGCACAGCGCTTTCTGGAGGTTTTTGGGACACTTTTCTGTACGTTTTAGGTCCGCAAAGTTTACTTCAAATAAACAGGCGTTTTGTCACTTGGCAAACTGGTTAAGGCACAAAGTTCACGTTTTTGCTCACAGTCCGTAAAACGTGCGTATCCTGTTCGTGACGCCAAAATGTAGCACCCCCAAGTCAGGGCAATGTGTGGAACTAACCTGGGGAATGCCAGTGATGGAGAGGCCGGCACGCTGCTCCTCTGGGGCACTCTCTGGGTTCTTGAGGGACACAGCCAGGTGGAAGGTGAGGTGCCCTTGGTGTTATAGTTTAACGTGCCTATGGCTAAGTCCCTGATATGTCGTGACGCCAGTGCCAGTAAACGGTGGCACACCGTATTTACAGTAGGAATAACAGAGGTGCAGACTGGTAACTTGAAAACAGAATTCAAACTTTACTGAAGACAGTGATGATACAGTAAGCAGTCTTTCCAACAGTTCCTTTTTTGCAGACAATCAAAATTGCAGTGGTCTTACATCCAGCAAGGTTAAACAGAGGGTGGTAATACAGGACTTGAAATTGCAGGTGAACCTTACTTTCTTCCTGACTCGTCCTGACTGGAATTGATGCTTCAAGGCCCCAATGCCCTACTTCTGGCTTATATCCTTGAATCTCCAGTTTATAATTTACCTCCACTTGACGTTTAGTACCTCCTTGCTCTAGGGATTGCCTCTGGGTTCTGCATTCCTTCTCCTAGGGCACCATCTTCCTAGGGTGGATGCCTCACAGGCCGTGAGGCCTGGGTTTGGCCTTCACAGGCACATGGCCTGCACTTGTCTAAGGCACACTCTAGACTGCCTTCCCTTCCCCTGACTGGGCCTTATATAGACTAGGGCAACCTAGCTCCCTCTAGTGACTAGAGCTGGAATTACATCCCTAGCCGGCCTGCACATAGGACATTTCACAGTAACAGGAGAATTAAATACATTGATTTACATTGCATGGTACAAATAGCACCTTTACCAGCCTCCTCCTAACAGAGAGGAACGACAGCAGCCAAGTGACCCTTCCGTAGTGACGGGCAGTACAACTCCCGTACACTACATATGTGTAACTAGCACATGTGCGCCATGTGTCCTATGTGTAACTGGCATGTGCGCACGTTGTGTCCTATGTATAACTAGTACATGTGCGCCATGTGTCCTATGTGTAACTGGCATGTGTGAGCCTTGTGTCCTATGTGTAACTAGCACATGTGCGCCATGTGTCCTCTGTATAACTGGCATGTGTGCGCCTTGTGTCCTATGTGTAACTGGCATGTGTGCTCCTTGTGTCCTATGTGTAACTAGCCCGTGTGCGCCATGTGTCCTATGTGTAACTGGCATGTGTGCTCCTTGTGTCCTATGTGTAACTAGCATGTATGCGCCATATGTCCTATGCATGAGTAACTTCTATCTATATAGTATGTTTGAGTGTGTGCAGCTTACGTGTAGCATGCATGTATGTACTTGTTCACTCACTGTGGTCTGATTAGACACTGAGGGGATGATTTATCAAACTGGTGTAAAGTAAAACTGGCTTAGTTGCCCATAGCAACCAAACAACCGAGCAGCTCCCACAGTTTCATTGTCCACCATCCAGACACAGGCTGCACCTTCATTACACACCCCTCTCTCTGCCCTGACCATTTCCAGGTGCTTAGCAAAAGTAAAATTGGTGTCACGGCGCCCATTATGTGTCCTGCCATTAACAGCCGGTCACGTCACCTTTTATTTGCAGTGATGTCATGAATGATAAACCTGGACTGCTACGGACTGGAAGTGTTTTGGTCTTTAGAGATAAATTCAGGTTCTGTTTGGGATCTAGTGATGATCAGGTTCAAGTATGGAGGCCTCATGGTGAGTGCTTCAATCTTCCTTTTGCTGTGGAGTGACACACTGCCCCAGCTGCTGTGTGATGATCTGTGGAGCCATCGTATGCGACAGTCGGTCACCCCTAGTAGTGAGAGAGGTACATTAAAGGGGTTGTATCACTTCAGCAAATGGCATTTATCCTGTAAAGAAAATTAATAGAAGGCACTTACTAATGTATTGTGATTGTCCATATTGCCTCCTTTGCTGGCTGGATACATTTGTCCATCGCATTATACACTGCTTGTTTCCATGGTTATGACCACTCTGCAATCCAGCATTGGTGGCCATGCTTGCACACTATAGGAAAAAGCACTAGGCTATGTGCGTTTCCATGGTCTTGACCACCAGAGAGTCCGGCATTTTTTCCGATAGTGTGCAAGCATGGCCACCGCTGATGGACTGCAGGGTGGTCGTAACGATGGAAACGAGCAGTGTATAATGCGATGGAAAAATGAATCCAGCCAGCAAGAGAAGCAATATGGCCAATAACAATACATCCGTAAGTGCCTTGTATTAATTTTCTCTACATGATAAATGCCTTTTGCTGAAGTGAGACAACCCCTTTAACAATGATGGAGGTAAGCCCCCTCCCCTGTTCTCTTTCCCTCAGGGATAGTCTCAGTAGTAGTTCTCTGGCAGCTTCTAGTCTCAGGAATGGTGTTTTCCTGGATGAGGCTTCACTTTGGGCCTACTTAGCAGGAGCTCAGATATGCACGTGTTGCCTCTAGCTCTGATGACTAGAGACTCCCCCCTAACAAGGGGGCAGGACCAGCCCATTACCCTGGGAACTAAGACTGCAAGTGTTAACTATTTATTGCCCATATACAACCACTTGGGATATATGGTGCATAACGAAATAAGTGCTCTAACATTAAATACTATTTAACTCTATAGCATAGAAAATTAACCCTTTCTGTGATCCACAGGGTCATTGCAGCTGTAATAGTACTTACCTGCACAATAAAGATAGTGTCATTTCTAGCACACAGTGAACACTGTAAAAGCAAAAAAAAAAGGCTTCAATTGAATGGGAGCTGAGCTGCAGTACCCCAGCATGACCACTACACAATGAATGGAGCTGTCTGCTTCTAGCTTCATCCACTGTATAGTTCCTGACACTGGTGGCTGCCCAAAACACCTGATTAGTGGGGGTGCTGGATGTCAGACCTTCACTGATCTGATATTGATGACCTATCCTGAGGATGGCCAAATAGTAATGGTACCACACACCTTATGGTTGAAAGGTGCTCGCAAAATGGTCTTGAACCCACTTGTTACTAAAGAATAATTTTGCAACACACTTCTTGATGCAAGTGAGCCACATTTATTAAATAGCAAAAGGGTTAATCCACATAACAAAATCAGATTTTTATTTTTTACACTAATTATGGAATAACCCTTTTATGAATAGATCAGATTCATAGGTATTGAAGTCTTGGAAGACTCTTTTTAAAATTAGGGCAATTAAGAAAAAAAAAAAAAGTCAGTATCTTTCACGTCCAGAATATTGCCATGTGATAAAGGGGTCAAATCAATAATTTCAAGCAGGTCTCCCTTCCCCCACTCTCCGAATTTATCCTGCCTGACCATTACCTGGTGAGATTACCCCTGCATTTAGGAAAACGGTGTTTGAATAACTTTCACACTGAACAATTTCACCCCCTTGTGATTCAGATCACTCCGCGCGAGACGTAATTCCAGGTAGAATTGCTCTTTAAGAATCCCTGGCTTAAAGTCTTTGCAGCTTCAGAGCGGATTATAATGGACCTATAATTTCTAAATACAGGGTATGGATGAAAAATAGCTACAAATTTTTATAGGAGCCTTTTACAATATCCAGATTATGAAAGACGTTCTATTATTGCACTGCTCCATGGAAGAGCCAAAAACATAAAAAGGAATTGAAGGCATCATATTAAAATATGTATGAGCAGTAACCCCGCACTATCACCGTAATAACAACTTAATTGCGGACTTATGCACATGAGGCTAAGATGTCATTTGCATATCATCTAGCAGAGCCGTCCGCATTCTTTAGATTTGCTAATGTCAAGATCTTATGAATACTAATGTCCCAAGCTACCTTGTTTATTAAGGGGTTCCATTCTGAGACAAGGTTTTATTTTATAGAGAAATGCTTCAGAGCTTAAAAAGAGATTTGAAAGGCAAATGGAAAGTAACACTAGCCGATAAAGTTATTCCTGTCTTCCTGCCCAGGAAACGGTAGACCTAACGGTAGAACTAGAGATGTTATAGACCAGGCTGTAGATGAAGGGCCAGGACGAGGGGTAGGCTGGAACGGGTGCACTTATGGTTCATAGACTCAAAACATTGTTCTGCCTTTCCATTTCTTTGTAGAACCCATTGTATGCCGTGTCTGAGCTGCCATCATGGTGTAGGTATCGCAGTATGGTTAGCACGTCTCATGGGTAAGCTTGGTGAGTGGCCAATGCCAACATGCAGGGATAAATTATCATTGCTTGACAGATTGCCACTGTACCAATACAGCACTTTCACAACTGGTCGTGGGGTGAACATGAACATCAAGTATGAACATAGCGTCCCCAACAAAGGACGCCACTGCTGTCCAAAAAAACATTGGGGACCATGTCAAGTTGGCCCAGTGGCGTTGCTAGGGCTGGTGTCACCCGGTGCGGTAGAAAATGGTGTCACCCCAGACCCCCTAAGCAATAATGTTTTAGTCATATAACCAAAAATAACAGATACTCACTAGTGCTTAGGCCTCTTTCACACTTGCGTTTTTCCTTTCCGTGCTAGAGTTCCGTCCTCGGGGCTCTAAGACGGAAAGATACTGATCAGGATTGTCCCAGTGCATCTTGAATGGAGAGCAATCCGTTCAGGATGCATCAGGATGTCTTCAGTTCAGTATTCAAACGTTTCTTTGCCTATGAAAAATCCACAGCATGCTGCGGATTTTCCTTGGGCCCAAAAAATTGAAGGCATGCCGCAAGGACGGATCTGGAATTAATGCCCATTGAAAAGCATTAATCCGGATCCGACTTTAAGCTAAATGTTGTTTCGGCGCATCACCGGATCTGACGTTTACCTTTCTGAATGGTAACCATGGTAGCTAGGATGCTACTAAAGTCCCGGCTGCCATGGAAAAGTAATGGGGAGCCAGGGGAGGAGCTACTTACCGTCCGTGCGGCTCCCAGGGTGCTCCACAATGACGTCACAGCGCCCCTACATCACATGGATAATGTGATCATGCGACGTAGGGGCGCTGTGACGTCATTGTGGAGCGCCCCAGGAGCCACACGGAAGGTAAGTCGCTTCTCCCTGGCTCCCCACTACTTTTCATGGCAGCCTGGACTTTAGTAGCGTCCTGGCTGCCATGGTAACACTGAAAGCATTTTGAAGACTGATCAGTCTTCAAATGTTTTCAGGTGTGTTGCGCTGTGACGGATCCGTGGGCATTTCCGCGACGGAAGTGCACGCCGGATCCTCACAACGGTAGTGTGAAAGGGGCCTTAGTTATTAATTCACTTACAGTCCGGTGTGTACGAAGTGTCTTCACATATAACTAAAGAGGAATTGCTGCTGTTATGTTAATGGATGCTATAACATTGCACCATCCTTCTGAACATACACATCTGTCATCCGCCTTACCTCATGATCCTGGAGCTGTGCTGTAGAGCTCGGCGGCCACTGTACAGCACAGCTCCAGGATCATGAGGTAAGGCGGATGACAGATGTGTATGTTCAGAAGGATGGTGCAATGTTATAGCATCCATTAACATCAGCAACAAGTCTGGGCTGGTTCAGGCTGTGCTGTGCCTGTGTGAGTGACGTGACCTGGGCCGGTGCAAGCTCAAGCGAAGCTACATCTTGGCGACTCCCCGCCCGCAGCTCACCTGGTCCTGGTCCTGTGTGCAGCAGCTGGCTTCTCCTCTGTGTGGTCCTGGTATCTTCGCTATGCTTCAATCGCTTGAAGACTGTACTTTTCGCCCTATAAGACTATAACACACACATAGGTTTTAGAGGAGTATAATAAGAAACAATATTTTCCACTATACCTCAGGTCAGACCACCAATGTTAATCACACCTCAGATCAGCCCCCCGTGTCAGCCGTCAGCCCCCATCCATCATGCCCCCATGTCAGCCGTCAGCTCCGATCCTTCATGATCCCCAATGGGGAAATGTTGGAGTCTGTACCATCGGGGGTGACATGGTGAGGGACAATGTTGAAGTCTGACTGTGCCGGGGGTACATGATGTCACCCCCCCAATGGCACAGATTCCAACATTGTCCCTCTCTTCATCATTGTCCCCTCATCATGTCATTCCCCCCATGGGTGGCACATTTCTTTTCTTCCCCTCCAGGCTCCATGGCACAAACAGACATTTTGTGATTGTCCCCATCATTTCTCTTTTCTCACCCCCAGGATTGAGGCGCACATAGTGCCCCATAATAATGTGCCAGTAACACGTGCCTCTCCATGCCACCACATGTGCTAGTAATAAGTGCCTCTCTTGTGCCTCTCCCCATGTGCCAGTAGCCCCCTTATTGTGTGCCAGTAGCCCCCCCATATGTGCCAGTAGCCGTCTCCCCTTATGTGCCAGTAGCCATCTCCCTTATGTGCCATTAGGCCCCCTCATGTGCCATTAGGCCCCCTCATGTGCCATTAGTCCCCTCATGTGCCAGTAGCCGTCCCTTTATGTGCCAGTAGCCGTCCCCTTTATGTGCCAGTAGCCCCCTTTAGTGCCAGTAGCCCCCTTTAGTGCCAGTAGCACCCTTTAGTGCCAGTAGCCCCTTTAGTGCCAGTAGCACCCTTTAGTGCCAGTAGCCCCCTTTAGTGCCAGTAGCCGTCCCTTTATGTGCCAGTAGCCCCCTTTAGTGCCAGTAGCCCACTTTATGTGCCAGTAGCCCCCTTTATGTGCCAGTAGCCCCCTTTAGTGCCAGTAGCACCCTTTAGTGCCAGTAGCACCCTTTAGTGCCAGTAGCCGTCCCCTTTATGTGCCAGTAGCCCCTTTAGTGCCAGTAGCCCCTTTATGTGCCAGTAGCCCCTTTAGTGCCAGTAGCCCCTTTATGTGTCAGTAGCCCCTTTAGTGCCAGTAGCCCCTTTAGTGCCAGTAGCACCCTTTGTGTGCCAGTAGCCCCTTTAGTGCCAGTAGCACCCTTTATGTGCCAGTAGCCCCCTTTAGTGCCAGTAGCACCCTTTAGTGCCAGTAGCCCCCTTTATGTGCCAGTAGCACCCTTTAGTGCCAGTAGCACCCTTTAGTGTCAGTAGCCCCCTTTAGTGCCAGTAGCACCCTTTATGTGCCAGTAGCCCCCTTTAGTGCCAGTAGCACCCTTTATGTGCCAGTAGCCCCCTTTAGTGCCAGTAGCACCCTTTATGTGCCAGTAGCACCCTTTAGTGCCAGTAGCCCCCTTTATGTGCCAGTAGCACCCGTTAGTGCCAGTAGCACCCTTTAGTGCCAGTAGCCCCCTTTAGTGCCAGTAGCCCCCTTTATGTGCCAGTAGCCCCCGTTAGTGCCAGTAGCCCCTTTAGTGCCAGTAGCCCCTTTATGTGCCAGTAGCCCCTTTAGTGCCAGTAGCACCCTTTAGTGCCAGTAGCCCCTTTATGTGCCAGTAGCACCCTTTAGTGCCAGTAGCACCCTTTAGTGTCAGTAGCCCCTTTAGTGCCAGTAGCACCCTTTGTGTGCCAGTAGCCCCTTTAGTGCCAGTAGCACCTTTAGTGCCAGTAGCACCCTTTATGTGCCAGTAGCCCCCTTTAGTGCCAGTAGCACCCTTTATGTGCCAGTAGCACCCTTTAGTGCCAGTAACCCCTTTTATGTGCCAGTAGCCCCCGTTAGTGCCAGTAGCACCCTTTAGTGCCAGTAGCCCCCTTTAGTGCCAGTAGCCCCCTTTATGTGCCAGTAGCCCCCTTTAGTGCCAGTAGCCCCCTTTAGTGCCAGTAGCCCCCTTTAGGTGCCAGTAGCCCTCCCAAAAAAAAAAAAAAAGAACACTTGTACTTACCTCCAGCGATGCGATGCAGGCCTCTTCCGGCCTGTGTCTCGAGCTGTACGGCTCCGGCGGCGCGATGACGTCATCGCGCTGCCGGAGCCGGCCTCTGATAGGCTGCCGGCCTAGTGCTGGCAGCCTAACAGAGGAACTGGGAGAGAGAGGACACGCCTCTCCCTCCTCTGCTGCTGCTCCGCACGGAGATGAGCGCAATGCAAGCGCTCATCTCCGTCGCGCGTCTGCCAATAGTCAGTCCGCCCCTGGTGACACCCCATCAGACTGGTGTCACCCGGTGCGGACCGCACCCCCCGCACCCCCCTCGCAACGCCACTGAGTTGGCCCAAGATCTCCTGGTGATTCCCAATGCTTCTGGGAAAATGCTCTATGGAGAGATAAGATAAAAAAGGAACTTTTTAGCACAAATGAACAACGCTATGTTTGGAGGAGAAAGAACACTGCCCAAACTGTGAAGCATGGTGGATAGAGCATGGAGTTGTATCAAAACATTTTATAGGAAAATGTAAGCCCATGAATTTTGGTGAAGAGACATTGGGTGATGCAACGAGACAATAACCCAAAGCACCAAAGTAAGCTAACTAAAGAATAGTTTAAAAAAAGATTAGAGTTTTGGGATAGCCGAGTCAGAATCCTGACCTTAACCAAATCAAGATAATGGGGCATGACCAAAAGAAGGCTATACATGGAAGTTATTCCAGAAATATTCATGATAAACTGAACCAGATTTGCAGGGAGGAATGGTCAAAATCCCTCCTCAATGTTGTGCAAATCGTTTTTGCACCTACAGGAAATATTTGGTGAAGAATATTGTGGCCAAAGGTGATCCACAGATTATTAAATTCAGGCATTTACTTGTTCTTCCTGCACTCAGACGGTCAGACCACAATGTTTTAGATCAATGCAGAAATCAAAATGGTTCACTTACTTTTTCCTTGCAGCCTATGGACAGGTAGCCGTATACTGTATGTATTTGTCATTCTCACATGGGTATGGATGTTGTTTTTAAAGCATGGGTTGATTGTAATTCTTTATTTCTTCTGTGCATGTTAAAATGTTTGTATGGTGGACTATGTCCAAAAAAACTCAACAACTGTATTCCCCATTATACAGATGTGTCCTGTTACGACAGTAGGTGAGGAACCACTGTGTCAACCCAACCTGTTTGACTTTGCCCTAAACCTAAGGGCTTTATCTTGGCAGTACCCTGGTTTTCCCCCTTTAACTCCTGTACAAGGATCTGCCACAGACAGAGCTCGATAGGAACATGGCGCAAGCCTTGGATCCTTCAGAGGGCCCAAGCCTGCCAGAGAGCCTTTCATCCGAAGTCAATTTGCTCATCCCTAATCATATGGATCCAGAGATCTCCTATTCATTGCTCCAATTGCTCTGATAGATTTATTTTAGCTGACAGCTCAGGGGGTGTGTCTTTTCTGTTGCAGCTTAGGGGCATGTCCTTTCTGTTGGAGCTCAGGGGCATGTCCTTTCTGTCACAGCTTCTAACATTAGATATGGCTGGTGACAGTTAAAGGATGGATTTGAGCATGTGTGGCCACCTTAGCGAGTTGGACAGAGAAATAAGAAAAAGAACAAACAGATATACAGATAGATTTTATTGAATAACTCACTTGCTATACTAAATTTTCAATTACGTGCTATTACAAAACTATTCAGATCCAAGGGCTGGTTTGAAAAATATTTTTCGTGGGACAACCCCTTTAGTAACTATTTTGGTGTGGACATACTGAAACCTATGTCTTAGACATCAAGAGAGCTTCTCACACTCCTGTCTAGATAATTTGAGGAACTCATCTGAATTCAAAAACTCCATTCATTTTGAGTATTGAACACTCTCCAGCATCTTTCCCCTCCTTTTATAGATAAAGAAAGACCTATTCGGAGCCCACTACTACTTCAACACCATCAGGATACCAGGAGCCTGATAACATAGATGTTGTCAAGACCTTTTTCCAGGTGTGGCCAAGGTTAGAAAAACTTAGGAGAATTGCAATTATCCCCTCAGGAGCCAAAGTAGACGATAGAAGTGGTAGCGGCCCTGATGACGTTCTGTGCCACTGCGAACCCCCTCAGGCCGTTCCCCCCTGGGAATCGGTGCAGTGGAATCATAGCACTGAAGAAGGTTGCCAGAGTTAATTGTAACAAAGGGCAAAATAGAACTTAAAATACACACAATTTTCTGGCACCAGCAAGGAATCTGGAGGCAGGTTGGGTGGCTGCAATTCTACACTTAGAGGAGGCTGGCCTAGTGGTTGTTTAGTGATGGGTGGCTTGGCTGTAGTCCCACACCTAACAGCAGTGTCTGTAGATGCTGATGTAGTACTTTACTCTGCTGTCTGGAATCTTGTCTTTACTTAAGGACAATTGGAGTAGTTATCTCTGGAGATTAGACTAAAGGAGCAGGAGCTTTGCAGGTTGCTTCCTCTCTTCTCTGTCTCTGAACAGGAACTCCCCCTCTTGGCAGAGAGCAGGACCAGCTGACTCCTACCAAGAGGGGATGAACAAAGTGCTTAAACCTGTTCCTGCCAACCTTTGCTGTCCTTCCTTTGCTTATAGCTATGGCCAGAAGCAAAGAGTAAAACACAATACACGACACTATTAACAATTTGTAGTAACCCTCAGGTAACATATAAACTATTTTACTAAGGCTACATGCACACGACGGTTGCCTGCCTCCGCGTCCGCTCCTCCTTGAAATTTTGCGTCCGTCAAAAAAACGGATGACGGACCGTTTTTTTTGACGGATCCGATTTTTATGGCAGATCCATTGTAAAAATGCTTATCCTTGTCCACAAACGTGAACAAAAATAGGACATGCACTATTTTTTTGACGGAATGAAAACACGGATCACGGATGCGGAACAAAAACGGTTGACCATCCGCATTTTTTGACGGACCCATTGAAATGAATGGGGAAGCATCCTATCCGTGAAAAAAAACGGAACGGACGCAGAAACAAACAACGGCCGTGTGCATGGGGCCTAAGGCTGAAAAAAGACATCTGTCCATGCAGTTCCACCTGTTATCCTGCAAGTTGATCCAGAGGAAGGCAAAAAAAAAAGCCCTGTGAGGTAGAAGCCAATTTTCCCTACATTAGGGGAAAAAATTCCTTCCCATCTCCAATCAGGTCTGGGGTACTACACAATCTTTTAGGGATTCAACCACACAAGATGTATATGCTGCAGATATGCTGGGCACAAACTAACAAAATGTATGAGATTTTGAGACATTTCATCCACACACAGTGAAAAAAAATCTGCATCGCTAATTGAACTGTGCTGCAGATTTTGAATCCACAGTATATCAATTTATGCTGCAGATTTCAGTTACAGAAAATTGTGGCAAATCAGTACTAGCGTCTGCAACAATTCTAAGGCTGAATTTCTGCTCGGAATTGCAGCAAACTCCACATTTTCAAGTGCAATGGCAACCCCTCCACTCCCTATAGTTACACCTGTAATCATAACCTAAACACATAAAGACAACATGTTACCTAAAAAAAATATGTGCAGGTAAATCTAGAGCTATGTACCATAAACGTGCCTTTTATAGGAAATCTACCGACAGTTTTACAGAAGAGAGAGCTCAGTACACCAGAGAAACATGTGCGTCACCATGAAATATAAGCGTAACCTTTCCGTAAGCAATTGTTGTATTATAGGCTGACTGAATTACAAGGGCTTTATTATGATGCTCCGATGCTCCTCTGCTTGCCGCTGTCTAGATTATGTTGTTATTATGCACTAAAGCACTTTCCTGAGGAAACTTAATCATTATATTAGAATCACTTTCCACAAGTTTTTACAGCCCCTGTTGTATTATTGTGGCTGCAATGTATTTTGTCGTCAGTCAGTGATAAACTGCTGGAAAAAGTGTAATGTCAAGCATTCATGTCTTTTCTCGTCGCTTTAAAGAGACGCGTTAAGGTGAGTCACGCCTAGAACGATTCTCATCGGGGACAGGGTTTCACTGTATTGGAAGAACCTACATTATTATTGTATTGCTGAGGAGCCAGTGCAGAGGATGGGAGTGGTAGTGGCCCTGATGAGACGATGCTTCATGGTTATACTCCCTCAGGCCGTTTCTCCTTAGGGTTCAGTGCAATGAAAGTGTAGATTTAAAAATCAGGCCAGAAGTAAACGTAGAACAGTCTCTCTTTACTAAAGCTCTATTTACACATAACGACGAGCAGCCCGTTGTCGGGAAGGAGTTGTTCTTTCCCAACAGTTGGCTGCTCGTTAAGTAGAGGTGAAGCGCTGCATTTAGGCTTCTTTCACACTTGCATTCTGAGGATCCGGCGGGCACTTCCGTCCCGCCGGTTCCGTCTGAACGCAAGTCGCCTGAAAGCATTAGAAGACTGATCAGGATCCAGAATGACGTCAGAGCGCCCCATGCGCATGGATCACGTGATCAATGCGATCACGTGATCCATGCGCGTGGGGCGCCCTGACGTCACTCTGGAGCGCCCCGGGAGCCGCACGGGCAGTAAGTATACTGCTCCCCCGCCCCCCACTACACTTTACCATGGCAACCAGGACTTTAGCGTCCTGGCTGCCATGGTAACCATTCAGAAAAAGCTAAACGTCAGATCCGGCGATGCGCCGAAACGACGTTTAGCTTAAGGCCAGATCCGGATTAATGCCTTTGAATGCGCATTAATTCCGGATCCGGCCTTGCGGCAAGTGTTCAGGATTTTTGGCCGGAGCAAAAAGTGCAGCATGCTGCGGTATTTTCTCGCCAAACAACGTTCCAGTCCTGAACTGAAGACATCCTGATACATCCTGAACGTATTTCTATCCATTCAGAATGCATTAGTGATGAGCGGGAGGTGCCATATTCGATTTCGCGATATTTCGCGAATATTCGATTGAATATTCGTCATATATTCGTCGAAATCGAATATTCGTCATTATTTTATATATTGCAAATTTTACGCGAATTTATATTCGCCTCGCGAATGAAACTTAGATCTGAGTTCCTAATGGTTAAATTGTATTGCTAGAATTGACAAAGATAACGAATATCACACAAATATAGCACTATATTCTCAATCTTCGTTATATTCTAACAATACAGCCACTAGGAACTTAGCTCTAAGATCAATTCGCAATCCGAGTATATGTTCGCCTCGCGAATGAAACTTAGATCTGAGTTCCTAAAGGTTGTTGCTAGAATATAACGAAGATTATAGCAATACAACCATTAGCAACTCAGCTCTAAGTTTAATTCGCGAGGCGAACATATACTCGAATTGCGAATTGATCTTAGAGCTAAGTTCCTAATGGTTGTATTGCTAGACTATAACGAAGATTGAGAATATAGTGCTATATTCGTGAATACGAGATATTCTCAATCTTCGTTCTATTCCAGCAATACAACCATTAGGAACTCATCTCTAAGTTTCATTCGCGAGGCGAACATATACTCGCATTGCGAATTGATCTTAGAGCTAAGTTCCTAATGGTTGTATTGCTAGAATAGAACGAAGATTGAGAATATCTCGAATTCACGAATATAGCACTATATTCTCAATCTTCGTTATATTCTAGCAATACCACTATTAGGAACTCAGCTAGCTCTAAGTTTCATTCGCGAGGCGAACATATACTGCTGCTGTAATTGATCTTAGAGCTAAGTTCCTAATGGTTGTATTGCTAGAATAGAACGAATATTGCAATGCGAATAATTCAGGTTATATTAATCGCATTGCGATTACAACTTAGTCAAATTTGTGAGATCGTGATTCTCACATCCGACAGTACATTTTAGCATGGAGGCGTTCCCATATGGATGGGGACGCTCCATGCACACGGGAAGTCGGCAGAAGCGGCAACGGGCATTGACTGAAGCGGGAAGGGAGCCAGGAATCCTCCGGACAGGTAAGAACAGCTTTTGGGAAGTGGGAAGACAACCAGAGAGCAACAAGAATTAACAACTAAAAAAAAAAAAAAGAATATTCGAAATTGCGAATATATAGCGATATATTTGCAATATTCACGAATTATCGAAGTTGCGATATTCACGATAAAAATTCGCAATTCGAATATTCGTGCTCAACACTAATCCTGATCAGGATTTTTCCGGCATAGAGCCCCGACGACGGAACTCTATGCTGGAAAAGAAATACGCAAGTGTGAAAGAGCCCTTATATGCAGCGATCACCTCCACAGTATGAAGACGAGCAATTGCTACTTCTACCGCTTGTCCCCATATGTAATCATTGCTCCTGGGCAGCAGAGTGCTGTTTAAACCACATGATCTGCTGCCCAGGAATGATGATTGAGGTGTCCGCACCTTCGATCATTTCACCTGATGAACAAGCATTTCACTCATTCATCGTTCATATCTTTACACATGCTGATTATCGGAAACAATCACTTGTAGAAACGTTCATTCCCGATAATCGTCCCGAACATTGGTCCATGTAAATCCACTTTTAGTGCAAAATATATGCAACGGGCACCTCCCCCCAGGGCCCTCTATATATCGCGTCCCAGGTGTAGTGCAGCCTAAATGTCTCTTTATGTGTCACAGTGCTCCTACCTAGATACCGCTGGACCCCAGGCTTTGGCTCTGAAGCAATAAATAGAGGGAATAATTGAGGGATTTGAAAGAATAACTTGAGTCCAGACCATAAGATAAAGTTCAATGGCAGCTTTACTTGAATAAACGTTTCTTCAAACAGTTTTCAGGCTTTGTCTTGGTTCCAGCAGGCCTTATCTCTTTTTCTCTGCTGTACTGACAAGCTTGCTTAGGAACTTTGAATACTTCCTTATGCTGCACTCCACTAGTTAGTCTGACTTAGTTTCAGACAAGAAATAGGTTAGTCTCTTGTCAGCTCCAACGTGGAGTCTGAACCGGAATTATCTAGAACTGCCCCACCTCCTTCTGGTAGCAAGCAGGACTCGCTCACTTCTGCCCAGAAGGGGGGAGAATTGAATGGTGATTTCCATTCTATCTAACTATAGCTCTGCCTTGTTTGCGGCCACCTGTTGGTGAACCAGGCACATTATATATGAACAATTGCATAACAAGACTAGAAATGCACATTGTGGTGAACCTGGAACAGAATACATAGATGACATTGTGTCAGCCCAATAAAGACAATAACAGGGTGCAGGAGTAATAACTGGGGTGTTACATACCCCCTTACTTAAAACCAAACCGCCCTCGGCTTGTGCTTAGGATGTGCTCTAAGGGTACCCAAGGAAAGTTAGAGTGCTGCATGAGACTATTTACTATTATGATATACGTACTTAAACTGACAAAGCAACAGCTACCGCTAGGTCTCTGCCAATATGAGTAGGGTGTCTAGTCACAGTTTGCCCTCTTGGTAATAACCAGAGAACCAAAAAGTCTACAAAAAGCAATCATTCCTGGCTTTCTTTTGAGTATTGTGGCCACTAATACCAAAGAAAGCATGGGGTGTCTTCACTCTGTAATCCCACCACTATGCAATGAAAGCCCGCAAATAGAAGGGTGGCTTCATCCTGTATTCCCATCTAAGCTTTACGCTTCGTCGCCATGATGACTGAACTGGTAGCTAACTTATTTCCCTAAGGCAGTGCGCAGTACCTTAAGACATCTAGAACTAGGAGAATGAATCGGTTTACTCTTCACAGTTCCCATGAGGGCTGATCCCTCTTAACACAAATTGTTGCTGCGGTGTTACCCTTGACGATGTTAGACCTGCTTGTGACTTACCACTTTGTTCTCCTTGTGTAGCAACAATACAGTACAATGCCTAGACTTTCTAAGTTAACACAAGGTAACATAAAACCATTAGTATTTTTGAGTCCTCAGAGGCAGTCCATATGAACAAGGAAGTAAAGTGCTGGCTATCTGGCTAACAATATTAGTTTACCAAAGTCCATACAAAAAGCGCATAGATCACATTGCAGTACCCAAAATAGAGTTTATACAATGGGCGAAAGTGCTCGAACGTTGTGGAAATGTCAAAACATTAGTGCAAAAATAGATCAAGAATATGACAGTAGAATCACCAAGAGCTCAGGTAAACGTTTGAGTCTATTCCTTGGGTGCTGGCTTGTAACGTTGCAAAACTGGAACTGGAAAAGGGAAAAATCTATTGTAATGCACATGAGGTAGTAGGACTGATATTTGTAATCCATATGAGGTATGGCGCCAACGTGCACAACCTGGAGTTAGTTGTTGGATGATAGTTGGAGTTCATCAAGTCCAGGCACAAAAGGAGTGTACAAAAAATAAATAAAAATATAAACACAAAACAGGAGTCCACTATTTCTCTTGCATCCTCCAGGCGCTTCTCATGCTCTTTGACCCACTCAGATTGGGGAAGGAGTGGTTCAGAGTCCGGCACAAGAACATCCAGGGCAAGGTCCACAGGTAAAAGGCGCTGTCTTCTGAACATAAGGTACTATGGGGTGTAACCGGTGGAGCAATGAGTTGGGTTATTGTACAGATGCACTAATTCAGGGCGAAGCAATGGCCACTTGGCCCTCTTATGAGGTGGCACAACCTTGAGCATATTAATCAGTATCTGGTTCATCTTCTCGCACAGCCTATCCCCCTGAGGGTTATATGCGGTGGTCCTCAGTCTCTTGCAGTTGTACAGGGCACAAAGTACATAGAACAACTGAGACTCGATGTGGTTCCTTGGTCAGTGAGTATCTTGTCAGAACACCTTATGGCAGAATGAAGCTCTTCCACATGACAGTTGCTGTAGTTTTAGCAGTTAAGTCCTTTACAGGTACAGCCACGACGAACTTGGTGTAGTGGTCTATAATTGTCATAGCATAGATATATCCGTATCTGCTGGGTTCCAGTTTCACGTGGTCGACACAGGTGGGACACTCCCGGCACCAGGTTTCAATATTCCTTCTAATGCTAACCCAGCAGAAATGCCGTCTGATAGTGGCTTCCGTTTTTTGGGTTCCAAAATGACCAGAACTGTTATGGTACATGTCCATTACCATCTTAGCATCTCTTTGGGGCACTACTATCTGATGGAGGTGCTCACAGATGATTGAATCAAGCGTTTTCCTGAGGAGCAGATCTCTTTGTAGGAAGAGTAGTTTCTGTTGTCACCAAAGGCAAACTAGCTTCGAGTCAGCTCTCTGCTGCCAGATCCTCTCCGATACACGCCCACTGGAAAAACAGTCCAACAGTTCTCCGGTGAGACTCTACACTCTGCTTGTAGTTTGAGCCAGAGCTCTTTCTTAACTGGAGGTTTTTGGAGAACTAGTGGCTTTAGGGGCCTGATGCCTAGTGTGCAAGGCTTCCTGCCGGGCAAATTGGGAGTAGAACACTGTGATTTCCACGTCTCCCACTGATCATCTTTAGAAATTAGTTCCTTCTGGGTAGGTAGCCTGGACAAGGCGTCGGCATTGTCATTAGTTTTGCCAGTCCGGTACTTAATGTTGACATCGAAATTTACCAGTCTAGAGGCCCATCTTTGCTGTAGAGCTCCCAGGCGCGCAGTGTTCAAGAGAGCCAGAGGACCATTATCGGTGACGGCAGTGAAAGGCGTGGCCGCCAGATAATCCTTGGGCTTCTCAGTTACAGCCCATACCAAGGCTAGGAATTTCAGTTTGAAAGAGCTATAATTCTGGTCATTCTGCTCCGGCTCTCGTAAAGACCTGCTGGCATAGGCTCTTTCAGTTCTGGCTTGTGTCTGAGACAGTACAGCTCCTAAACCTTTCTTACTAGCGTCAGTATAGAGGCATAATGGCAGGCTATAGTCAGGGTAGCCCAGGACTGGTGGCTCTGTAAGTTTTTATTTTAACAGTTGGAAAGCGGACTCTTACTCTTCGTTCATTCTGACAGCCTTTGGGATGACCCCTCAAAAGCTCCTGGATAGGCTGTGCAATTTCAGCGAAGTGCTGGATAAATCTCCGGTAATAACTTGCAAATCTCAGAAAGCTCTTGACTTCTTTGACGGTCTTAGGAGCTAGCTAGCTTTGTACTGCAGCTATCTTATTGGGGTCCGGTTTCACGCCCTCCGCACTCACAACATGTTCCAGATATTTCACTTAGGGATTCAGTAAATGGCACTTTGAAGGCTTTACTTTCAATCCATATCGGGCCACAGTCTGGAACACCTCTGCCAAGTGCTGTAAATGCTCTTCGTAGGTCTTGGAGTAGACAATCTCATCATCCAGGTACAGCAATAAAGTCTCAAAGTTTTTGTGTCCAAGACATCTCTCCATGAGTCTCTGAATTGTCCCAGGGGCGTTGCACAGCCCGAATGGCATGCAGTTGACCTCAAACAGACTGATTGGGGTAGTGAAAGCTGTTTTCCCTTTATCTTCTGGTGCCATGGGGACTTGCCATTAGCTACTGGTTAAATCCAGGGTGGAGAAATAAGCAGCAGATCCCAGGGCAGCTAGAGACTCCTCAATTCGTGGCAGGGGGTACGTATCCTTATGTGTAATGTTGTTCACCTTGCAGTAATCCACACAGAAATGGATGGTTCCACCCTTTATTTTTACTAGGACCAGAGGGGCAGCCCAGGGGCTGTGACTATCCTAGATGACGTTAGCCGTCTTCATATCCCGAACCATCTTCTTCACCTGCTGGTATAGGGCTGGAGGCACTGGCCTATATCTCTCTTTGATTGGAGGATGAGTGCCCGTTGGAACAGTGTGCTGTATTAGGCTAGTCCAGGGGGTGTTTGCTGAAGACTTGATTGTGTTCCTTGGCTAAGTCTAGCATGCATTTGATCTGTTTGGCAGTGGTTGTAGCATCTCAAATATGTAGTTCGGCCAACCAAGGCTGCTCAGGCGGGTCTTTGGCAACATCTGCCAGGACCAGGACATCTTGCAGACTGATGTGATATAGACTTGACACTGGATAGAACTTTTTTAATTCTACAGCTTCATCACTTAGATTGACCAAGCACATGGGTACAATTTCCGTGCGACACAGTGACCAAGCTCCTAGCGGCTAGGACAAGGGGATGATCTTGCAGATGCAGGGGTTCCACGAGGGCCGGGTAATCCTGACCTCGGTCACCGATGCAAGCCTTGCACTATACCAGGGTCTCTGCTCTAGACTGGAGTCGAATAGGCTGAGCACCCTTGATGCGAACACGGCAGATTTCAAACTGTCGGTTGCTGAATTTTCGTTGGGCAGCTAGCACCTGGATGGTCCGGTTTATGACGCGTTGTGTTACACAGGATGCAGTCAGTAGGGTTTTCTTCAAGGCTTCCAGCACTTCAGTGTAACCGTTGTACATGCCGACCCCCAGGGCCACAGGGCAATTGTCATCTTCTGGGACCTGGATCATGACTACCCCTTGGTGTAGGAGTTTGGTATCTTCAATCTGTAAGGTAGGTTCCCGATAGCCTAATATAAGCACTGGTTGGCCATTGGTAGCTATGATGTGGAGCCAGGATTTCGGGGGTTGTGTCAGCTGGGCTCCGTTCCGGCATCTTTCGAATGCGAATTGACGCATATTAATCACTTGTGATCCAGTGTCAATCTAAGCAGAAAACATTACTCCGTTGATGC
Source organism: Bufotes viridis (assembly GCA_033119425.1). Taxonomy (NCBI): domain Eukaryota; kingdom Metazoa; phylum Chordata; class Amphibia; order Anura; family Bufonidae; genus Bufotes; species Bufotes viridis. The sequence goes on from CM065591.1 coordinate 470,511,087, forward strand.
TAACTTGAACCACGGGGCAGGCGCCCACATATCTAGGCATAAAGGCTGAATCTATGAACCTAGTATTCTTCTTCCCGAGGGGCGGTCCTTGGCCTCAGGGGATTCCTGTTTAACTGCCAGGAAGCACTTTCGGTGTGTCCAAGCCTCTGACAATGCCGGCATACACACTTCTTGGTGTCTCGATACCCAGGATCTGACAACCTACCGGTCGGACAACGTCTTTCTACTTGTGGACCGGGTGCAGGACGGTCTTTTGGTGCAGAAGTCCCTTTCTCAGACTAGGGCTGCTGTTCCAGTCGCTCTAGCTGCTTCCTCATCCTCTCCATATTCTCAGCTAGGAGGGAGACTTGAGCAGTCAGGGCTGCGACAGCATCTGGGAAGGACGTCTGAGCCCCATGCTCAGCTATCTGGCTTTGGGCAGTAGGTCGCAGGACGGGCCATGCCTTTTTGTATTCGAGAGGTTCAGACTGGTGACCTTCCTCTAGGATGCCGATAGCAAGTTCCTTAAAATCTAAGAAAGGGGTATCTGGGTGCTGAGCTGACAGCATCTTCAGCTGAGGGGTTCGTCGAGGACACCTTCAATAAACTGCTCTCTGAGAGTCTGATCTTGTCCCTCAGTTTCACAGGGATCTATGTGGATAATTGTCTGCAGAGCTTCTTGCAGGGACAGGGCAAAGTCTCTCAGTCACCTTTGATTGCTGTTGTTCCCCAAAGAAGAGCATCTTAAGCTCGGAGGCAGTTCTAGTTTCAAAGGTGGTACTGAGTCGGTCAAGGATCTGCTCAGCTGTTTTTCGCTCTGGTCTAGGCCAGGACTTGACCCCCCGGAGTGCAGCTCCCTGTAACTAGCCAATCAGGGCTTCCACTTTCTGGTCCTGAGATACTGGATATAGCTTAAAGGTGGCCAGCATTTTATCACGGAATTCCCTGAGTGAATGGGTTTCTCCTGAATAACATGGGAGCCAAGGTGCCCCAAAGTAGTATGGCATAGTAAGAGGCATGATGCAGGTGACTATCTCGCTGTCAGACATGGTTTCTGATACTCAGTACCATATAAGAGGGGTCATTGTAAGCTGAAATGCGCTTTAAGTGCGCTTTGCTATGGGCAAATGCAGCAGAATTGGTGCGTGGCTCCTTTAAGAGTCACTGAAACTGCGCAATTTTGGGGAGTATGATGTTCTGGCAGGCAGATTATAGCCCCTAACAGTCTCTTAGCAAGGTTATTTTCCCCAGCAGTACTCAGACCTCTGGACATTGCTTCTAGGATCCAGGGAAGAAGGAACTGCATTTTCCCTTTTCCAAAATGGATGCCGCTTTTACTTCCTGAAGGGGTACAGTTGGTTTCTCTGTCCTCCTGGAACTTGTACTGAGCACTTTAGTTCCCTCTGCTGTAAGAATAGCTCCTCTGTAGAAGCGGGCTGTTTGATTTCCTCTCCTCTGCTGGGTGGATGTCTTCCTCTCAATACACGATGCCCAAATCCAAGATGGCCTATTAACCCCTGTTTTGCCACAGTGCTGAAACTGATGCAGATTAACACTCTCCGGCAGTAAGTAGATGCTATAAAGTCTCTTGTAGGGGGTTTTACAGATAGAGGAAGCCTTCAATGCGCAAAAGTATATCCTGTACGTGATGCGAAAATTGCAATAAGCGCCTCCCCCCAGGGCCCTCTATTTCTTGCGTCCCTGGTGTAGTAGGAAAGCCGAGTGGTGTAGTGCAGCCTAAATGTTTCTTTATGTGTCATGGTGCTCCTACCTGGATACCAATGGACCCCAGGTTTTGGCTCCGAAGCAATAAATATTGGGAATAATTAAGGGATTTGAAAGAATAACTTGAGTCCAGACCTTGAGATGAAGTTCAATGGCAGCTTTACTTGAATAAACGCTTCTTCAAACAGTTTTCAAGCTTTGTCTTAGTTCCAGCAGGCTTTAGCATGAACTGGCAGGCAAACTCAATGCTGCTTGATCTCTTTTTCTCTGCTGTACTGACAAGCAAGCTTAGTAACTGATTCCTTCTTTATGCTGCACTCCACTCTTTAGTCTGACTTAGTTTTTGGTGAGTTCCATTCCATCTAACTATAGCTCTGCCGTGTTTGCTGCCACCTGCTGGTGAACCAGGCACATTACATATGAACAATTGCATAACAAGATTAGGAATGCGCCTTGTGGTGAACCTGGAAAAGAATACATAGATGACATTGTGTTAGTCCAGGGTGCAGGAGTGGTAACACCACTCTGGGGTGTTACATATAACTTGTAGCACATCCAGCAGCAACAAATACAAAGTGCAGCTTCTGGTACCAGATGAGGAGGAATGCTGGTAGGCTGGATGGCAATAGGTTGGCACTAGCAAGCACTTGTTGACAGGCTCGGACTGGCCCACCGGGGAGGCGGTGAAATGCCCGGTGTGCCCCTTGCCTGTCTGCTTAAACTACTACAGTACGAGTCCATCCCTGCCCTCCGCCACCGTCGCACGCTGAGCCCGGAGGAGGGCTGGTGCCGGGCACATGTGTTAGAGGCGGGCAGTGGGCTGGCATCTGTCCAGGACGAGGCAGAGGGGCCGGGAAGACGAAAGTGAAGAGAGAATGCAGGAGCTGGAAACAAAACTGACAGGCAGCGGTCGTGTGAATCCAGCCGCTCTCTGCCAACAGCAGATATCCTCAGATTCCTCAGATACCCCGTATAAGACACAGCCCCGAACTCCCTGCCCTCTATGGACTCACCACTGCACTAATCATACAGACGGTGGGAAAGAGACCCCAGATTTCCTGCTGGTGAGTGAACTGTTATCATGTCCTGTAATGTCTGGACTGAGAGAAACCCGAGGTATCATGGAGGTGTATGTACACAGTATGGAGGGGAGTCTCATCATGTACAATGTGATATTAATAAAGAGGCATATGGAGGATGTATATATACAGAAGGGGGGGAGTATCATCATGTATAATGTGATAATATAGAGGTATATGGAGGGTGCATATACACTGTAATATAAGGGTATATGGAGGGGGTATATACACGGTAATATAGAGGTATATGGAGGGGGTATATACATGGTAATATAGACTTATATGGAGAGGGTATATAAACTATAATATAGAGGTATATGGAGGGGGTATATACACGGTAATATAAGGGTATATGGAGGGTGTATATACACGGTAATATAGAGGTATATGTAGGGGGTATATACAGGCTTGGATTGGTCCAAAGGGTTACAGAGAATCCTCTGGTGGACCCCTAGTCTCCCAGACCCTGCGGCATATAACAAAGTAGACTTAGGCCCCATTCACACGTCCGTGTGTGTTTTGCGGATCCGCAAAGCAGGGACACCGGCAATCTCATAGAAAATGCCTTTTCTTGTCTGCAATTGCGGACAAGAATAGGACATGTTCTATTTTTTTGTGGAACGGAAGTGCGGACCCGTAAGTGTGGATCCGCAATTCCGGGTCCGGGTGGGACATAGTGTGTCCCCATAGGAATGAATGGGTCCGCAATTCCATTCCGCAAAATGCGGAACAGAATTGCGGACGTGTGAATGGGGCCTTACTGCACTACATACATTTATTCAATGTACAGCACCTCAACCAGCCGATGTTCATATAAAAAAACTTGTCAGATTATTTAATATATTTGAATATATCCGTATGGTGGGCCCCTAAAATAGGTTTTGCTGGTGGGCCCTAGGTACCCAAGTCCGACACTGCTTGTTGATACAGGTGTCCATTGTAGTACATGCCTAATGTTAGTCTGGTCTAGTTATGGTTTAGGTAGGTGGCGGTGTCTGAGCTGTAGTCCCTCACCTTGCAAGAGTGTCTGTTAAGCTGTATTTCACTGATCACTCCACAGTTCTGTTGCACAGATGCTTTCTTGAAGCTGTGCTCTTGAATTCTGATGATCTCTCTGGAGTGTTGGTCTTACAGAAGAATACGATCTGGTTCCTGAGCATCCTTCTGAAGTTTTGGTCTCACAGGGGAATTAGATACTGTTCCTTGGAGTAGGAGTTCTGACATACGTTTCCTCTCTCCTTCGCTATCAGAATAAAAACCCTCTATCTTCTTTCTAGCTAAACTGGAACTTCTCCTCCTGGTAGGAAGCAGGACCAGCCCACTCCTACCAAGAGGGGAGGAATAGGGTGGTTAGCCCTGTTCCTGCCAACCATTACCTTCCGCTAATACAGTTGTGGGGAACCTTTTTGCTGCCGAGGGCCATTTGGATATTTGTAACATTGTTCGGGGGCCATACAAAATTATCAACTGCCATATTTGATCAAGCATATAACTGACCTAGGGGTAAATTACAGAAATTGCTCTTCAATTAAAAAAATCTAGAGCGCTCTATATATTACAAATAGTACAGGCGCCATTTTGACCATACATAGCTGTCTAATGTTTAAGACTGTTCTCTAATGTTTTGAGAATATTATATATTTAGTTCTTTATTTGGCATTAATGGCAGCCAAGCTAAACCCAGAGGGGTCCAGAGAGGGGTTCACCCAACTTTCACTCTTCCTGCCACTTTCTTCGCAACTGTCTCTGCCTTTGTCCTTTTCTCAGCCTCCCCTCCATCAGCCTCAAATCAGCCTCCTATCAAACCCCTAGCCTACATCAGCCTCAGATCAGACCCTCATCAGACCCTCTCCAGCCTTGGATCAGAACCCCATCAGACCCCCAGCCTCAGATCACACCCCCAGCAGACCTCCCAACCTCAAATTAGACCCTCCCTACCCTCAGATCAGGCCCCATCAGACCCCCCCCAGCCTAAGATCAGACCCCCAATAGGGCCCCCCAGCCTCAGATCAGAGCCCCAGCCTCAAATCAGACCCCATCAGACCTCCCCAGCCTCAGATCAGCCCCCATCAGACCCTCCAACCTCAGAGTACAGTCTCTTAAAGAAACATCACACATTCTGACATAGAGGCACAGTCTTTTAAAGGCTATGAACACCTTTGGGGCAATTTTTTTAATTATTGCATTGTACTCATTTTGAGTTCAAAATAATTATTTTCAAATTGATCTTTATTAAAAAATATGGTGTCCTTTTTTTCTGTACAGAGCTGACAGAGCTGTAGTAGCACTCTTTAGATTTTCTGTCTTTTCCATCAAACAAGGAGCTGACGGACTCCTTATCTCTGCTCTCTAAGCTCCTAAACTCTCATTATAGCTCAGTTCTTGTCTTACTTATAAGAATGTGGCTTAAATAAGTGTTTATGACTTATCAGTAGTTTAGAGATAAGTAAAAGTACCAGTCACACGGCTAGAAAAACAGTTAATCCCTTGTGACAGAACAGCTTAATATTTTTAAAAAATACCAATTAAAAAAATTATTTTTATCCAAAAATGAGTAACATGCAATCATAAAAAAAATTGCCTCCGATGGTGTACATAACCTTTAACTATTTAAAGTTTTTATTTACAGTCCGTAACACTAGTCCCAATGGGGTCCTCCGTGATCCCGTGGTGATGTTTGGCCTCCTTAGCTTGGGGTCTCCTCTTAGGAACACTGGTTCCCAATCATTGCCCAGTGTAAATCAAGACAATGATCAGCCAACACATGAGCAAGTGGTCCCAAATAATGTTCAGTAGGTGATCATACACATGTGCTGCCCGATGGAAACATAATAACAGTCGAAAATTCTACGAATTTTTGTGAATTCTAGTCTTTTATAGTGAATTCTAGTCATTTTTAGTATTGTCACTAAGAACAGGTGTCAGGTACGAAGTCTGTAACGCAATCAATGGTTGAGAAATTCTATGGGATTTCTAAACTCTAGAGCAGCTGGGCTTTCACAGATTGCTATTATCTTTCTTTTCTACTTGTCACAGATTGCTATTGTCTGAGCTAGAGACAGAAGAAAACAACTGAGCGGCTGTAAAAGAAAGGAAATAATGGGCGACTGTGCTGTGATCTCATCTAATACCGTATGAAATGGATTAAATCACCACATTTGATTGTTACCACCTGGGGAAAGCCAATCAATATATTATCCAAAATAGGGAACCTAACAAGAACTGTCCATGGCTTAAAGGGGATTACCGTAAAATAAAAACTAGATGGCTTAGGCTACTTTCACACTTGCATTATGGCTTTCCATTTGTGAGATCCATCATGGGCTCTCACAAGCGGTCCAAAACAGATCAGTTTTGCCCTAATGCATTCTGAATGGAAAAGGATCCACACAGAATGCATCAGTTTGCCTCCGATCATTTTCCATTCCGCTCTGGAGGCGGACACCACTGCCTGCAGCGTTTTGCTGTCCGCTTGACAAAACGGAGCCAAACGGATCTGTCCTGGCACACAATGTAAGTCAATGGGGACGGATCCGTTTTCTCTAACACAATCTGGCACAATAGAAAACGGATCCATCTCCCATTGACTTTCAGAGGAGTTCACGACGGATCCGCCTTGGCTACGTTACAGATAATACAAACAGATCCGTTCATGACTGATGCATGTGATTGTATTATTGTAACAGATCCGTTTTTGCAGATCCATGATGGATCCGCCCAAAATGCGAATGTGAAAGTAGCCTTATTCTTCAAGGGACATTTCCATCAGAAAGCAGTATTTTTTTAACTCCCCATTTCATTTCAGTGGTACTATGACTCTAAAACATAAATGCAGAATACAGTCCAGTCATCTCAGAGAGAGGGAAGTCCTGTATCCAGATCTAAACAATTGTAAGTTCACTGCTTCTGTAAATAGAAGATGTTATCTGCAAGGTAAGCTCATTATAATAGTACATGCAGGATTGGACTGACTGAAAAACCTTCGGCTTGCCTACAGTAATTGTAGTTCTATCTCATGTTTTTGATCCCTGGCTCCTGTTCTGGTTATGTCTTTGCATCCTGACTACTCTGTTGATGATGACCTCAGCTTGGGTTCTTTGGGCCATTTTACATACATAGTAACATAGTAACATAGTATATAAGACCGAAAAAAGACATTTGTCCATCCAGTTCGGCCTGTTTCCTACAAGTTGATCCAGAGGAAAGCAAAAAAAACCCTGTGAGGCAGAAGCCAATTTTCCTCACTTAAGGGGAAAAAAATTCCTTCCCGACTCCAATCAGGCATCAGAATAACTCCCTGGATCAACGACCCTTCTCTAGTAACTATAACCTGTAATATTATTACACTCCAGAAATAAATCCAGGCCCCTCTTGAATTCCTTCATTGTACTCACCATCACCACCTCCTCAGGCAGAGAGCTCCATAGTATCACTGCTCTTACAGTGAAGAATCCTTTTCTATGTTTGTGTACAAACCTTCTTTCCTCCAGACGCAGAGGATGTCCCCTTGTCACAGTCACAGTCCTGGGGATAAATAGATGATGGGACAGATCTCTGTACTGAGCCCTGATATATTTATACATAGTTATTAGATCTCCCCTCAGTCGTCTTTTTTCTAAAGTGAATAACCCCAATTTTGATAACCTTTCAGGGTACTGTAGATCCCTCATTCCAGTTACTACTTTAGTTGCCCTCCTCTGAACCCTCTCCAGCTCTGCTATGTCTGCCTTGTTCACAGGAGCCCAGAACTGTACACAGTATTCCATGTGTGGTCTGACTAGTGATTTGTAAAGTGGTAGGACTATATTTTCATCACAGGCATCTATGTACATGGGCAGACAAAGCGAGCAATGATCAGTCAATGATCAGGACATTTTACATGGTGTGGTAAGGTGCAGGGTGCCGTCGTGGATGGCAGGTATGTGTCACCGAGGTTCATAGCCTCGGTGAGGTAAGAGCCCGTTTTTGTTGATGTCAGCAGCAGCTAGTGCTACTGACAGAGTTTAAATAGCATGGCTGCAAAGCCGATCCGGGCCGGCTCTTACCGGGAGCAGCTAAAGTGTAGGGTGGGTGGTTGCTCCCCACGACCCAGTCCTGGTTTTGGGCTGGGTTTAAAAGCTCAGCCAGCTCAGCAGCTGGAGGCTGTGATTATCCTGGAGCTGCTAACAGGGCTGAGGAGTTCTCTGTCCTGAAGGAAAGAGCTCAGCAAGGAGGTGCTTTGTTCCTGGCTACCTGAAGCTGGATTCTCCTGCGGCTGGGCCGACAGCGTGGTGCGAACCTGCACCTACACCTCCCAGGTGACTGAACCTGTGTTGGCCTGTTTTTGTTTTGCCACGTTATTTCCGTTGTGTGTGAACTGTCACCAAAGAGACTGTTTTTCATTTATGGTGTGCAAGTGTGAATAAAACACTGTTTGTTGCACAATCTGGACTCCTTGTTTTGCCTCTAAACTGCACCCGCACCGCTGTCTACCAGAGCGACTCCCCACAATGGGCAGACAAAATGAACAATGAAGAGGGTGATGTTCTGACGAAAAATGACTTTAGATGCTGCATGAAAGATTTGATTTTCCAATAAACAAGCGTTTGCTCGTCTTGTTTGTGGGGTGATTGGTGGCAGCTTTAGGGCTGTTTCACACAAGCGTGTGCAGTCTGGAAATCACGCTCCGTGTGCGAGTGTGATCCTCCGTTCTGGCCACTGCTCGTCTTGCAGGAGCGCATGACATTATCTTGATTATAATGCTATGTGCCTCTGCATGACCTTCCTTCTGCAGGATCATACTGATATAAAGCTGTCAGTATGATTCTGTAGCAATAAGGTCATGGAGAAGCACATAGCATTATCAATAAGTATGGTGCCATGCACTACTGCAAGAAAAGCAGCGTCCAAAACAGAGGATTGCGCTCACACACAGAATGTGATTTCCAGACTGCACACGCTCGTGTGAAACAGCCCTTATACAGGCCAAATATAGAAACAAGCCTTCATAGGAACGTTCTTTCCTGATATTTGGCCTGGTCCACGACCCATGTAAAAGGTTCCTTAGTCTGCATTACTCCAGACCCTATCGGCCTGATTTTTGACCCATTGTTTTGCAAGCAGGTGTGGACCCACTGCGCCACTGACTAGCTATACTCTGGAGGGGCGTGACTAAGTAACTACCTGGTCTTCATTAGAGCCTCTGGTGGTAAGGATAGGCTTGGGCCATTATAGTAGTTACCAGGTGCCACTCCAGAGCAGTCCCAGGGTCAGTGGCAGCTGACCAAAGGGTCAGAGATACTGGTGCAGGCACTGGTCAGGAAGTCCGGAGTCAGGGCAGGCAGCAATCAAGCAAAGTCCGTAATCGAAGTCCGAGGTCAGAGGCAGGCTGCAAACAAGCAAAATCAAAATATAAAGCAAAATTAAACCCCTATTTAAAACATCACTTAGTAACATAGTAACATAGTATATAAGACCGAAAAAAGACATTTGTCCATCCAGTTCGGCCTGTTTCCTACAAGTTGATCCAGAGGAAGGCAAAAAACCCCTGTGAGGCAGAAGCCAATTTTCCTCACTTAAGGGGAAAAAAATTCCTTCCCGACTCCAATCAGGCAATCAGAATAACTCCCTGGATCAACGACCCCTCTCTAGTAGCTGTAGCCTGTAATATTATTACACTCCAGAAATAAATCCAGTCCCCTCTTGAATTCCTTTATTGTACTCACCATCACCACCTCCTCAGGCAGAGAGTTCCATAGTCTCACTGCTCTTACAGTGAAGAATCCTTTTCTATGTTTGTGTACAAACCTTCTTTCCTCCAGATGCACAGGATGTCCCCTCGTCACAGTCACAGTCCTGGGGATAAATAGATGATGGGCAAATTAAAAAGGAAAAATAGAGTAAACTGTATGTTAGCCTCTATCTCCCCAGATACCAATTCCCACTCCACTTCTAATAGATATCACACACTGGATACCCGGAGTCATCTACATTGATCATGGGCACCATAGTGAGGGTAGTATATAGGTTAACGTATATGACGTAAATGATTTCCTTGTCTCTGTCGCTCACCCTTACCAGTACCTATGCCCAGAGACGGCCCCTAATGGTGGGGACTCCCTGTCCTCGTACCTAAGGCCTAACTCACCCTCTTACCTTGCCCTAAGGGTAGCAATTCGGTCAAATTAGTAGATATATCCGGGTATCAAATGTGCGATCAATACAGCATATTCAGTCTTAATCAGATATACTTCTGACCATTCTCCTCATGATACACGGAGACAGCCCTCAACATCTGTGTCTCTTTTTACTTCAATTACTCTATCACCTCGACGCGTTCCCCCCCGCATTAGTGGGGTTCATCAGGAGGCTTTAGGTATATATCAACCATGTATTTAATCGATACTTCTCAGTCCAATACTGATGCCGAGATAAATCATACGACTCTGATATAACCACAAGCGTCAAAAACCTGATACACCGTTAACGTCCAGAGGAGGACAATTGACTCATGCAGACGGAACCCGGATGATGGTCCAAATCTGCAGCCCTTAGACTTATGGCGTATTGCCTTCCGATATATGGGAGCACCAACTTCTGCTTGTACTGTCCCAATTGTATGCAATCGCACCGGGCGTACTGCATCCAGATATAAACAAATAGAGGCCTTCATTCAAATATGGATGCAAAGAGACCTCCGCCCCTAGATAATGCTGCCACATGCGGATGTCAGATGTGGCGTTCCCTCATCTGGCGCTTCCTTTTTTTTAAACAAGCAAAATCCTTTAAATCAAGAAGCAGGGTCCGGTACCAGAAAACCAGAAACTTTCAAAATACCTTCACACAAGGAACTAGACAAGCTAGTAACCAAGATTGCTCAGGCACTTTCCTGGGGCAGGAAGCACCTTTAAAGACTTCCTGCAGGAAGGAGAGACATGCCCGTGCACACCTTAATGCGGTGGGCCAGAAGCAACAGGGCAATGTCTCTGTGAGGTCACGGTAGTGTGAGCAATGGGTAGGCCGAGGGCATGAACAATACAGTTTTTGGTTACTCACAGTTTTCGTAGTCCCTGGACAGGCCTGCAAGAGTTGTGTGTGGGGGAACAACACAGGATTCTCCGGGGCATGCTCTGGTTACAGGGGACACCGGCCAGATGGTGATTCAAGGTGCCCTTGATGTTGGCAGGGTTTTTAGCGTGCCTTGGGCGGCTGTGCCCCTGGTCGTGACGCCAGCACCTTAACGGATCAAGATGGTGAGAGTAGTAGTAGTAGAGCTGAATAATGAAGGAGGCAATTGTTGAATCCAACTCATAACTTTTACTAAACGTAGGTTCCTTTGGTAGCATGTACATCCAGATGAAACACAGTCTTTAAGCATAAATAGGAACTCTGTAGATCCACTGTAGACAGGCTGTCCTTGATCCTGACTCAGGCTGTGGGTATGTAGTACTCTTACTGGTTGGAGGCTCTATTTCCTAATCCATCCTCTTCCAGTACAAACTCGGTGAGGTTGCCAGAAGCTGCTAAATCCTGCACCTAATGTACAAAGGTCCATGAAGCCTTGATAATTGTCTGTTACCCTTTGCAAATTCTGTATCTTGCTTCTCCTCACTCCTCTGAACTTGGACTAGAACTAGCCCCTCTCCCACACTGACTAGGCCAGACTTAAAGGGGTTATCCAAGTTATATTTATTGATGACCTATCCTCAGGATAGGTCATCAATATCAGATCGGCGGGGGTCCGACACCCGGCACCCCCGCCGATCAGCTGTTTGAAGAGAAGAGAGAAGGCGAGCGCCGTGCCAGCGCTGCCTCCTGTCATTGTTTACATGCTGGCGTTGCATCTGCAGCGGTGAGCAGGTGAATTACACCAAGCCGCTCCATTCATTTCAATAGGACAGCTCGTTACTATACAAGTGTATACTACAGAGCCGTCCCATTGAAATGAATGGAACGGCTTGGGTGTAATTACACCTGCTCACCGCTGCAGATGCAACGGCCAGCATGTAAACAATGATGAGGAGGCAGCGCTGGCACGGCGCTCGCTTTCTCTTCAAACAGCTGATCGGCGGGGGTGCCGGGTGTCGGACCCCCGCCGATCTGATATTGATGACCTATCCTGAGGATAGGTCATCAATAAATATAACTTGGACAACCCCTTTAATGTATATATAGTGAGTGGTGCTATCCCCATCTAGTGGTGAATATATGTACTGTACCTAACCAGCCTGTGAACAGGGATACAACAGGTAATACAATGACAAAATGACATGCAATACCACATGACAGCTTTATAATAACTTTGCAGTACCCACGTATCCTAGTAGGACGCTGCACTAACAACAGTTCAAGACTCAAGCAGGAAGTAAACTCTGGCACAGAGCACAGATACAACAGTTAGGCCCCTTTCACACGGGCGAGTTTTCCGCACAGGTGCAATGCGTGAGCAGGACGCATTGCACCCGCACTGAATCCGGACCCATTCATTTCTATGGGGCTGTGCACATGAGCGGTGATTTTCACGCATCACTTATGCGTTGCGTGAAAATCGCAGCATGCTCTATATTGTGCGTTTTTCACGCAACGCAGGCCCCATAGAAGTGAATGGGGCTGAGGGAAAATCGCAAGCATCCGCAAGCAAGTGCGGATGCGTTGCGATTTTCCCGCATGGTTGCTTAGCAACGGGACCTGATTTTTATTATTTTCCCTTATAACATGGTTATAAGGGGAAATAATAGCATTCTTAATAAAGAATGCATAGTAAAATGAAGTGGAAGGGGTTAAAAATAATAAAAGTTAACTTACCTTAGCCACTTGATAGCGTAGTCGCGATCTGTCCTCTCTTTCCCAGCATCAGCTAACAACGTCACATCACATGGTCCAATCACATGGTCCATCTTACCATGGTGACGTTCTCCTCACAGGCCACAACAGGAGCTGAGACAGGTTTCTTGATGAAACAATTTAGGTTTGAGCAGGGAGACGTGGAAGGAATTTGGTACCCTGAAAGAGGCTGGCAGCTTAAGCTTGTAGGAAACATCATTAATTTGCTTGAGGATCTCAAATGGACCGATGAAGCATTGAGCCAACTTGTAAGAGGGTATTTTGAGCCTGATGTATTTGGAGGCAAGCCCCACTTTATCAGCAGAACTTAGGAGCATCTCTACGTCTTTTATCAGCAACCTCCTTCATGCTCACAGAAGCCTCTTTCTAAGCTGCCCTGGTCTTTTCCCAGATTTTAGAGAACTCTCTTGAAGTTGCATCCACTACAGGGGTACCAGAAGTAGAAGACACCGGGAGTGGGATGTTAGGTTGTTGATTGTAAACGACAAAAAATGGTGACTTCTTGGAAGACTCGCTGATATGGTTATTGTATGAAAACTCAGTCCAAGGTAACTCGACACAGTCATCATGATGAAGGTTGGTGAAATGTCGCAAAAAATTGGTCAGGATTTGATTGACTTGTTCCATTTGACCATTAGACTGGTGATGATAAGCCGAAGTGAAGTCCAGGGACACATTCAAAAGCTTACAATATGCTCTCCAGAACTTAGACGTGAACTGCACACCTCTATCTGAAACAATACAGTGTGGAAAACCATAGAGACGAAAAATGTGTTCAATTAATTTTTTCACTAGCTGAGGAGCAGAAGGAAAACCAGGCAGAGGGACGAAGTGCACCATTTTGGAAAAACAATCCACCACAACCCAAATCACAGAACAATCAGAGGACAAGGTAGATCAGTAATAAAATCCATGGCTATCTGTTGCCAAGGAGCCTCTGGAACAGGAAGTAAGACGCCCGCTGGATATTGCTTGGAGGTTTTATTCTGTGCACATGACGGACAGGCAGTGACAAACTCTTGGATGTCTTGCCACATGTATGGCCACCAGTACCATAGAGCGATGAACTTAAAAGTCTTTTGTTGTCCAGCATGACCTGCAATTTTGTTAAGAAATGACCCCAGAGTAGAACTTGCTTCCTGAGGTTCTGCGCAACAAAAGCCTTTCTAAGTGGACTCTCAGACAACTTGACAGGACAAACAGTGATTTTTGTGGGATCAACGATGTGTTAAAGGCTCCTCCTACAGATCGGTAGCATCAAATGACCTCGAGAGAGCATCAGCTTAGATATTCTTCTCTGCTGGACAGAAATGAAGAATTAAATCAAAACGGGCAAAGAATAAGGCTTCAACATCTGGCTTGATGAGGATTTAATCTTTGTGCAGACTGCAGATAGATCAGATTCTTGTGGTCGGTCTACATCACCACAGGATGAGATGCTCCCTCCAGAAGGTACCGCTATTCTTCCAGTGCCATTTTGATAGCCAACAACCTTCTGTCTCCAATCAAGTAGTTGCACTCAGGAACAGAGAAGGACCTGGAGAAGAAACCAGTTTACCATCTTACCGGAGGAAGCTTTTTGTGAAAGCCCCGCCCCAGCTCCAAGATACTATGCATCCACCTAACGCTTCTTAGGTGCCATTATTGAGCACCAGGTGTTACAAACCTCTGATGTGTTGGATGGTGCTTTATTTTAGCACCCCACCCTGGGTACTGGGACTATAGTGTACTGTGGTTAGCAGTTTAAAGTACTGCTCCCCCACAAGCCTCTGTACAAGGGCCACTTGGTACACTATCCTGTCCCGGTATTTTCCCCCTTTCCCCATACGCGGGCTCTCTTGGACCTTCAGCTTCCTCTAATAATGAGGGCTAGTCTGATTGACATGTACTTCTAGGTCCAGAGGAGTCTTTATTAATGCTTAGCCTGTTTTTGTGTGTCGCTCCCCTTTTATGCGTTGACTTTGAATAAAGATTTGTTGTTTTCTTTTAGTGTCTACAACAGGCAGTGACAGGTTAGTTTCAGCAGACGCACACCCTTTTACTATTTACCATGAGCCTATGTGTTAGGGTACAAGGAATTTATGAGAGTGGTCTGCATTAGTGATGCTCATACAATCTTTTCCTCAGAGGGGTCTGGTTAGACCATTGGCAGTTATCCAGTCTTTGCTGTTTGCAGGTCAAAGCAAGAGGTTGAGAACCATCCCCAATATCTCGGTGCTTGTGATTTATCGATGGAAATGCGAATAGGGCAGGACGTGATTTGGAAAATGATCACTTCACAATAATAAATAATCCTGTGACATAAAGAGATGTTACCGGCTTGATCGAAACTACTGGCGCTTACATAGGTCAGGGTCAACGGAACATCCATGAGAGGTGGAAGATGGAATAATATTGAGTGTTTTTTAGGTTGTATGGATATGGTGGCCACAAATCTTCTCTGACTCTGGACACTAGCTTCTGCTGTATGACATGTTGCCTATTTTCCCATATCTTTTAAAACCATTTGCCTTTCATCACCAAAGTCTGTATTCCAAAGGTTATTTTTTTTATCTGAGTTGAGGCCCTGGTTAAAGCCCATTGACAGCTCTTTGAATCTTTCTGATTTTCTAGTGTGATTGGTGAGAGTCTCCTCAACAGGAACTCCTCCAATATGATATGACAAAAGTTTATCTAAATGGAACCTGTCATATTGAAAATGCTGTCCGATTGTCACGACCGCTATCCCAGCAGCAGTCGTGTCGCACCAGACGGAGGGGGAGGGGGACCCTTATCTACGGATGGGAAATAGAACGCCCCCCCCTGACTAACCCTAAACTGGCACCTGTCTGCCCTGATACCCTAGACGGGGTGTGAACCCGTACGGCGAGCAGTATGCCTAAACCCTCAGTCACCTTAAGAAGACTAGACTGGGGAAAGGCAGATGGGAGCACTAGTCACCATCACTCATGTCTAGGAGAACAACAGGGGAAGACAGCAACAAACAAACAATCTCCAGCAGAGATAGACTTATCCAGTCACGAGCAGAGAAGATGATCCCAATAACGACAGTCCACGCCAGACAAGAGCTCCACAGCAATACAGTCAAACGATCTCCTTCAAAGGTCAGAATAGCACTGGAAGTAAGGACTATATCTGGCAATGACTGCAAGTGAAACTGAAACTAATATAGTAGCTGGAAGTGGCAGACAGCACTCACCTGAGAAGGATGCCTACAAACTCCCAGTCAGGACAAAAAGGTTCAAAAGGCAAAACCCGGATGACATACTCTGAACCACGGAGCAAACTCACAAGCTATCGCGAGTAGCAAGTCGCTGCGACCGTCTCCTCCCAGACCTGTCTGGATCAGTCACAGTCGTGACACCGATCTGCAGAGATTATGTCATAGAGCAGGAGGAACTGAGCAGATTGATAGTTTTGTAGAAAAAGATTCAGTAAAACATGTTAATTATTAATCTCAATAAATCTTTGCTCGGTTTGGGTTTAGGAGTCCAATGGTCAGTCCTGTCAATCACAAATTATATAATATCTTTTCCTACAAAGATATATGTCAATCTGCCCAGCTACTCCTGCTTTATAACATGCTGCTGCAGATCAAACTGAATTTTCAGCGTGACAGGTTCCTGTTAAAGGCTCCAGGAATGATTTAAAATGTCCACTAGTAACCTGTCCTAGAATGTGAGTAGGACTGGTTGCCACCACTTGCAGAGCTGCTTAGGGATGATGAGGTCTTACTACACACTGCACTCTGGCACTTGCATATACTACACATTGGTGAGCGTTCCTGTCAGGCTGCTCATCCATGATTGCATATTATAGGCAGGATCACATCATTACCATCTATTGTACAGCAGTGTACAGTGTAGTGAGGCCCCAACCCCCCACCCCCTAGGCAGCTCTGCAAATGGAGACAGCCAGTCCTGCTCACAATCTAGGACAGGTTTCTGGCGGCCATTTTAAATCACTCCCAGAGAACCCCTTTAATGACTTAACAATCAGGCCATCTATAGGATTCCACAGAAAGCCACTCAGGGGAAAAACTACTAGACACAGGGATCCCACCGAACCACCAGGGACAACAACATTTCTACAGGACCACCATTTATTGTAAGCCCCCTTAGTTATTCATGTATGATTAACAGCTCCATATTGGGCCACTAGGCAGGGTAAGCATCACCCAGAGCATCACATAATATAAATCCTACATGGAATCACATTGGATCAAACCATCCATTATACCACTGGCCAACCAGGGCCAGACACTGGCTGTACCAATGATCACACCTACAGTACCACTCACTTCATGAGACCAACAAAGAACCAGGCTCAGAGACTATTTGTGCCACCTCCAGATACTGAGTGCTGCCTTTGATCTTCCTGGCAATAACTTTTATATGATCAGAGAAAGATGATGAGAGAAAAGTATAAGGGCTAACAGGAGAAGTTAACCGATCATCTGGAAGTATGCAATAAAGAAACAGTGGTCACCATCGCTTTATGGATAAATTTGTGTCACATCTTTATAAGCAAAAGCTAAAGACGCCTACCACTTACGCATTTCAAACCAACAGGTTCATACTCGTAGGAACCTGTTGGTCTGAAATGTGCAAGCCCAAAGGACCACAGTTTCCTCAGAATTTGTCTGTTCCATGTCTTAGCACATTTCAGAATAAAGCATTCATTTCATTTAATGCCAGACTTTCTACAAGCTTCTTTTTACGATCACATCAAGCATGGTTTGTAGATTAGAAACGCAGCAATTGGATAACTACAGTATGTCCTCTATTGTAACGTAAAGTGAATTTGAAAGATTTGAGAATGAATAAGCTTACGCAGACTACGTGAATAAATATATTTACTAAGTGATTAAATATAAGAACACAAAGAAATCACATACAGAATAATAAAAAGTAAATAAACAATTCACTAGCCTAATTGGGGTGGAGACTCCGTCGATCATGCTATAACCCATGGCTCTCTACCCCATTTTATCACATGACCGACACCCCAGGGTGTACAAGAGAGATAGGGCAATCATACTCACATCCTACCTAGAATGTAGGGCCTGGTGGAGTCTCTTGAGAAAATGTGTGCCACAGAGTATAAACCCGTTACCCCCTCCTCCAGTGTGCATCACGGACGTCTCTGAAATCACTCAGGAATGTGGTCTTATCAGCACAATGGGGGATGGGTACTATCTCTAACCTATTTCATTACAAGGGAAACTTGTAATTAAACAGAATTAAAGGGGAGAACCAATCAGTCACTTAAAAATACCCTTACAATCATCTATTTTATGGGATCACCCAAAATCATCAGTGGTGGGGTACTAGCACTATAACAAGAGTTGCATTGACAAGGATTGGAAGATTGGTGGGGAGGGGTGCTTTTTAATTTTAATTTGACCATAGGACCCAATAGCTCCCAGTAATGATATTTTGATTCTTTGCCATGTATTCTGTATGCATAGTAAATTCATTGGGGGGTTATATACCATCAGATATACTCCAGTTTTCTGTGGTACATCTGGTGCAGATTGCGGCAAAAAGGTTATTTGCACTGCAATTTGCGACTTTCCCCCCACGCCATCTCTAAAAAAAGAGGGCGTTGCGTTGGTGGGGAAGGGGATGGATCAGCAGGCCCATCTCATTTATCATTTACACCTGTTTTAGGCCTCTTGCGCACGACCATATGGCTTTTTCAGTATTTTGGGGTCTGTTTTTAACGGATCTATTGTTCCTTTTTTTGTTTTCGTTGTGTTTCTGTTTCCATTCCGTTTCCGTTCTGCAGTTCCGCAAAAAATATCCGTATGGTTTCCGTATGCGATCCGTTGTTTGCGGATCGCAAACAGAAACATAACATTTTTAATCATTAATGTATGTACAGTAATGTGTTTTAACAGTAAACACATGGACAAAGTGGGCATGGATCCGCAAAAAATGACAAAAAAGACATATGGATGTGTTCCGTATGTATTCTGTATTTTTTGCTGACCCATAGACTTGAATGGAGCCATGGATCATTATTTGCGGGCAATATTAGTCAGGGGCGTCGTTAGATCAAAACATTCGGGGCTGGTAGCAATTTTTTTTATTCAGATATTCCAGGTCCCTTTAATATTTATTGGACCTGGGCAACCGCACAGATTATCCCCCCACCCCCCTTGTACTTGTTCCGCTGATCCGCTACTTGCGAGCTGCTTCACCCTCCTGCTTCAGACTGTATGGAGGTGTAACCTGTGTATGGCGGCGTTATCCAGTAACTGTATGGAGGTGTTATCCAGTGTATAGCGGTGTTATCCAGTAACTGTATGGAGGTGTTATCCAGTGTATGGCGGCGTTATCCAGTAACTGTATGAAGGGTGTTATCCAGTGTATGGTGGCGTTATCCAGTAACTGTATGGAGGTGTTATCCAGTAACTGTATAGAGGTGTTATCCAGTAACTGTATGGAGGTGTTATCCAGTGTATAGCGGTGTTATCCAGTAACTGTATGGAGGTGTTATCCAGTGTATGGAGGCGTTATCCAGTCACTGTATGGAGGTGTTATCCAGTGTATGGCGGCGTTATCCAGTAACTGTATGAAGGTGTTATCCAGTGTATGGAGGCGTTATCCAGTCACTGTATGGCAGCATCATCATCCGATCCCTGTATGGAGGCATTATCAGGTTATTGTATGGCGGTGTTATTTTGTGGTTGGAGGGCTAATATATTTACAGTGTATATTGTAGATTCCAGTATATTAAGCTGTAGTGTGGCCTGAATTTCCCAGTAGAGTAAATGAACCTTGTAGAACACAGTCCACACCACTGACCACCAGGACCAGCCTTCTGTAATATAACCTACAGTACATGGCAGTCTCCCTTCTCTGCCATGTTGCTCCGCTGTGTACTAATGCTTATTTTGGCACACTTAAGCTGGGTTCACATCACCCTTTTTGCCATGTGTTTAACATATACAAAAATGTATACCTCAACAGATGACTCAGATTGATGTCATACAGTGGCATGGACTAATCTGTATGGCAGTATAATTTCTGTGGTATAGTATTTAGGGGCACTGGGGAGCACAGTAGGCACAGTATTCTGTGCAGCACCAGGATAATACTGTCGGGGTAGCAGGGTGGGGAGGATGGTGATATTAGAAAAGTGAGGAACCTAAGATGTCTGTTTGGTAAACTCAGCAGAGACGAGACGCGGTTGTAAGATGTTGTCTGGCCAGAATGGAGAAGATGGGGAAAGAAACGTCTACATTAGAGGAGACGTCACCTGTGAGGCCCCGGATGTGAGAGGTATGTGGTGCTGTATGTTTGTTAGTGTCCATGCAGCAAGTAAAATGCGTCTTTAGTCCTAGGGCTAGCTTGTGTGTGTGTTTAGGGCAGATACTTTGAGAATATGGCACATAGGTATTGGGGCTTGTGCCCCGATCTTTTGAGACCCTAGAAACGCCCCTGATAATAGGACAAGTTCTATCTTTCAACGGAACGGAAATACGGAAACGGAATGCATACGGAGTACATTCCGTTTTGTTTTGCGGAACCATTGAAATGAATGGTTCTGTATACGGACCGCAAACTGAATCCGCAAAAGCAGAACGGAAACGGAAAAAAAAAAACGTTTGTGTACAACAGGCATTAGGCATAGAACACGCCAGCAAGGGAGCTGTCTTACATTTAGACCGGCGGTGGATGCACTAAAGTTATATAGAGACCGGCACTTCTACATAACTTTGACAGATCCACCACAAGCTATAGGGGTTATTAAGACCGTCGTCTAAAACGCTTGTCTTAATATATGACCCCCCAATATCTTCATACTTTGCATATCCATCCTCTGGATTATTCTGATATAATTACATTACTTCCATTCTTGATTATCCGTGTTTGCCTATATTTACTGTAAACACCATCTCTGCCGTCTGCGCGGCGCTCCTGTCGGATTTTGACATCCACTGGCTGTCTACAATTTAAATTCCATCTGTCCTCTCCCGCTGCCAGCTCTCACTGAACGTCAAGCTGGCAGCATCTCTTTAGCTTTAGGCAGAGAATCTTTTTTTTTTCCCTTTCTTTCCCTTGTGTATCATGCGAGTGCCTTGTGAGATTGTCATTTAGTGCTCCTTGGACTTTCCCCATAGATATTAACCACTGGAGTAAGTCAAGCCTCTAATCGGGTTAATCCTCTTAATTGGAGGGTACAACTGTGCATTAGGTAAACAAAGGATTACAACGAGCCAAATCTCGGCAAGAAGAGCGTCTTATTGGGAAGGAACAGTTATGAGTAAGAAAGATCACAAAAAAAATGTTGTTTCCTCTAATCTTGGCAAATTTTATGGTAATTATCAGCTTCTTGCTTTCATCAGAAAAGAAGAGAGACAGGGTGACAATTATTGTACTATATTACATACAGATTGTCTATGGCGGTATTACAGCTGTTCTCTGGACATCAAATATTGATGACTCTCACTGACGTCACGTCGGCAACACGTGACTGCTGCAGCCAATCACTGGTCTCTTTGGGTGCACCGCTGAGCCAGTGACTGGTAAATAGAGTCTGACCAGGAGAGCCAGAGTGGCGACACGGGATCCGGCAGGTAAGTACATACTCGTTTTTTATTTCAGATTGATCCAGAGGGTTGTCCGGTTTCATCCTGAAATTGGACAACCCCTTTAAAGGGCAGCTGTCAGCAGATCTGTCCCTATGACACTGGCTGACCTGTTATATGTTCGCTTGGCAGCTGAAGGCATCTGTGTTGGTCCCATGCTCATATGTGCCCACATTGCTGAGAAAAATGATGTTTTATTGGGTGTGAATGAATGTCTAGGAGCAACTAAGGCGTTACCATTACACCGAGAGGCCCAACTCACTGCTGCACCCTCAGCACTTTGAGTGACAGCACCAGGTGTGACCACGTTTACACTGCCTGGTCCTGTCAATCAAAGTGGAGAGGGTGCGGCAGTTGCAGAGAGAACAGAGCCTCTAGGAGTAATGGCTACGCCCCCGTTGCTCCTAGAGGTTTATTTGCATATATTAAAATTTCATAGGTCATCAATATCAGATCATAGGGGGTTCGACACCTGGATCCCCATCGTGCTTGTCCTGCGTCCTCTCCTTTCAGTGCCGGAAATAGCCGAGGCAATGGTGGAGGGTGGCCGCCATAAATGCTCTCTAAATACCCCTTTAATGTAAAGTTGTATCATTTCATCACCCTTTCAAGATCTGTGTTTGCTGTCAGTGACTGAGAAGACTTTAGTTTCCGTCCAGGGACTGCAAACTGGTACATAGCCAGTCCTGCTCTGAGCGGAGAAGTGCATACAATTGTATCCAGTATCTAAAATGCTCTGTGAGTGGCAGAATCTGTGCTCCAGGCTGATACATTGTAACCAACTACCAGAGAGAGTTGTGCCATGTACTTAGCTCACAGAGCATTGAACGGCTGGATTCCATGCGCTTTTCTTTGGTCTAATAAGTATTCACGATCTCAGGTAGCCTTCACATCTCCCACATGCAGATCCAAGATCTTATTTTACTTCTTTCTGTTTAATGAAATGGTTGATGCTTTATATTTCAATCATCCTTCATAAATGCATGCATTCCATTTCTAATAGGATAAGAACAGATAATTGATGTTGTTCTCAATATAGCCTTACTCATCGGTCTTTGGAGCAAGAACTGTCAGAATCAATAAGCAATATTCTCATCTGTCAGCCCCACAAATAACTGCAGCTGTCTACAGTTTGGGTTGTAGACAGTGGTGGCAGAACTGCTATGGGGCTCCTGGAGGAGGGGGCCTGCAGTGGACGAAAGGCCACACACAATCAGCAGTGTACTGACATGTGAGGTATAATTGATGCAAGGGATACAGATATATAGTATATACAGAAGTGTACTGATATGTGAGGTACGAGGTAGAATAGATGCAAAGGGTACAGATATATAGTATATACAGAAGTGTACTGATATGTGTATAAGCATTGTATAAAAGGGAGGGGGGTCAGCATTGCATTAGGGGGGCAGGGAAGGATCAGCATTGTATTAGGGGAGGGTGGATCAAAGCGGTTTATTAGGAGGAGGGATCAGCATTTTATTAGGGGAGGGAACCGGGGGGATCAGCAGTGTATTAGGGTGGTGGGGGATCAGCAGTGTATTAGGGTGGTGGGGGATCAGCAGTGTATTAGGGTGGTGGGGGATCAGCAGTGTATTAGTGTGGTGGGGGGATCAGCAGTGTATTAGGGTGGTGGGGGGGATCAGCAGTGTATTAGGGTGGTGGGGGGGATCAGCAGTGTATTAGGGTGGTGGGGGGGATCAGCAGTGTATTAGGGTGGTGGGGGGGATCAGCAGTGTATTAGGGTGGTGGGGGATCAGCAGTGTATTAGGGTGGTGGGGGATCAGCAGTGTATTAGGGTGGTGGGGGGGATCAGCAGTGTATTAGGGTGGTGGGGGGGATCAGCAGTGTATTAGGGTGGTGGGGGGGATCAGCAGTGTATTAGGTATTCTTTATTTGGACAATTTTGATGGGACAGACACAATTGCATGGGATAAATGGTCTACTCTGTCTTGATGATTGCTCCATGTTTATATCTTTTTTTGCTCTTTATATATGTCTTATCTATAAATAATGCACTATTCAAATGTGCTTTAAAATGCATAATTTTACCTTTTATGAACAAAAAAAATTACATTGTGCTGGTATAATGATGCAACGCTATGGGGCTGGTATGTAATTTTTTTCCAGGGCTGGTTTTGATACCCAGTCCAGCCCTGGCAGTGCACTGATATGTATAGTATGAGGTATAATAGAGGCATAGGGTACGGATATATAGTATATATAGCAGTGTACTGATATGTGAGGTACATGGTATAATAGATGCAGTGTGTACAGATATATAGTATATACAGCAGTGTACTGATATGTGAGGTAAGAGGTATAATAGATGCAGTGTGTACAGATATATAGTATATACAGTAGTGTACTGATATGTGAGGTAAGAGGTATAATAGATGCAGTGTGTACAGGTATATAGTATATACAGTAGTGTACTGATATGTGAGGTAAGAGGTATAATAGATGCAGTGTGTACAGGTACAAACCGGATTCCAAAAAAGTTGGAACACTATACAAATCGTGAATAAAAACTGAATGCAATGATGTGGAGGTACCAACTTCTAATATTTTATTCAGAACAGAACATAAATCACGGAACAAAAGTTTAAACTGAGAAAATGTACCATTTTAAGGGAAAAATATGTTGATTCAGAATTTCATGGTGTCAACAAATCCCAAAAAAAGTTGAGACAAGGCCATTTTCACCACTGTGTGGCATCTCCCCTTCTTCTTACAACACTCAACAGACGTCTGGGGACCGAGGAGACCAGTTTCTCAAGTTTAGAAATAGGAATGCTCTCCCATTCTTGTCTAATACAGGCCTTTAACTGTTCAATCGTCTTGGGTCTTCTTTGGGTCTTCTTTGTTGCAGCTTTCTCTTTATGATGCGCCAAATGTTCTCTATAGGTGAAAGATCTGGACTGCAGACTGGCCATTTCAGTACCCGGATCCTTCTCCTACGCAGCCATGATGTTGTGATTGATGCAGAATGTGGTCTGGCATTATCTTGTTGAAAAATGCAGGGTCTTCCCTGAAAGAGATGACGTCTGGATGGGAGCATATGTTGTTCTAGAACCTGAATATATTTTTCTGCATTGATGGTGCCTTTCCAGACATGCAAGCTGCCCATGCCACATGCACTCATGCAACCCCATACCATCAGAGATGCAGGCTTCTGAACTGAGCGTTGATAACAACTTGGGTTGTCCTTGTCCTCTTTGGTCCGGATGACATGGCGTCCCAGATTTCCAAAAAGAACTTCGAATCGTGACTCGTCTGACCACAGAACAGTCTTCCATTTTGCCACACTCCATTTTAAATGATCCCTGGCCCAGTGAAAACGCCTAAGCTTGTGGATCTTGCTTAGAAATGGCTTCTTCTTTGCACTGTAGAGTTTCAGCTGGCAACGGCGGATGGCACGGTGGATTGTGTTCACTGACAATGGTTTCTGGAAGTATTCCTGAGCCCATTCTGCGATTTCCTTTACAGTAGCATTCCTGTTTGTGGTGCAGTGTCGTTTAAGGGCCCAGAGATCACGGGGATCCAGTATGGTTTTACGGCTTTGACCCTTACGCACAGAGATTGTTCCAGATTCTCTGAATCTTCGGATGATGTTATGCACAGTTGATGATGATAGATGCAAAGTCTTTGCAATTTTACGCTGGGTAACAGCTTTCTGATATTGCTCCACTATCTTTCTGCGCAACATTGTGGGAATTGGTGATCCTCTACCCATCTTGGCTTCTGAGAGACACTGCCACTCTGAGAAGCTCTTTTTATACCCAATCATGTTGCCAATTGACCTAATTAGTGTTAATTGGTCTTCCAGCTCTTCGTTATGCTCAAATTTACTTTTTCCAGCCTCTTATTGCTACTTGTCCCAACTTTTTGGGGATTTGTTGACACCGTGAAATTTTGAATCAACATATTTTTCCTTTAAAATGATACATTTACTCGGATTAAACGTTTGATCTGTCATCTACGTTCTATTACAAATAAAATATTGACATTTGCCATCTCCACATCATTGCATTCAGTTTTTATTCACAATTTGTTTAGTGTCCCAACTTTTTTGGAATCCGGTTTGTATATAGTATATAGAGCAGTGTACTGATATGTGAGGTACAAGGTGTAATTTACACCTCATACCTCACATATCAGTACACTGCTGCACATACTACATATCTGTACCCACTGCATCTATTATACCTCGTACATCACATATCAGTACACTTCTATATATACTATATATCTGTACCCACTGCGTCTATTATACATCATACCACGTAACCGTCAGCAACATGTGACCTGTGCCATCACACCTCCTTTTACTCACTTCACTCTACCTTCTACCAGAAGGCTTTTTCCTTCAAACTCCAGCCTCACTGCTCCTGTCCTGCAAGTCCCAAACAGAGGTGGGTCATTTAAATGGAGGGGGGGGGGGGCAATACTGCTGCCAGTGGGGGAGGGGTTGTCAGAGGACAATAATGTCGGGTATTTTGTACTTCATGGTGGTATTTATTTGCCACTCTTGGGGAAATAATTTGTGCTGCAATATGGTATTTAGTTGCAGCAGAACTTGAAGCATCATTCAGCCTTAGGACACAGGAAGGGATTCTAATATTCTATCAAATATGTAGTTAAAGTTCACAAGAAGTTCTTATTTTGTATTCATGGTGGCTGTCAGTCAAGTAATGTTTCTTTAAATAGAACCTGTCATTATGAACATGCAGTCCAGTCTGTAGGCAGCATGTCACAGAGCAGGAGGACCTGAGCAGATTAATATATAGTTTTGTTTAAATCCCTGTTTCTATACTTAGGAGTCATGGGGGAGGTCCTACTTAGTTAGTGGCAGTCTTCCCTTAATGACTACATATAGAGATATCTGTCACTGAGTAGGACCGCCCTCTGGACTCTTAAGTTTATAAAGAACAGATATTTACATGAATAACAGTAGCTAAAATAGCCCCCAGTAGTTTTAATGCCCTCTGCCCTCTGTAGTGCCTCAGTAATTTTAATTATCCCTGTATTGGCAACAAAATTTATAATGTCCCTGACCTTATACTGCCCCAGTAGTTATGATGCCCTTCTATACTGCCCTAATATTTATAATGCCCTTCTGTAGTTCCCCAGTAGTTGTAGTGCCATGATATACTGCCCCAGTAGTTACAATGCCCCTCTGTAGTGTCTCAGTAGTTGAAATTATCGCCTGTAGTCCTTATATGTAGTGCTTATATTAA
Organism: Bufotes viridis; assembly: GCA_033119425.1. Lineage (NCBI taxonomy): Eukaryota > Metazoa > Chordata > Amphibia > Anura > Bufonidae > Bufotes > Bufotes viridis. The sequence goes on from CM065591.1 coordinate 470,537,531, forward strand.
TTAAAATGCTGCCTATAGTACCCCAGTAGTTATATTGCCCTCCTGTAGTGCTGCAGTAGTTATACTTTCCTCCTGTAGTGCCCCAGTACATATAATGCCCCTGCCTCCTGTAGTGCCCCGGTAGTTATAATGCCCCTGCTCCCTGTAGTGCACCTTCCCACTTTAGTGCCCCAGTAGTTATAATGTCCCTGCCCCCTGTAGTGCCCCAGTAGCTATAATGCTCCTGACCCCTATAGTGCCCCAGTAGTTATTGTTGTCGTAGTTTTATTACGGCCGCCTCTCAGCATGTTTGCCATACTGCGGCCGGAACTCTGTCCCACACCCACTATAATCAATGGGGCCGGTAGCGGACATCCAGCGGCACGCGTGCACTAGCGACAACACGGATCCTGAAGGCTGTTCACCCGCCGGAACAGCCTGCCGAAGAAGGCTGTCGCTAGTGTGAAAGTAGCCTCAGGCCGAATGATGCTTCAGATTCTGCTACGACTTCCTGCTGTGTTAGAGGGAAGAAGAGCTGCTTCATTCAGCATGTAGAGAAATCTAAGAGGTTGCTGTACAGTGCAAACAATTAAAACCCTGCTAAATTATGCTGGTACCCAGACAATACTAGTACCCACCGCATACATAGAATTATTCTGTTACTGGGGGAACAGTTTTTACAACTAATATCAACTTGTGCAATTATGTATCAAAGAAAACATTACAAGATCAATATAGATCCACAACTGGCACACAGCATAAGCAAAATCTAAAACTTGTCACCCCCAGACCTCAAATTTTCCATATGGTGGGAGTAGGAGTTTTTTGAGCCACATTACTATTTATTTCTTCCTCTAGGACTGAACCTCTTCAAAATGTCTTCTCTCATTTCATCAAATATTCTGCAATCCTATAACAAAGAACTTCTGCAGAAAGAGCAAGATGTCTCTTCAAAACCTCATTCGCTATAGTAATAGATTTGCCAAGGCCAAAAAAATATCATGACCATGAATAGACAGGGCTTCTGATAGCCATATATCATGCAGCAATATCATTCCATCCAATACTTGTCCCAATTAATTTACCAAACTCCAGGTCCACTTCATATCACTCATTGTCCTACATTCCGCTCACATTGTAATCTAGCTCTCATGATTTTTTATTTTTTTGGTCGTAAAATGTGCATCATTATTTCTAATATAACCTATTTTCCAGTGAACAGTTCCCGCTAAGATTAAATCATTTGACATCTAGATTTAGACACACTTCTTCAGCGAGGGCTTCACCATCTTTTCTCTCCATACACACAGAGCAGCAGTAGTCTTAGGACGTCTTGGAATGATTCTGTGTTGTGTACCTACATGAAGAAGTGTAGTTTTCAATTTTTGTGCATAACAGAATCCTACGGAAAACAAGCAATTAAGTAATCCCTATTTTATATCAACTGTGGATTTAACTATTTAAATGCAGGATTTTTTAGGGGCTGTTGAATAGCAGACTTAGAATTAGGTCAGTGCTGAGCAGGACATTCCAATAACAAGTGTTACTTCATGTTCTCTATTGGAGTCACTGACCTACTTTTGCCAAAACCATTGTGCATAGCCATTGGACCTGGGTTCGAATGCTTGAATATGCTAAAAATAAGCTGACATCAAAGTCTATAGTGTCAGCAAGATCTACACTAGGAAGATATAGGGGAACATTAGTTTACTGTTTACTTCCCTCTCAATGTCCCGCTGTCACTTACCTGGCCACGATCCAGTGATTTGTTGTCTCTCTGCCCAGTGCTGGCAGAGATCAGGAGCAGCACCTTTGCTAGATGCACAGCCATTCCGGAAAAGTTTCCATGCTGACCAGTCAAGCCCTGGTGGGTTAACCTATCAGAGAGATGGGACGCCAAGCCAACCAGGCTTCTGGCTTAGCGTCCAATCAGAGGGATTTAAATCTTGCACTGACTCTTGGTCAGTGCTTATGATTTTGTGTATGTCCTGGCTCCTTTTTGGCCAACTGTGTTTTGTTCTCATCCCCTATTCTTACTTAGATATTCTCCATGTAGTGACTTTGGCTTGGCTACTGATTAACCCTTGTTTACTGATTTGTCTTCTATGAGCTCTCCGGGTTTTGACCCTGGATAGCTGACTACTTTTGGGTATCCAGTTAGGTCTGCTACCTGTGAGCTTGCACCGGTTTTCTTTACCTACTTTGCAATATTGGTCCCTGTGGTGGCCACAGCATCTGAACGTGGTAAAACACAGAAGCACGCTTTCAGGTGTGCTCCGGCTCCTCCCGGCAATGATCAGGGGAGCCAGATGCACTGTGCAGCAGCCCCTGTCCTCTTGTGTGACAGGAGGCTGCTGCAAATTAGTTCCTATGGAGCCCCTGCCTGTAGCAGGGCTCCATGGGAACACAGTATAATCGATACTGTGAATTGGAGCTTATTATAGACTATAGAAAAAAGTGTAAAAAAAAAAGTTTAAAAAAATAAAAAAAAATATAAACATTCAAAAATCACTCCTTTCCCCAAAATGAAATAAAAAAACATAAATAATAAAAAAAATAATACACATCGTGAGTATTGCTACATGTTAATGTGAAAGTAATGGCCATGGAGACAATTTTCTTATGCAAGGGTGAAGGTAAAATAACTGCATCAAAGGTCTTCCTTGTCTGTGTCTTTCAATCAAATCCCATCACTTCTTGTCTCACAAACCACAGAGTCTCATCACTAGTGGATCTAACCATCATGGTCACAGACAATAAATCACTTTGGGGCCTAGGAGAAAGCAGTGGAGAAAGATTTCACCCATGCAGTCAGAAGCAGATGTGGAAAACTGTTCCCAGTCCAAGGCTACCCACTGGCCTTGGAAGGGTACCACGAAAGTGAACCAACCCCAGAGTGGTATTACCATTCTTACACCCTGCTACTGTCTTTAATAAGCTACCACTTATGTAATCTGTGTGTTGATTCTAGGACCTCCTACATTGTGCATTCCTAACCATTGCTATGTAACTGTTATTACACGTAATGTGCCTGGTTCACCAGCAGGTGGCAGCGGATTTATGGCAGACAGATCTTTAGATAGAATGGAACTCACCATTCCATTCTCCCCCTTATGGGCAGAAGTGAGCTAATATTTCCTACCATTGGAGGGGGCTGCAGGAAGTGTTTCGTTAGTCTTGGTGGATGCTAAGGTTGGAAGCAGACGTGTCAAGATGTAGCAGCGAGGGGAAGGCCACCCTCTTGCACCAGGAGTTTCTCTAGAGAGAAGCAGCTCATAGAGCACCCTGACCTCTTACAGATTAAGAGACAGAGTATTGCGAGGGGGCCAACAGCCAAAGGCACCCCACTCTAAAGGTACCAGAACACTTAGCAGAGTCTAGCTACCAGCCTAAAGCTAGAGTTTAGCACAGCAGAGAGATAAAACAGAATATTCATGTTTGCCTGCCTGTTTACCCCAAAAGCTGCTGGAACCAAGAGAAAGATCATTTCTGGTACAGATGCAAGTTGATTTAAGTAAAGCTGTTGAACTTTATAAAGTCTGGACTCGACTTTTTCTCCACCTCAACCACAACTCTGCCCTTTACTGCTTTGGAGCCTAACCCTGGGGATCGACGGTATCCAGTTAAGAGCACTGTGACACACACACACAGACTATTAAGTCCGCACCACCACCACTCGGCATTCCTAAAAACCCTGGGGGGCGGCCTGTTGCACAAATACCCCCTGGCCTTAGAAGGGAACCTCCAAAGTGCATCAACCTGCAGATACCTCATGGCCAGGAATGCTTGGGTGCCACCTTAGGCAATCAATCTGCATCACCTACTGCTGGTAATAACATGGCTTGTATGGCCAATATAATGATGAGGATAGGATTTCTGCTCATGTTCCCTGTTATAGTTCTACTTCTCAGCTCTATGGCCACTGCCAAATGTAAGAAGGTTCCTCAGAAGGTTCTGCAGCTTCCTTTGGGTTAAACACGCCTTATTTTAATATTTAATAGACATTTTTAAAAAAAAGTCTACTGACAATTATTTCACTTCCAAAGAGCAAATATTACACCCCATTTCCACCTGCAGTATGTATTATATGTGCAGCTACACAGCATCTACATCCTCTGAATGATTCTCCTGTGATTGCTGGGAGTTTTTTCCTTCTGTAAATCTCAGTATCTGTTACATTCAGCTTAGCAGGTCTTTAAACTGCTCTCCCTATTTAGCACTTGGTATACCTTTAATTGGCATATTATTCTGATTCATATCTGTCCTCACCGCTGCTTCCCACTGATCGGCTGTAATTACCAAGATTTCTTTTAAAGAAATGGTCATTATGCCTTCACTCTCCCTAGGATGGTGTTCTGGAGGCTTCAGTCAAACCTATAGTTAAAATTGAATTACTATCATTAACAAATGTGAATGTAATGAGGGTATTTAGAACTTGTCTATATTTCAGCGGTTAAATGTATAAATACCAGACAATTTATCATCACCTCTTTTTTTAGGTCCAAAATCCTGTGCTGATTAATTTATTAATATATCTTTGCAGCAGTCGGAGATTTGCTTTTCTGATACATAGCTCCAAATCCTCTCTCCATAGTCATATACAGAAAAATAACATTCTACCTGCAGCCACCACTAGAGGGAGCTTTAAAGCTTACTGCATACCATGCTTTTTGTGGTCAATGTATAATAATATGCAATAAGCTCTCTCTAGTGGTGGCTGCAGGTAGCCAAAACAGCAAGTTTATTAGAGTTTTTGATCAGATTAACAAAAGCTCTACCATTTCATGCCTATGGCCAGCCCATGGCTTTTCAATCATTCGTCTTAACAGAAGCAGCTGTCAGGCACCACGATATATGTTTTATGTTATATTTATTTAGAATAACCATAAATGTGAGATGAAAATGGTACATTTCAATGTATATGTTACAATATCTTACAGCTCCGACATAACTAGCCATCAAAGCAGTTCTAGGCAGGACTAGGCAGTGGTCCCAAGTTTTCTGGGATCCCTGGTGTCCAGCTCTCAGCACCCCCTGCTGATCAGATATTTGAAGGGGCTGCTGCACTAGTCCGAGTGTTGCAGCATCTACATGGTTTACCTCAGGATAAAGATGCAATACCCTGCACCACCTCTACTAAGTAGAAGGCGTGGGGTCATTATACTGCATGGGGGCACATAAAGGGGCATTATACTGTGTGAATTGCTCATAATGGGCACTATACTGTGTGGGGGACTATTATATTGTGTGGGAGGACATAAGGGGACATTATACTGTGTGGGGGCATTATACTGTGGGGTGGCACATAAGGGGGCATTATACTGTGTGGTGGCACATAAGGGGGCATTATATTGTGGGGTGGCACATAAGGGGGCATTATATTGTGTGGTGGTACATAAGGGGGCATTATACTGTGTGGTGGCACATAAGAGGGCATTATACTGTGTGTGGGGGCACATAAGGGGGCATTATACTGTGGGGTGGCACATAAGGGGGCATTATATTGTGTGGTGGCACATAAGGGGGAATTATATTGTGTGGTGGCACAAAGGGGGCATTATACTGTGTGGTGGCACATAAGGGGGATTATACTGTGTGGTGGCACATAAGGGGGCATTATACTTAATGATCATAATCGGTCATTTAGTCTGGACCAGAATGGGCAGACAGTTCAGGGTTCATTGAAGGACCTTATTGCCGATTTGTCAGCAAAAAATGGATCCGTGAAAAACAAATAACACACAGATGGATTACACATGCATTCTATTTTTTTCTCACTCTCAGACTTAAATGGGCGAGTCTCAGCTGCAAAAACAGACTAAAATAAGACATGCACTGAGTCTCTCGGACTGGACACAAGGATCCATGAAAGAAAGAAAACCAAAAAGACCAAACAAGTCTCTGTCGGTAATAAAAGAGCAGAATCAAAAAATCAACAAATCCTCTGGATTTTTTTTTTAAATCCAGAGGAAAAAAAGCTGTCTGGTTTGAAGCTGTTTGAGAGCTGCCCTCATACAAGCAGACAAACAACACGAGTTTGAGAGCATTCGCGTGTTTGATTTCAAGTGTGTGTTTGTATTAAGTGTGTTACTTTAGATCACGTGACTTCTGATTCAGAGACTTTAGGAGGGGACTACAGTAAATTAGATTCTTATCACTGCACTATATTGTATTTTTTCTCTATTCTTGCGTAATCTCCATTAAGTATGTGTTCCATTATTGACAGTGCAGTCTAGTGCACATCTTGTCTAATGTATGTGTTGCGGAGCTCCAAGACATAGCATCAAAATCTCCGCTTAAATCCCCTTGTAGCTGAAGAAGCAGGTCAATGTCCACGAGACAATTCCCCCAGTAACTGGACGACACACAGTTTTGGGAGTCAACTGACTTTACTAGGAATGGCACACACGTTTAAAAACCTCCAACAGCCTCATTTACAACCAATAGTACATAGATCACAATAATACAAGGAAGGGGGGGTGAGACAATAGCAAGGGCCGATGGGAGGTCTAGGAGGGACAAAGCAGCTAGTTTAAACAGGTCTTGCAGGGTCCCTGGGACAGCGCCCAGCTCTTGGGAAACAATGGGACAGGAAAAGGGAAGAGGCACAGACAATCAATACATTTACATACCCTACAACAATAATGGGCAAAGGGTGAGCAAAATACAACAGGACTCTGGTGACTCATACATAATTGGTTTGGTAAATAAATGGGGGGTGTACAGACAGCCGAACATAAATTAATATAACAAGGTCAATCTGTTACAGTAAGCAGTCCTGGAACAGCCGTTTGAGGGTGCATATCTTTATTCAAAATGTGAGCAAATTGCCCGTTTGGAATGAAGTATCTAACCGGGCGAGTTTCAACACTGAGAAGCATCGGTAATTTGGAACAGAGTTTGCTGCTCACTGAGGAAGCACTCTATAGGGTAGATGTGGGGGAGGGTGGTAGCGAGGAGGCTGAGAAAAGTGAGGTAGTGTAATGCAAGGCACCAACAAACAGACCAGTGATGAAAGCAAAAAGGTGTTTATTCACCAGAAACATTAAACGTCCAGAACACTTGCTGGTAACAAGAAATAATAACAAAAAACCAGGCAAGGAGATTCCAGGAATAGTCCAAACCAGTGCTGAATGATGCTGTGCACTTGGCAGTCGAGTCACTCCAGATCTTGGGTCCGCTGCAAAGGACAAAGTTCCTGGCAGTCTTCAGTCACTAGCAGTTGTGACCTATACCTGGTTGAGGGAAAATAACAGTGGGCACTGATCACCCTGAGAGACCTCCTTTTAAATGCCTGCTGACCAATCCCAGGGTGCCAAGTGTCCACTTCCATAGGTGAACAAATTGCCCTGCACCTGAGTACATGGCCTAAGGCAATCACAAGTTGATTAACCCATGGCTGGCTCCCTAGTCTACTTTGCTCTTGTGAGTCAGTATATTATGCGCCACTGGTCGACGAAGCGCATAAGAAGCGCGTACTCGCGACCTTGTATCCCTTTGCGAACCTGCCCTCGTGCGCACGCACGGACGCACGATCGACTCAGCGCGAGTATGCGAGCGCGTGGACCCAGATGCGGAAACGGAAGTCGCAGGAGACACCGGAGACAACCCTGGCTGCGGCGCCTTGTCACTCGCCTGGCCACTCTGTCCCCGGGACTCCGACGCTCCTCCCTCCGATGTCCACGCGAACGCATCCCCGCACTGGTTCGCAAAGGGGTCAGCGCTGGTGCATCAGAGACACGCATAACCTGTCCCGCAACTCCACGAGGACCCCTCTTGGTTCCCCTGGAGTGCAAAGCAGGTGAGGATCTTACATTACCCCCCCCTCGAGGAGGCGGCTCTGAAGACTCCAAGCAAGCTTTCCCCGGATTATCCCGGTGAAAAGCTGCCACCAACTCATCCGCATGCACCTGGCGAGCAGGTATCCAACATCTCTCCTCTGGACCAAAACCCTTCCAGTCCACCAAGTATTGAAGAGACCTTTGGACAAAACGAGAGTCCAAAATTCTGTTCACCTCGAACTCCGGTACCCCTTGGACCTCCAGCGGGATGGGGTCTGAATAAAGGGAGCGGAGTCGGCTGCCGATTTGAGAAGTGAAACATGAAAGGTGTTCACTCGGATCGACGGTGGAAGAGCAACCTTGTACGTAACTCGGTTGATCTTCTGTGTCACCGGGTATGGGCCAATGAATCGAGGACCCAACTTGGAAGATGGCTGACGCAGCGGAATGTTCCGGGTGGAGACCCACACCTGATCTCCCACCTTAAACTTTTGCTCTACAGTGCGATGACGATCAGCAAATTTCTTCTGTTGCGCCACCGCACTGCGGAGATTCCGCTGGGCCGACGACCAAATGGGACGTCTATCCTCGAACCATTGATCCACCACCGGTGAGTCAGTGGAGGGTCCGGCCAAAGAAGAGAGTCTTGGATCCCTGCCCCCACGCACCTGAACGGAGACATCTTAGTGGAAGCATGCTCAGAGTTGTTATAAGCCACCTCCGCAAAGGGTAGATACGCTGCCCATTCCTCCTGGCAGTCTGACACGAAGCACCGGAGATATTGCTCCAGGGTCTGGTTAGTCCTTTCCGTCTGACCGTTGGTCTCTGGGTGAAAACCAGAAGAGAAAGACAAATTAATACCCAATCGGGAGCAGAAAGAACGCCAGAAGCGAGAGATGAATTGCACTCCTCTGTCTGAAACAATGTCATCCGGCGCTCCGTGTAATCGAAAGACATGATTCAAGAACAGATCTGCCAATTCTCTGGCCGAGGGCAATCCAGGGAGTGGGATAAAATGGGCCATTTTACTAAAACGGTCCACCACTACCCAGATTACCGTACTTCCAGAGGACCTTGGCAAATCTGTGATGAAATCCATGGAAATGTGAGTCCATGGAGCCTGGGGAATTGGCAGTGGGAGTAAAGTCCCAGAAGGGGCAGACCGGGACGGTTTACATCTGGCACAAACAGTACATGCCTGGATATAGGCCTTAACATCCACGGACATGTTGGGCCACCACACGTGACGTTTAACAAGGGCAAGTGTTTTCTTAACACCCAAATGCCCGGCAGACTTTGAGTCATGAAGCTGTTGGATGACCTTCAATCGAAGGTTAATGGGTACAAACCATCGACCCTCGGGTTTGTCAGGTGGACTCTCTGCCTGTGAAGGCTCAAGAAGAGAGGACAAGTCCTCCATTACTTCTGCGGCCCCTAGGGCAGCAAGAAAACATTTAGTTGGGAGAATGGTTTCTGGCTCAGAGTCCAGGACGGAAGCAGCCTCAGGGAAGCAGCGGGACAGGGCATCTGCCTTCACGTTTCTGGAACCTGGCTTATAAGTGAGGCGGAAATTGAAGCGGGTGAAAAACAATGCCCACCGGGCTTGTCGGGAGTTGAGTCTTTTGGCACTCTCTAGATACTCCAAATTTTTGTGGTCAGTGTAAACCGTGATGGGATGTTCTGCACCCTCTAGCCAATGTCTCCACTCTTGAAAAGCCAATTTTACTCCCAGAAGCTCTCTATTGCCGATATCATAATTACACTCGGCTGGAGAGAGCTTCCGAGAGAAGAAGGCACAGGGATGTAACCTCTCAGGGTCCCCAGAATACTGTGAGAGAACTGCCCCTACACCGACCTCTGAGGCATCGACCTCGAGAACAAAAGGTCTGGAGGTGTCTGGATGAGTAAGAATTGGTGCCGTGCAAAAGGCCTGTTTCAGCTGTCTCAAAGGCTCTGACTGCCTCTCTCGTCCACTTAGAAGGATTAGCTCCCTTCTTAGTGAGGTTGGTGAGAGGTACTACTATCGCAGAAAAATTCTTAATAAACTTGCGGTAGAAGTTGGCAAAGCCTAAGAAACGCTGCAACCCCTTAAGATCCTTAGGCTGAGGCCAATCCAAGACAGCAGAAAGTTTGGATGGGTCCATAGCCAATCCCTTTTCTGAGATAATGTACCCCAGGAAAGGCAATTCCTTCACCTCAAACAGACACTTCTCAAGTTTGGCATAGAGGCGGTTCTCCCTCAGCTTCTGGAAAACCTGACACACGTGTCTCCGATGAGAGACCAGATCCGAAGAGTAGATTAGTATGTCATCTAGATAGACAACAACACATCTACCCAAGAAATCTCTGAGAACATCGTTGATGAACTCCTGGAAGACCGCTGGGAGCATTACAGAGACCGAAAGGCATCACGAGATACTGTAATGCCCGTCTCTGGTATTAAATGCGGTCTTCCATTCGTCACCCTCTCTAATGCGAACTAAATTATAAGCACCCCTTAAATCGAGTTTGGTGAAGACTCGGCCCCTGCCACCTGAGAAAACAGATCATCAATCAGAGGCAGTGGATACCGATTCTTCACCGTAATCCGATTAAGGGCACGATAATCGATGCAAGGTCTCAAGCCTCCATCCTTCTTCTCCACAAAGAAGAATCCAGCTCCAGCAGGGGAAGTGGATGGACGAATGAAATTCTTCTCAAGGTTCTCTTTAATATACTCCCGCTGAGCCTGAACCTCAGGCCCAGTGAGATTATATAGATGCCCTCTTGGTGGCATGGTACCTGGCAACAGGTCTATAGGACAATCATATGACCTGTGGGGAGGTAACACATCAGCCCCTGAGGACTGAACACATCTCGGAAATTATGATACTGCTGTGGTAAAGTACTTAATACTTCCATGGAGGCTAGTGACAGGTCGGGACGAATGCACTTAGTAAGGCATTCCGTACTCCACTGACAAATAAGACCCGAGCGCCAGTCCACTACTGGATTATGGAGCCTCAACCAAGGGAGACCCAAAATCACGGGAGTGGATGGCATGTCAAGGACAAAAGGCTTAAGGTCTCCCGATGATCAGCCCCCACCGTTACCTGTATTCCCGGAGTCATCCACACTGCACGACCATCTTGAAGAGGGGATCCATCAATCGCGGTCACTGACATGGTGGTTTTCGGCTGGATCAACGGGATGCCAAGTCGACGAACCAAGGTTGAGTCCACAAAATTCCCAGCGGCCCCAGAATCGATTAGTGCTGAAAACTCATGGACCTTGTCTTGCCACCGTAAGGATATGGATACCATCACCCGGCTTGGAGGAGGGATAATAGCACCTAGGGGTTCTCCTCTATGCCCCCTAGGTTCATTCGCTTCCGCCGGCAGGAGGGGACAGGTTTTAACGAGGTGTCCAGACTTTCCGCGAAAATAGGCACAGGCCTTTCTGCTGGCGACGAGCCTGCTCTGCCTGTGTGAGATGGGAGGATCCAACCTCCATTGGCTCTTCGGCCGATTTAAGAGGCCCTGGATGTGGTCGAGAGGATGAAAACCGAGACGACCGCTCCACTCGCCTCACGGATTCGCCTGTCGGCATCGATTGCCTGAGAGATAGCCATTTCCAACGAGAAGGGGGTAGGCAAGGCCAAAAGAAGATCCCGGACCGCATCCGAAAGTCCCAAACGGAAGCGATGGCGTAGGGCTGCGCCGCCCCAGGTGGTGAAAGCTGCCCATCGCCTGAATTCTGCAGCGTATTCTTCAGCTGGGCGGCGGCCTTGTTGAATATGCTCAAGATTGGTCTCTGCGGTGCGAGTACGATCCGGGTCATCGTAAATCACAGCCATAGCCTCGAAGAAGGCGCCCACTGACGAAAAAGCTGTATGGTCTTGAGGCAAATTAAATGCCCAACGTTGGGGGTCTCCACGTAGCAGTGACATTACAATCCCAATTCTCTGCCTGAGAGTGCCAGAAGCCATCGGACGCAACTGGAAATAAAGGAGACAGGAGTCCCTGAAGTTTAAGAACTCCTGTCGCTCTCCTGTGAAGGAGTCAGGCAGAGGGATCTTTGGTTCTGTTTGATGCCTTGCGATAGTGACGGGTAGTGCTGAGGCTCCCTGGATCAGCTGCTGAACCTCCTCCATCACAGTTGTCAGTTGCTCTTGGATTTGACGCTGCAGCGGCTGCTGGTATATTTGGGCGCCGTTGGAACAGCAGGTTAACGGCTCCCGCTAATTCACTCAGTCGCTGCTGGATATTGTCCATGGCAACTGTTAGTTGGGCCCACTGTTCTGTAATGCAAGGCACCAACAAACAGACCAGTGATGAAAGCAAAAAGGTGTTTATTCACCAGAAACATTAAACGTCCAGAACACTTGCTGGTAACAAGAAATAATAACAAAAACCAGGCAAGGAGATTCCAGGAATAGTCCAAACCAGTGCTGAATGATGCTGTGCACTTGGCAGTCGAGTCACTCCAGATCTTGGGTCCGCTGCAAAGGACAAAGTTCCTGGCAGTCTTCAGTCACTAGCAGTTGTGACCTATACCTGGTTGAGGGAAAATAACAGTGGGCACTGATCACCCTGAGAGACCTCCTTTTAAATGCCTGCTGACCAATCCCAGGGTGCCAAGTGTCCACTTCCATAGGTGAACAAATTGCCCTGCACCTGAGTACATGGCCTAAGGCAATCACAAGTTGATTAACCCATGGCTGGCTCCCTAGTCTACTTTGCTCTTGTGAGTCAGTATATTATGCGCCACTGGTCGACGAAGCGCATAAGAAGCGCGTACTCGCGACCTTGTATCCCTTTGCGAACCTGCCCTCGTGCGTACGCACGGACGCACGATCGACTCAGCGCGAGTATGCGAGCGCGTGGACCCAGATGCGGAAACGGAAGTCGCAGGAGACACCGGAGACAACCCTGGCTGCGGCGTCTTGTCACTCGCCTGGCCACTCTGTCCCCGGGACTCCGACGCTCCTCCCCTCCGATGTCCACGCGAACGCATCCCCGCACTGGTTCGCAAAGGGGTCAGCGCTGGTGCATCAGAGACACGCATAACCTGTCCCGCAACTCCACGAGGACCCCTCTTGGTTCCCCTGGAGTGCAAAGCAGGTGAGGATCTTACAGGTAGCTAGCTGGATAACAGTTAGAAAGCTGGGTAGAGGGAAGAGTGCCAGGGAGGATAGCTCTGATCTGACACACCCCAACAAGTTTGCACATTTGGCAGATGAGGGGGATGTCAGTTCAGGGAGAGCACTGGTGCAGCTGGACCCTTCCTCTTCCAGTCAGGGGAATGTCAGCTCCAGTAAGCAGGGGACCAGGAGAGCAGGGCAGGTGAGACAGATGCTGGTAGTGGGAGACTCCATTATTAGGGGAACAGATAGGGCAACCTGTCACAAAGACCAGGATCGTCGAACAGTGTGTTGTCTTCCTGGCGCTAGAGTTCGACACATCGCGGATGGGGTTGAGATTACTGGGAGGGGCTGGAGAAGATCCAGCGGTCATGGTACATATCAGAACCAATGACAAAGTTAGAGGTAGGTGGAGCGTCCTTAAAAATGATTTTAGGGATTTAGGTCACAAGCTTAGAGCAAGGACCTGAAAGGTAGTGTTTTCCGAAATACTGCCTGTACTAAGAGCCACACAAGAAAGGCATCAGGAGATTAGGAAGGTTAACAAGTGGCCCAAGAACTGGTGTAGGAAGGAGGGGTTTGGGTTCTTGGAGAACTGGGCCGATTTCTCTGTCAGCTACAGGCTCTATCGTAGGGATGGGCTGCACCTCAATGAAGAAGGGGCAGCTGTTTTGGGGGAGAAGATGTCGTGTTTAAACTAGGGACTGGTGGGGGGGGGGGTAATTACATTATAGGATGGGAAGATAGAGACCAGGGGCAAGGTAATGGGACTGGGGGAGGAATGGAAGGAGAGACTAGAACCGTTCAAAAGGAAAGGTGCAGGGTAAAAAATATGCATAAACCTCTTAATTGGATGTATACTAATGCCAGAAGCCTGACTAATAAAACTGGGGAACTAGAATTAGTGATGTGTGAGGAGGACTATGACATAGTGGGAATATCTGAGACATGGCTGAATGAGGGGGAGGGGGAGGGGTCTGGCTTTATGTAAAGTCCTGTCTAAAGCCCACAGTCTGAGAAGATATAAGTGAGGGACATGAACAGGTATATTAACTGTGGATATAAAATGACAATGCCATGCTCACAAAGACGATTGAATGTAATTTATTGAGTGCTGACAAGCACCAAAAGTATGTATGTATATTGATTGACTGAAATAAAGTTGTCTTCAATCAAAAAAAAAACTGTGGGTAGAAATACATGGAGGCAAAAACAATAATAAAATACTAATAGGAGTTTATTATAAGACACCTAAGATACCAGAGTCCACAGAAAATCAACTTCTAATCTACTTCTAAACTAAATAGACGAGGCGGCAAATCATAATGAAGTCATTATTATGGGGGACTTCAACTACCCAGATATAGACTGGGAAACTGAAACCTGTATATCTCATAAAGGAAACAGGTTCTTGGCAATAACCAAAGACATTTACCTTTCCCAACTGGTTCAGGACCCGACTAGAGGGACGGCCATACTGGACTTAGTAGTAACGAATAGACCTGATAGAACAACAGATGTGCAGGTTGGGGGACACCTGGGAACTAGTAACCATAAAATAATAACCTTCCAATTGTTATTCAAAAGAGTATTTCCTTAGGGAGGAACAAAAATGCGAAACTTCAAAAAAGCTAAATTTAGCCAACTAAGAGAGGCCATAGGCCTAACTAACTGGGACAAAGTCCTTAAAAATAAAAAATAAACTGCCACAAAACAGGTCTTCCCCATTTTTAAAATCATCCTAAACTCTAATTGTGAGAGTTACATCCCTTATGGGAATAAAAGGTTAAGGAACAAGAAAAAAACAATGTGGACAAATAGAATTGTAAAGAAAGCAATAAATGACAAAAAAAAAAGCATATAAATCACTAAAACAGAAGAGTAGGGAGAAAGCACTGAAAAACTATAAGGAAAAAAATAGAATATGTAAAAGACAAATAAAAGCAGCCAAACTAGAGACCGAGAGATTAATTGCCAAAGAGAGTAAAACTAACCCTAAAATGTTCTTCGAATATATAAATGGTAAAAAGTATAAATCTGAAGGTGTCGGCCCTTTACAGAGTAATGAGGGGGGAGATGCAGACAGCAATGAGGAGAAAGCAAAGCTATTAAATATTTTTTCTCGACTGTATTCACTGAAGAAAATAAACTGTCAGATAAAATGCAGAAAGTAAGAGTAAATTCCCCATTAAAAGTGCCCTGTCTGACCCAGGAAGAAGTACAGTGGGTCTTAAAAAGATTAAAATAGACAAATTGTCAGGACCAGATGGCATACACCCCCATATCCTAAGAGAATTAAGTAATGGCATAGCCAAACCCTTATTTTTGATATTTAAGGACTCTATAATGACAGGGAGTCTTCCGCAGGATTGGCGCATAGCCAATGTGGTGCCAATATTTAAAAAGAGTTCAAAACAGAGCCCGGAAACTATAGGCCAGTAAGTTTAACATCTGTCGTGGGTACACTGTTTGAAGCTTTTCTAAGAGCTGCTATGTTGGAGTATCTCAATAAAAATAAACAAATAACACCATATCAGCATGGCTTCATGAGGGATCGGTCATGTCAAACTAATTTAACCACTTTCTATGAGGAGGTTAGTTCTAGACTTGACCGCGGCGAATCAATGGATGTCATATATCTGGACTTCTTCAAAGCATTTGACAGTCTACCACATAATAGGTTAGTATATAAATTGAGAATGCTTGGACTAGGGGAAAATGTCTGTATGTAGGTAAGTAACCAGCTTAGTGATAGAAAACAGAGGGTTGTTATTAATGGTACACACTTAGATTGGGTCACTGCCAATAGTGGGGTACCTCAGGGGTCACTATTGGGCCCTATTCTCTTTAATATATTTATTAATGATTTTGTAGACGGCTTGCACAGTAAAATATTAATTTTTGCAGATGACACTAAACTGTATAAAGTAATTAACATGGAAGAGGACAGCATATGGCTGCAGATGGATCTGGATAGATTGGATGCTTGGGCAGAGAAGTGGCAGATGCGGTTTAACACTGACAAATGTAAGGTTATGCACATGGGAAGGAATAATGCAAGTCACCAGTACATACTAAATAGTAAAACACTTGGTAACACTGACATGGAAAAGGACCTAGGATTTTTTGTGAACCGTAAACTAAGCTGTAGAAACCCATGTCAGGCAGCTGCCTGCCAAGGCCAATAAGATAATGGATTGCATCAAAAGGGGCATAGACGCCCGTGATGAGAACATAGTCCTACCACTTTACAAATCGCTAGTCAGACCACACATGGAGTACTGTGTACAGTTCTGGGCTCCTGTTAACAAGACAGACATAGCAGGGCTGGAGGGGGTTCAGAGGAGGGCAACTAAAGTAATAACTGGAATGGGTGGACTACAGTACCCTGAAAGATTATGAAAATTAGGGTTATTCACGTTAGAAAAAAGACGACTGAGGGGAGATCTAATAACTATGTATAAATATATCAGGGGTCAGTACAAAGATCTCTCCCATCATCTATGTATCCCCAGGACTGTGACTGTGACGAGAGGACATACTCTGTGTCTGGAGGAAAGAAGGTTTGTACACAAACATAGAAGAGGATTCTTTACGGTAAGAGCAGTGAGACTATGGAACTCTCTGCCTGAGGAGGTGGTGATGGTGAGTACAATAAAGGAATTCAAGAGGGGCCTGGATGTATTTCTGGAATGTAATAATATTACAGTTTATAGTTACTAGAGATAGGTTGTTAATCCAGGGAGTTATTCTGATTTCCTGATTGGAGTCGTGAAGGAATTTTTTCCCCTAAAATGAGGAAAATTGGCTTCCACCTCACATGTTTTTTTTTTTTTTTTGCCTTCCTCTGGATCAACTTGCAGGTTAACAGACTGAACTAGATAGACAGATGTCTTTTTGCAGCCTTGTATGTTACTATGTTATAAACATGTGAGAGAGTGAATATGTTACTATGTTACTAACTTACTGTGTGAAAAAGGAAAAAAAAAACATAACTATAGCAATCCATAAAATATAAATTTATAAAACAGGTTAAAATGACCAACAAATGAAGTGAAAAAAGTATAGTGTAAAATGAATATATATAAAAAAACTATGGGGAACATTTGTTAAGACCGACATTTTAGACGCAAGTTTTAATAAAGCCTGAGGAAGATCCTCTGGAGTTATGAAGAGGCGTCGGCCTCTCCATAACTTTGGCGCATTCACCGCCGGTCTAAATGTTAGACATGTAAGTCTGATACAGGTGTAGAAAATAGTAAATTAGATGGATCTATCCGTCCCATTCCCTTCCTTGCCCATGCCACGCCCACAGTTTTAGACCTGGCGGGAGTGGGGAGAAGTCACAGATAGCGGCACAACTAAATAACCGTTGCGCAGCCATCTGTGCCTGAAATACGCCTTATTTAGGCGTATTTCAGTATAATAAATGACCCCAAAAAGTTAAGATAATTAGAATGTGTATAGGCAAAAACAAAAAAAATTCTTCAGGGTCTGAAGACCAAAACTGTCCAGGTTCTTAAAGGGGTTGTCCAGGATTTTGATCTTCAGGATAGGTTATCAATATCAGATCAGCATAGGTCCCAACCGTCCCGGATCCAGCTGGACAGTCCCGGTCCATGCTAAACAGTCCATGCTAAATCCTTAGAGCGTGTCCTTAGTAGGTGCTGTCAGTAGCTACTGTCACCACCAAGTGTCGCTGATGACCCACCTTTAGGGTCCAGTCACATGACCGTAATTCTGGGTCGGCATCCATTCCGCAATTTGCGGAACGTGTGCAGACTCATTAATTTTATTCGGGCTGCAAAAGATACGGACAGCAATGGCTGTCAGTGTTCCCTGTACCTGTACAGAGAGAGAAGAAGGGGGCCCATATAGAAAGGATCAATATGAGCTGTCACTGGTTTTTCGCCGCTGTCCCAGATGGCTGCCTGCATGGCCCAGCTTATGATAAGCCAGGCCATGCAGGCAGTGTTGTACTCCACTCACTATGCGGTGCTGAGACAATGGATGGAGCGGACTGTGTCAGTGAGCCTGCCCTATAAACAGCTGGTTCTGTCTGTATCAAACAGCACACACCCGACTGCAATGACGGGGAACGGCGATGATACCGAACCCCGTCATTAGGGCCCCATTCACATGATTGTAAATCGTCCATGCCTCGTATTGCGGACCACAAATTGCAGTTCCCGCAATATACAGGCACCGGCTGTGTGCACCATATCACGGATGTGGACCCATTTACTTGTGGAGGCAGGGAACAGAAACCCATGGAAGGAAGGGTGGGAATTGGTGTCAGTGGACAGGGAAATGGGTGTGCACAAGGGGCACGGTCTAATTTAAAAATGTTTGCACCAATCAGTTGTTTCATTGTAGCTCCGATGCCTGAACTACACAGCTCCACCCATTGTGTAGTGGACAGAGCCGGTAACTGCAGCAACCACCTCAGTTCCGGTGCTGAAGTTACAATGAAGCAGATGATCCGTGAGGGTGTGGGGTGTCGGATACCCACCATTTTGATATTGATAGGGTATACTAAGGACAGGTCATCAATATCAAAATCCTGAAGAACCCTTTTAATTTTTCTAAAGATTTCCAATAAAACTTCATCACAAAGAGAGAAGTGCAGATATCTGCTTTTCACAAACTTCTAAGCCACAGAAAATACATTTCAGGAAGCAGTTATTATAGAAAGGCACAGAGCAGCAGCATGGAGAAAAGCAACGTTCTGGACAGAGCCGCTTCTCACCAGGTGGATAGATAACCAGCTCCGACAGTCTTTAAATAGATCTCTCACCCCTACTGCTTCCCAGCTTCTGCTGATCACCCTGCTGGAAAACATGCCCGTTCCATACACACAAGTCTGCTTGTTGTCTAAAAGGCCAAAATACTGCATTTCTAATAGCATAAACCCTATCACTCTGAATTCTTCCAACAAACACAAAAATTAATCTCTGTAAAACATAACAGTGGAAATAAATATGCATTATCCATATTCACATGTCCCATGTGGAACACTGCTAGTATATGAAGATTACAAGACCCAGTTTGACCCAGGGGCGGATTGGGAACTTAAAGTGGCCCTGGAAAAAAACCCAAAAGTGGCGCCATGTTGTAGGCAGGACTAAATTGATAGAAGACAGGGCAACATAGGTAGTTAGGGACAATAGAAGTAGACGTGGCCTCCAATACCATAGTGCAGCACAAAGTACCGCCGCAGCAGAATCAAATACCACAGTGCAGCACAAAATACTGCCGCAGCAGAATTAAATACCACAGTGCAGCACAAAATACTGCCGCCCTCTTGTCCTGAGGATGGTAATACAGTTGAGTTCAGGAGGGCAACTGCCACCGATGAGCATCAGATCATTACGTACCTGGCATGCGGCAACCATGAGAGCTTGGGTGGCCCCCTGGGCATTGGCCCACCAGGAATTTTCCCTGTAGGGTCTATGGCCAATCTTCTGCTGGTTTGATCCTACTGTATCAGCTATCCTGATGATTGCTGTAAGATGGGCGAACTAAAAGCCCTCGCTGAATCAGTAGTACCCCAGACCTGGGAGTACTACAAAACGTGTTTTGTTATTTATTATGTTTTTTTTTATTATGTACCGGTAGTTCCCAGCAAGGAATGGTTGACAAAGTTTGGCAAGGATTGGGGCTAACCACTCTGTTCCTCCCTCTTGGTAGGACTGGTCTTGGCCACTACCTGACAAGAGGGGGAGTTCCTGAACAAAGATAGAGAGGAGAGGAAGCAACCTGCAGAGCTCCTGCTCTTCAGATAAAATTCTCCAGAGAGAACAACTCCAACTTTTCCCAAGTAAAGCCTTTAGACTCCAGACAGCAGCTTGAACTGCTTCCATCAGCATTGAAGACACTGCTGCGAGGTGTGGGATTACAGCCAAGCCACCCATCACGACCACTAGGCCAGTGGGGGCTGAATTGCCACCAACCAACCTCCCTCCATATCCTTACTGCTGACCGAGAGGATTTGCATTTGATGCCTGCTGCTACTATATGTATTTAAGGTTCTACTGTGCACTTAGTAAAAAAACTTTGTTACGTTTAATTCTGGCCTCATTCTTCAATATTACCTTTCCATTGCAAAGATGGCCGCAGGGAGTACACCGTGACACAGCACTTCATCAGGGCCAATACCGCTCCTATCCTCTACACCAGCTCCTCAGGGGGTCACTACACATCCTGAGCAGGTAGTTCGGGGGGACAAGATCTATTGCCTTCTTGTCCTGAAAGGTAAAAAAACATTTCATGCACTATCAAAGCACAGGGTAGTCTGAGAAGCTGGTCGTCATTGTCGATAAGTGTAAGAAAGAGAGGGAAAGGACAGGTTTGCAGCAAAAGGAAGAGGACACCAGATATGATGTTCCCCATGTTAACATTTTATGTAAAATCAGAGTGTTGCTTAAATATTCATACTTAAAAGGGTTTTCCAAGATTTGTATACTGATGACCTATCCTCTGGATAGGATATCAGTATAAAAAAAATCTTGGAAAACCCCTTTAACTAATTGGTAAAATGATTCACTTTTGTAAACTGATAGTTCTCATTATGCATCTCCATAAATCATCTTCCTGCAACAGCAACTGGACCTTTTACTGCACCCAGGAGATTTGTGGTAAAATTTTGCACTAGGATAAGAGGACTGGATTTTCACAAGAAATAAGGAAACTATCCAACATGGCGGTATGGTTAATTTTAAAACAATTTTGAAGGTACTACAGGTTACATTATTAATAATGGGGGTACTATGAAGACATTATTATTACTTGGGGCATTATTATTGCTGGAGGCAATAGGGGACATTATTAATACTAGGGGGTACTACAGGTGGCATTATTAATAACGGGATACTATGGAGGCATTATTGTTACTGGAGACATTATAGAAAAATTACTATTATTGGGAGCAAAATAGAGGGCATTATTATTACAAGGGTTACTATGGGGCATTATTACTAGTGGGGCACTATTTAACTTCAGTACGGTATTTGGGAGCACAGTATAGGAGTGGCAACAGGATCACAGAGTTGGGTCATCGGGGTGGAGACTTTGTTTTGAGAAGGTGGGAGGATGATGGAAACATGAGGAACTTAAGATGTGTGGCAAACTCTGAGGAGACTAAGTGCGGCTGAAAAAAGTTGTCATGGCAATCTGGACTGAATGGAGAAGATGAGGAAAGAGAATGTCTACATCAGAGGAGACATCACTGGATGTAATAGGTATGTTGTTCTGTATTCTCCTGAAAATTTCAGATTTTGTATTCAGTATTGATTTCAGTATTATGTGCTGCACTGTAGGATTTAGAACTTCTAGGGCAGTATGTTGGCTCCAATGACTTGTGCTGAACCTGCCTATAACATGGAGCCACTTTTCGTTTTTTCCAGGGCCACTTTCGGTTACTAGTCGGCCCTTGGCTTGTAATGTGCATATACTTTATACATATATTAGTGGTGCACTGGACTTACTGCCTGTTCCTTCCCTAGTGTCCTGCCTGCAGATCTTTAATCAAGGTTTATTTTTACGCCTTTGCCTTGTGTGTTTTCCAGCTTTCATCAGTAACTTTTAGCTGCATTACCATAATCATCAGCCTTTAGATAAAATCATTTTAATGAACTGATTTACAGGGAGGCGCTACAAAGACACTTGTCACATATCAAACTCGAGCAAAATCTATTCCTGCCAAATCTCCACATTGATTGATTTGCCACAGTAAATTTGGCGACTATCGCTTCTGCGGCCCCAGTAACACAGCAAGTGAGAAAACAGGGCTTTATTCTTCACATCAAATAATCCCCAGTTGTACAAATCTCAGGATGCCATTTCCTTTGATACACTGTCAAAACACAGAAACACGCGGGCTTCTTTTGTATTAGCTTTCATCGAGTGGATTAAACCCATTCTCAAAGTGTAAAAGGGATTCAATGAAGCAACTTCAACAGCTAATTATACAGAATCATTACTGTGTACATATTATATGACAGGTCTCTGCAAAACAACTGTAAGGCTCTGTTCACATTTGCACAGGGGGATGCTCCAGGATCCTCTGTCGGATATTTCAACATCTTTGACAGGAAGAATATTTTTTCACATCAGGGGTGAACCCTACAGACCCCATAAAAAGTCAAGTGATGGATCTGATATGGTGGTTTCTGTTTATGACAGATGTGAACCGTCCCCAACAGTGACTGGACACAATGGGGGTCATTGATTATTAGATATATGCCACATTTTGGCGTATATCTGTCGCAGGTCTAAAAAACGGGGGCATGGTGTGGGAAGGGAAGGGGGCGGGCTGGCCTTTCTCATTTATCATTTTCTACGTAGAAAATTATCTAAATCTAGGCCAGCAAGGGAGCTGCCGTAGATCTAAGCCGGTGGTGGATGCGTCTAGTGCAAGGGGTATTGAGACCAGCGTCTAAAACGCCAGACTTAACAAATGACCCCAAATAATCTTAGAATTTAGTATTACATCCTGTATAACCAATTGTCCAGGATCTCCTCTGACAAAAAATGATTAAGTGAATGGAAGCCATTTTTCTATACTGGATATATCGAACTGAAATATTGCATTATTGATTTTTTTATATGGATAACTGCATAAAAATAGAAGTAATATCACCAAAATGTAAAATACAGATATATATATAACTTTTGATTTAAATATGATGCTTTTTCACAATGCACTCCTTTTAACAGGGTTTTCCGGGGTTACTTTTGTTTTTAATGATAACGATAACTTTTTATTTTTTCAGTTTGGACTCTTTTGACCCATTTTCACCATGTAAATCCATCCCTCAGGTTTGCATATATCCAGTATGTAGCAATTGCTGTTCCTGTATCCAACCAAACCCATGACGCACTTTCTTTGCCACAGCTCCAGCACCGCCCCAGCTAGTTTATAGCTCCTCCCTCCCAGCTGGTTACATAGACTCTCCCCTATCACTGCCCCGCCCATGGACATAACAACACAGGAAATAGGAAAGAGCTGCAGGGACATGGTCATGTGACCACAGCCCAGAACAAGAGACAGGAGCAATAAAAGTATAAGAAATACATAAAAAAATTACAGCGACCTTCATAATTATTATAAAGGATGCTGATTTGCTGATACAAACCGGAAAACCCCTTTAACCACTTCCCGATATATGACTTACCAGTATGACTTTCTGCAAATTGAAGTACTACTACATCATGATGATCGGGCATGAACAGGAGCTCTGTGAGCCCTATTAATTCAGCGGTCTAGCAGTGACTAACAGCTAGGCCCCTGCTGTATCCACCAGCATTGCTGTAAAAGCCGATGCTGGTGGATAACCTCTTATATGCCGCAATCAACACTGAACACAGCATATAAGAGGACCACAGAGGGAGGGGGCTCCCTCTGCCTCTCCATCAGCCCCCCGCACTGCGGTGACAGGGGGCCGATGGCTGCTATGGCAACCCCAGGCATGGCTAAGCCCTCAGGGTCTACCATGTACGGCTGCATCTCACAGGCGCACTGTCAGTGTGAAATTAACAGTTTCAATGTAGTACAATACAGCATGTATTGTACTACATTGCAACAGGGATCAGACTAGGGTTGCCACCTTTCTCAACAAAAAATACCTGCCAAGTTAAGCCTCACCCCAAAGGGTGGTTGTGGGGGCATGGCTTAACATGGGGTGTTAAGTCACTATTTCATAATGTGGCTCCCAGTTTTAATAGTGCTCCCATTAATGCCCCCCATTAATATGAATGCCTCCATTATCGCCCCCAGGATTAATAATGCCCCCATTAGTGCCCCCAGTAATAGTAATGTCTCGATTAGTGCCCCCCAGAATTAATAATGCCCCCATTAATAGTAATGCCACTATTAGTGCCCCCCAGAATTAATAATTCCTCCATTAGTGCCCCTAGTTAAAGCAATGCCTCCATTAATGCCACCCAGAATTAATAATACCTGTATTATTGCCCCCAACATTAATAATGCCACCATTAGTGCCCCCCCAGAATTAATAATGCCCCTATTATTGTCCCTCTGAATTAACAGTGCTCTGATTAGTGCCCCCAGTAATAGTAATGCCCCCATTAGTGCCCCCCAATATTATGAATGCCCCCACTAGTGCCCCCCAATAATATTAATGCTCCCAGTAGTGTCCCGGAGTAATAGTAAAGCCCCCTTCTCTTCTCTGTGCAAAAAAAACCCCCACCCCATTCATTTGATGGTGCCGCTGTGAACATTCGCTGCTCACTGAAAGCTCAGGGCAGGACCTGTATTCCAGCATTTTGACGTCTCGCAGGTCCTGCTGCTTCCAGTGAGCAGCGAGTGTTCAGCGCTGAACAAGCAAATGGATGAGGTGAGTTGTTTTTTTCTTAACACAAAAGGGGGAGGGTATGGGTGGCGGGAGTTAAAGGCTGTACTAATGAGTGCTCCACAATGAAAAAATGAAAAAAATTGCCGGCATCAGCAGGGGCACTAAAATTCCATCATGGCCAGTGAGATTACGGCCGGGTGGCAACCCTGGATCAGACCCTGACCCTGAAATGTTAAATTGAAAAAAAAAGTTAAAAAAAAAGTGTTTTATAAAAATAAAATAATAAATGTTTACAGTAAAAAAAAAAGTGCCCCTTTTCCTTAAAAAAAATTAGAAACTTCAATAAAAATAGACATATTAGATATCGCAGTGTCCATAACAGCTGGCTCTATAAAAATATCACATGATCTAGCCCCTCAGGTGAATGTTGTAAAAAATATGTATAAAAACTGTGCCAAAACAGATATTTTGGGGTCACCTTGCCTCAAAAAAATGTAATATTGAACTATCAAAAAATCATATTTACCCAAACATTTTACCAATAAAAACATGAACTCTTCCTGTAAAAAACAAGCCCCTACACAATACAATTGGCTTTCAGAAAAAAGAAACACAAAAACTAGATTTTTTCGTAACAACCTGCTCTTTAAAAATAACGCATGTTCTATCCTATTAGGTGAGCACCATAGAAAAAGCAAAAAATAAAAATGGTACCAGAATAGACATTTTTTTTGTTACCTTGCCTTACAAAAAGTGTACCCCAAAATAATACCAATAAAACTGTCACCTTATCTCGTAGTTTGCAAAATGGGGTCCCGTTTTGTGAGTTTCTACTTTAGGGGTGCATCTTGAAATGTGACGTGGCAACTTATAATTATCCCAGTGAAGGGTGGCGCTGAACACCTTCTTCTCTTTCTGATGTGAAAACACTGCATTTTCATGCAGAAACCATTAGTCTGCAGCTCGCTCCCTATAACTGTCACAGCTTCTAACAGTAGATGTGCTGGTGGCAGTTGAGGGATGGAATTGAGCGTGTGCGACCACCTACCTAAGTGATGTTAGAGTGGACAGAGGAATAAGGAAAAGAATAAACAGCAGGTGGTGCTATACATTATACAATTTATTGAATAACCCGGTGGTTATATTACATTTTTAATTACATGCAGAAAAAAATGTAGGATATTTTTAATGGGGCAACCTCTTAAAATAACAAGAGATTATGTACATTAACACTTAGGAACCTTAGAACATTTTTACTTAATTTAGTTTTTTTTTTTCAGGAACCCAAGCAGCAAGACAATATATTTTTGACAGAACTAGACAAGCCTATACTTATGTCACCAATATCCTCTATTGCTCTTTGTTAACCAGTCATCTGCGAAATGTCTGAAGCGCAAGCTTTAAAATAATATATTTGCTTTGCCCACATTCTGCAGGATTCTCAGGAGCTATTTTCTTCAGAAGATTCTGCAGCTTATTAGACTTGTTAGATTTTAGGTCACTAAGTGCGGCTGTGACCTTACGTTTTCAGCTGAGAACAATATAAAGAATAGGATCGGATGCCCTGCTTCTCAAAAGCCTTATACTGTTAGATTAAATTTTAAGGTTTTACATTTTTTTATTTGAGACAGGACACTAATGTATGATCAGAGGAGATTTGGCACCTGCGATCCTCCTGGGTGATGTGCGGCATTGTACCTGGATAAAAATGAAGAGACCAGGGCTCCTTTGTTCTGCTGGTCATAAAGGTCTTGTGGTTTGGATCTTCACAGATTACATTAAATGCTATGGACACCTTTGGACTAAAATTTCTTTTAATGTTAAATTGCTTCCTAAATGCAAATTTTTTTATCTTTCTAACTAGTCTTTATTAAAATTGTCCAATCATTTTGCTTCCACAGTGTGTTCATAAGTCCTTCACCTCGCCCTCTCTCTGTTCTCCCCATCTCTTCTCTCCAGCTGACCTATCTCTGTCACGGGTAGTATGTAGGAGGAAAGACAACTGAACCATTCCCACAGCAAAACAACAGCAGACTAGGCCCCAAATCTAGGGAACAGGGAGGTCACCACCTAGCAATCCCTGATACTCTCCCTAACTGCTGACAGCATGTGCAAATCTAAATAGTAGATATGCACATACAGAGGAACCTAAGACTGTTGAAACACTACACCAAACCCTGAGTTTAGGGAACAGGAAAAGAGGCAACCAGCTCCTTTCACACTGAAGGAGTTAGTGTCTCTCTGAGGCCTAGTCAGAACAAACACACCTGGAAAAGGGGAAAGAGCACTCCACAGAGGAAATATCAGCCGCAGGGTAACAAGTGAGAGGCGGAACATAGATAGAGCCTCCTAACTAGATAATAAGCAGCATCTGCAAAGGGGAACAAGAGAGATCTGTCAGATAGACTCCTGAGCCTTCCGTCTATCTGAACTTCTAAGAACTCTCCCAGGGCCGGTGGTGACAATCTCTTGGGACAACTATCAAACACTTGTCGGTCAAACATGACTAAATTAGGGTCCAGTAGACATAGATCTAGATGTAATGTGTATGGTAGATTTATTGTTAGTGATAGCAACAGGAGGCTGTCCACAGCAGATGCCTGTGAAGGAGGGGGCATCCAAGGAGGGCAGATTGCATTGGCTGTAGATATGGAGGAAATCACTCACATGGCAGTTTGTAGGGGAAAGACAGCAACATCCTGGGCACACAGATCCAGAATGTATTACAGGGAGGATACATCTACATGAGAAAGGCCTGACACTAGGGACAGGCTGAAAATTGGTTATCAGGGAGTCTGAAAATGAATGAAGGAATAAAGATTGCAGTCTGAAACTTTTTTATTTATTTGAGGTGACTACTAATATATAAAAATCATTCCTTGCAAATTCAAAGTGGTTCATAAGTGTTTATCCTTTGTTTAACATGTTTAGAAGTGATGCAGAAGATGGATGCCAGATATTTTATGAATGGGTGGCCTGCGAAGATAAAGTTATGTTGGACAAGTGAGTCAGCAGCAACCCTGGCACACATCTCAAGCTCATTATCTTCAGCGGTGCTCTATGTATGCTGAACGTCTATGAAGAAAACCTTGTACTGCAGAACATTTTCTCCATTATAAATTTATGCTGACAACCTGTAAATCTGTCCTCATGAAACAAGTCTATTTCACCACACTCATCTTGTCACTATCCAATAATCAAAAATGACTATTTGACACTTTTCACTCCATCCTCAGTCCTAAAGTCCAGGCGTTTATTACAGACGTCTGTGCTGTTGATCTGGCAATTTATTTCAAAGACAAAATGGACAATATTCAGCACAAAATTATCTCCCAGTCTCCAAGAAGCATTAGTTTCCTTCCCTCCCGCACTTCCTCTTGTTCATTCTCCACATTTGCCCCAATTACAGGAGAAGATGTCACCAGGCCCTATTCTTCTTCTTACGTTACTGTTTGTGCAGTGACCCCAGGAAAGGAGGGCAGAAGAGAGGATAGGAATGAGTATCAAGAATGGTGGTAATAGTTATTACTCACTCTGATGTTCCCTGGGCCTTGCAGTGATGAGATGGATGCACCTTTCTTCCCTTCAGGGCATATCTTAATCTTGAGGTTCTCCTGCCTGATGGTGGTTTGGAGTACCCTTGATGCTGAGGAATTGTGAGGTGCAAGGCAGGGTCCCCTGCAGTTGGAGGCAATGATGAGACAGTTTCACAGTAAAACAGTTTTTTTTTTTAAAAAGTTCAAGCACATCAATAGCAGTTCTGAGCATGCATGGACTGGCAGATTTTACACAATGCATTTTCCACAGCTCTTGCTGATGCACGACTGCAAAGTTAATACCAAGGTATCGCTTCAAATCAATTTTCCTCACACTGCACTTCTTTAGCTGACTTTAGCACAAGCATCCAGAACTAGGGGTACAACACTTCACACGATGTAACCACTGGGCGTACCCCAATGTCAGACTAAGTGGTGCAGCTTTTGCATAGGTCACTGTACTTACAGTTATAATTTCCACAATGTCCTTATCAGGATGTGGTATTCATCTTACAGCTACCCAGACTGTTTCTAGGCGGTTTCTAATGTATGTTTAGGAACCATAATACTTAAATCTCCTGACTTAAATCACCTAGTGATTTGCACTGGTTGCGCATACAATATAGAATTCAATTAAAACATCTCACTGTCACCCACAAAGCTCTCCACAGTGCTACATTCCCTATATCTCCTACCTTATCTCTGTCCACCACCTTAGTTGTGCTCTGCTAATGATTTACATCTAACACCCACCATAATCTGAACCTCTCACTGCCATCTTCATGACTTCTCTTGAGCTACACCAGTTCTCTGGAATGCCCTACCAATTGGGTAATTCTCAATATCCACAATTTTAGGTGCTCCCTAAAACATATCTTTTTAGGGTGGCATTCACTAATTCAGTTTCTCCATTCACCCAAGTCAACATTGTTTCTTAGAACCCGGGCCCCTTCCTATAACTCTATACTGGCTGTTGGCTGGTTCATGCAACTATAGTGGATATAAAAAGTCTACACACCCCTGTTTTCTGTGATGTAAAAAAAATGAGACAAAGATAAATCATTTTAGAACTTTTTCCACCTTTAATGTGACCTATAAACTGTACCACTCAATTGTACAACAAACTGAAATCTTTTAGGTGGAGGGAAGAAAACAAAAAAAATAAAAAATAATGTGGTTGCATAAGTTTGCACACCTAAAAGTGGATGTAGCTGTGTTCAGAATTAAGCAATCACATTCAAAATCATGTTAAGTAGGAGTCAGCATACACCTGCCATCATTTACATTGCCTCTGATTAACCCCAAATAAAGTTCAGCTGCTCTAGTTGGTCTTTCCTGAAATTTTCTTAGTCGCAAAAGCCGTGGTCCACAGAGAGCTTCCAAAGCATCAGAGGGATCTGATTGTTAAAAGGTATCAGTCAGGAGAAGGGGACAAAAGAATTTCCAAGGCATTAGATATACCATGGAACACACTGAAGACAGTCATCATCAAGTGGAGAAAATATGGCACAACAGTGACATTGCTAAGAACTGGACGTCCCTCCAAAATTGAGGAAAAGTCAAGAAGAAAACTGGTCTGGGAGGTTACCAAGAGGCCTACAGCAAAATTAAAGGAGTTGCACGAATATCCGGCAAGTACTGGCTGTGTGGTACATGTGACAACAATCTCCCGTATTCTTCATATGTCTGGGCTATGGGGTAGAGTGGCAAGACAAAAGCCTTTTCTTATGAAGAAAAACATCCAAGCCAGGCTAAAATTTGCAAAACCACATTTGAAGTCTCCCAAAAGCATGTGGGAAAAGGTGTTATGGTCTGATGAAACCAAGGTTTAACTTTTTGGCCATAATTCCAAAAGATATGTTTGGCACAAAAACAACACTGCACATCACCAGAAGAACCCCATCCCCACAGTGAAGCATGGTGGCGGCAGCATCATGCTGCGGGGCTGTTTTTCTTCAGCTGGAACTGGGGCCTTAGTTACGATAGAGGGAATTATGAATAGTTCCAAATACCAGTCAATATCGGCACAAAACCTTCAGGCTTCTGCTAGAAAGCTGAACATGAAGAGGAACTTCATCTTTCAGAATGACAACAACCCAAAGCATACATCCAAATCAACAAAGGAATGGCTTCACCAGAAGAAGATTAAAGTTTTGGAATGGACCAGCCAGAGCCCAGAACATCTGTGGGGTGATCTGAAGAGGGCTATGCACAGGAGATGCCCTCGCAATCGGACAGATTTGGAGTGCTTTTACAAAGAAGAGTGGGCAAATCTTGCCAAGTCAAAATGTGCCATGCTGATAGACTCATACCCAAAAAGACCGAGTGTTATAATAAAATCAAAAGGTGCTTCAACAAAGTATTAGTTTAAGGGTGTGCACACTTATGCAACAATAATATTTTATTTTTATGTATTTTTTCTTCCCTCTACCTAAAATATTTCAGTTTGTTTTTCAATTGAGTTGTACAGTTTATAGGTCACATTAAAGGTGGAAAAAGTTTTGAAATGATTTATCTTTGTCTCATTTTTTCACAGCACAGAAACCTGACATTTTAACAGGGATGTGTAGACTTTTTATATCCACCGTATATATGGTCTCCCCTATTTAGTTAAAATGGCTGCACCATTGAACAAAACAAAAAGTTCTTTATACCTTTCTTGTCACCCCTACTTCTTCATAGATTGTAAGCTATTTCAAGCGGGACCCTCACTCCTGTTGTCTGAATGGTTGATCAGGTTGCTTCGTTGTATTGTCTGATTTTGCTTGTACATGTACAGTCCCTATGATTGGAAAGGGTTGCAGAATATGTTGGCACTATACAAATAAAGATGATTCTTACTATGATTATTAAGAGGTGAAGCAATTTATTAACTAAACTGAAGATGTATACTGTGGTTGCCTTTCTGCATTTCTGCTATATGCCTCTCATATACTTAGATCTGAGGATAGGGGGCTTTTTTATATGACAACACTCTGATCCTGTGTTATGATGTGCAAATAAAAAAAAAGAAATGAGTTTTCATAACCAGTTGACCTATTTTAGGGTCAATATTCCTATGAGTTCCTGGCACCATCATAGTCAGAAGCTACTCTCTCAGTTCTGAAAGCTGCACTGCAAACATATGCCAAAATGCTCTCCTGAGGACCAATATCTGGGCTGTGAAGGGTCTTTTATAGATTACATAAACACAAGGTTAATGCACTGTATGTTTAATTAAAGTATATTTTTAAAAAAAAGTACAAGAAAAGGAGTTTTTCTCCCTCCTTAATGAATGAACCTCATTAGCGTCAGTAATACCAACAGAATGGAAATTAGCAATAGTAATGGAGAAAACCACAAGGGCTTTTGTCTTGCTGTCAGTCAAGTGCACCTTTCTGCACTTTCCAGACCAGTGCACCATGCCCTATCAATGTCAATTAGATGTCACCATCTCCAAGAAATGTAATCTGTACTCCGAGTAAAATAAATAGGCAGCCCACACAGGAATGTCGCCCGTGAGCATTATTTATCCTGACACTGAGCGACAATATTTGCGGGCTGGGTTTGGGTAATCTATTTCAGCATCTTAATCTGTCTCTCGTGACCCAGATATAGGTTAACCTTACCCTGTTCTTGCATTTCACCTTAACTAAATGCAACATGAGGTGAAATACGCTTGAATGATGTTACAAGGAGCTGCGGGGTAAATTGGTTCTAAGCAAACGAATGTCTACCGTATTGTATATGCATACCGTGAAGAAGGAAAACATATTGTGCAGCCGGAAACACAAGAACAGTTTACCCACGATGACTTCTAAGAACAAATCCTTTAGGATATGTTCACACGGGGCATATACGCTGCAGACTTTACAACGTGGAATTGCAGGTGGGAAATCGGCAGAAGCAGCCTGTCAATCTATTCTGCAGATTTTCACCATGAATTTGTGTAGTACCCCAGAGCGGGCACTACCATTCCTACACCCTGCTACTGTCTCTAATGGCTAATGAATGATGTCATCTGTGTACTGGATTCCAGGTCCTCTGATATTGTGCCTTTAGTAACATTGCTAAGTCCCCGTTATGTATTGTATTGTGCCTGGTTGACACCGGATGGCAGTGTATCTGGCAAAAAGCATTTTTTTGCATCAACCATTAGATAGGATGGAACTTACCAAGGGAGGGGTTGCAAGAAACTATAGTCAGGAGTTAAGTTCTAGAGTCCGAAGGGACCAGACATGGAGCAGTGAGTCTTCCAGGGGAAACAGCTTGCAAAGCACCCTGACTCCTTGGACTGATTATTACTAAGGGGTCAACGGCCAAAGGCACCCCACTTAAAGGTACCAGAACCATCATAAAGTCCAGCTACCAGAACGAAGCCAGAGTTTAGCACACCAGAGGAAGATCAAGCAAGGTATCCAAGTTTGCCTGCCGGCTTACCCCAAAACCTGCCGGAGCCGAAAGAAGGACCAAGTATAGTCTGGATGCAAGTTTATTGAAGTAAGGCTTCATTTACACGACCGTGTGTGTTTTGCGGATCCACAAACCACAGATCCGCAAAACATGGAAGCTGCTCTGTGTGCCTTCCGCAATTCGCTGAACGGAATGGGCGGCCCATTATAGAGATGCCTATTCTTGTCCGCAAAACGGACAAGAATAGGACATGGTCTATTTTTTGGCGGGGCCACGGAACGGAGCAACGGATGCGGACAGCACACGGAGTGCTGTCCACAACTTTTGTGGTCCCATTGAAGTATGGGGCTTGGATGCGGACCAAACATACGGTCGTGCATGAGGCCTAAAGCTGTTGAACTTTTATCAGGTTTGGACTCTTACTCCACCAACTATCACTCTCCCCTTTATTGCTGCGGAGCCTAACCCTGGGGAGCGACGGTATCCAGGTAGGAGCACTGTTAAACACAAAACTAATAAGGCCACATCACCACTTGGAATTCCTAAAACCTGAGACACGATCGGCCCTCAAGGGGCGGCACTCTGCATTTCACCCTCTGCAATAGGACGACATCTACAACAAATCTATATGTAACTCATGCAGATTTTTCCACAGATTTTTAGCCACTGCCAGTCCAATTTACGCCCCAGGTGGACGTGCGACCCTTTAGGCCTTGGCTACACTGTGACTGTTCATAGCACATACAAGACTGCATACAACCTAATGTATTCCTTTGGACCGCAGCTGTCCTTCGATTGTTAAAATCGATCAGTAACGCTACAAAAAAGTTGCAGTGTAGCCATAGCCTTAAAATTATATTCTCTGCCCAGTGCAAGACATGCCAAAATTGCTTATATCTCTTAAATTCATTTAATGTGTTTAGAAAAAAAAGTCTAAAAGAGTGTTGTCTTTGATGATCTGTAGAGTAAGTGCTTTTACATGTAGAGATGATCTGGCAGATGATCGCGGTGACAGTCACTGGGATGTATTCACATGCAGCAATCACCTCCGCTGTATGGGGACAAGACAACTAAACCATGTCTGTTGAAATCGCAATCCAATTAATTCAAGTTATATTAATCGCATTGCGATTACAACTTAACAGTGCTATCCTACATATTAGGCTAGAATTAACTTGAATATGGAATATAGCAGCAGTGCTAAGTAGAAATGCGTAATGCGATTACTTCAAGTTATATTAATTGCATTGCGATTTTAACTTTGAGCTGGGTTTATAATGGGTCAGCTTGCTAGAATTAACAAAGTTAACGAATATGGAATATAGCAGCAGTGCTAAGTAGAAATCGCAATGCGATTAATATAACTTGGAGCAATCGTATTGCTATTTCTACTTAGCACTGCTGCTATATTCCATATTCCTTAATTCTAGCCTAATATGTAAGATAGCAGTGCACTGCTAAGTTGTAATCATAATGCGATTAATATAACTTAATTAATTGCATTGCGATTTCAACGTCAATTCTCAAATCCGACAGTACATTTTAGTATATGGAGACGTTCCCATGGTGATGGGGACGCTCCATGAAGCATGGAAGTCGGCAGAAGCAGCAACAGGCACTGACTGGAGCAGCCAGGAAGCCAGGAATCCTCAGGACAGGTAAGAACTACTTTTGGGAAGTTGGAAAGAAAAAAACAAAAAAAAAAAACGAATATTTGAAATAAGCGAATTTATAGCGCTATATTCGAAATATTCGCGAGTGCGAAGTGCCGATATTCGCTAAAAAATTCGCTATTCGAATATTTGCGCTCAACACTAGACATAGCTGGAGCCACCACTTGTCCCCATAGAAAAGCATAATCTGCTGCACAGGAAAGATGATTTTTGGTGTCGGCAGAACGACACGTTTACCCGATGAATGAGCGTTTGGACGTTCATTGGGTGATTGTCAGAACCGGTCACACAGGCAGATTATCGTGATTGGGCGGTTATACCAGGCATGTCCAAACTGCGGCCCTCCATCTGTTGCAAAACTACAACTCCCAGCATGCCTGGATAGCCTACAACTATTAGGGCATGCTGGGAGTTGTAGTTTTGCAACAGCTGGAGGGCCGCAGTTTGGACATGCCTGGGTTATACAAACGTTTATCCCTGTTAATCTGCAGATCATCTCTTTACGTGTAAAAGGACACTAAAGGGTGCTTTACACCGCCTGATGGTCAGGCAGATTATCACTAACTAGTGTTCGTACGAATGCTCGTTAGCAATAATCTGTCGGTGAAAAGGTTCCACCGATTACCCGCAGAACGGGTAATAGTATCCTTGGATCAGACACCTAAATCATTGTTTACCGCCAGCAGTGTGGATGAAGGACCTTTGGTGACGTCACAGGATCACATGGGTCACATGGTCCACTCAAATGCTTCTATGATTGGACCATGTGACCCTGTGACGTCACCACAGGTCTGAAGCAAACAATCATCAAGAGAGAAGGCGTTCTGGGGCTCTGCGCGTACAATGGGAGAAGGTAAGTTAACTCTTTATTATTTTTAACCCTCTATAGCCCGAGGAACATTGCATTCTGTAATTAGAATGCGATTATTTTCCCTTATAACTATGTTATAAAGGAAAATAATAACGATCGAGTCCCCATCCCGATAGTATCCTAGCAACCATGCGGAAAATCGCAGCGCATCCGCACATGATTGCCGGATGATTGCGATTTTCCCGCATCCCCATTCACTTCTATGGGGCCTGCGTTGCGTGAAAATCGCAGAATATAGAACATGCTGCAATTTTCACGCAGCGCCAAAAGTGATGCGTGAAAATCACCGCTCATGTGCACAGCACCATAGAAGTGAATGGGTCCGGATTCAGTGCGGGTGCAATGCGTTCACTTCACGCATTGCACCCGCGTGAAGACTTACGCCCGTGTGAAAGGGCCTTAGAAAAAGATCTATTTACTCCTAAACTATCAAATTACCAAAAACTAGGAGACTGATGAATGGGAGTATGGCTGCGGGATCAGGTAACACTAATTTTAGAACTTTGAAAATGCTTAGATCTGCATACGAGCTTCAGACTCAAAACGATATAAAGCTTTTGTAAAGTTGATTTTATAAATTTTAGATGCCTTGTAGGGTTATCTCAGTTTAATGCTCAGTTTTATGTAATACCTTTCACTTAGTGATCCATTTTATTCTGGAGCAGTTGAGTGCACCAAGGATGGACCCAAGCCACTCTGTGCACCCTTGCCCCTCCTGCTTTCTTTGCCAGGCCCTCCTTGTCCCTCTTGCTTGACAAGGCCAGGCAATATTATCTTTGAAAGAATCTGGTCCTGTCAATCAAGAAGGAGATGTACAGTACCCCAGAGGACAACTGCAAAGGTTTAATTATTGCTAAAAGAGTTAATTTAATGTTGCCAAGTTAAATGTTGATTTACTGTTAAAGCACCCACTTCTTTATGCACCGTGTGATCCTAACAGCAATGGATGGTAAAATATAGGGTTAATATAGGCAAACTAGTTAGGTTGCCAGGGTGATGGGCTGGGTCTACCCCCTGGTTAGCGAATCTAGACTGAGCAGAACTACAGGAAGGATGTGTATGAGAGAATTTCTACAGACCCAAGTCCAGAGAACCTCTGAGACTACAGCTACCAAAAGAGCAACTCTACTACCAGAGTTCCCCTAAAGGAAAGAGATGATACTTTCTATAAGGTCCAGAACCATGCACTCCCTGCAAGATAATGTCAGTAAGGTATTTACTCATTTATAGAGACTTTACTGCTGTGGAAAAGGTACATTGCCTCTGGCACCTACCACTCTTTGGGATTGATTGGCCATCGTGTCTAAGATCGGCACCCCTCAGCCTGGGAATTGCAGAAGGAACGACCTGATGGAACGCAGGCAATATATCTAAAAGGGAACATGACATCAGGGAAAATGAGATAAATCAAACCTATAAATGGCCCAGCAGATATACTGATCACATGATTACAAACAACAAATCCCACAATAACTAGTGCTCAAAACGCCATAACTGATTTAAAAAAAAGATTAAAAATGTACATAATTCTTTCTTATATAAAAATATATATAAAGTGCAGGCAATAATAAAGTGACTACAGTGAAATCAATATGCCCCTATTTTATGAAAGCAATTGTACATAAAAATTATATAGCATATACATAATTATTTCTTATAAAAAAGTATAAAGTGACAATAGTGCAATCAATAATCTCTAGTGCTATACTATTAGCCCCAATTAAGTAAAAAAGTGTTTGCGTAAGTGCACCCCCCCCCCCCCCCCAAAAAAAAAAAAATGGGGGGAAACCTAGGCAAACTATCATACAGTACTTGCCCACAAAATAAAACTATCTAAAAAATTACCCCTTGAAAAGGATGTGGTCTCACCCCCCGGGAGCCACAAAAAGGTTGCGCCCGGTGGGTGAAACCCATCCAAAACAATAAATCCACTAGTAAACCCATTCATCTAAATCATAATAGACTGTACTTAAACAACACTAGAGATTATTGATCGGCACCTAAGACTTTTTTATAAGAAAGAATTATGTATATGCTATATAATTTTCATGTACAATTGCTTTTACAATATAGGGGCATATTGATTGCACTGTAGTCACTTTATTATTGTTTGCACTTTATATATATTTTTATATAAGAAAGAATTATGCGCATATGGTTGATTTTATGCACATTTTTTAGCTTTTTTTTATCAATTATGGCGTTTTGAGCACTAGTTATTGTGGGATTTGTAATCATGTGATCAGTATATCTGCTGGGCCATTTATAGGTTTGATTTATCTGGTTTCCCTGATGTTCTGTCCCCCTTTAGATATATCGCCTGGGTCCCATTGGGTCGCTATCCGACACATGCGCTGTCCCGTATGTCGTCATCACGTGCGCAGTGCATCCGCAGTGGTGCGGCAGGGACGCGCTGAGGGATCGAGTCGGCCATCATGGCGGTTTCGCGGCTGCATAGATGGAAACGCAGGTGATTATATTTATTATTATCAGGTATACTCCCATTGCATTCCCTATATATACCCTGTACGGTCTATATCTATTGCCTCCTGACGAAGCCTTGAGGGTGAAACGGGCGTCGAGGTACTTGTGCGCATTGCTAATTACAAGTGAACCATGTCACAGGGTACGTCTGTTTTACTATAATGCGCATTATATGTAAACTTTTGGTATATTTTATTCTTTTGCAGTGCTGCTGTACGAATTATATATTTTTTTTGCCAGTGTAGTCTGCACGGCAGTTATTATTATTTGTGATATTTTAGACATCTACAGTCGTGGCCAAAAGTTTTGAGAATGACACAAATATTAGTTTTTACAAAGTTTGCTGCTAAACTGCTTTTAGATCTTTGTTTCAGTTGTTTCTGTGATGTAGTGAAATATAATTACACGCACTTCATACGTTTCAAAGGCTTTTATCGACAATTACATGGCTTTTGTGCAAAGAGTCAGTATTTGCAGTGTTGGCCCTTCTTTTTCAGGACCTCTGCAATTCGACTGGGCATGCTCTCAATCAACTTCTGGGCCAATTCCTGACTGATAGCAACCCATTCTTTCATAATCACTTCTTGGAGTTTGTCAGAATTAGTGGGTTTTTGTTTGTCCACCCGCCTCTTGAAGATTGACCACAAGTTCTTAATGGGATTAACATCTGGGGAGTTTCTAGGCAATGGACCCAAAATGTCAACGTTTTGGTCCCTGAGCCACTTAGTTATCACTTTTGCCTTATGGCACGGTGCTCCAACGTGCTGGAAAATGCATTGTTCTTCACCAAACTGTTGTTGTTGGATTGTTGGAAGAAGTTGCTGTTGGAGGGTGTTTTGGTACCATTCTTTATTAATGGCTGTGTTTTGGGGCAAAATTGTGAGTGAGCCCACTTCCTTGGATGAGAAGCAACCCCACACATGAATGGTCTCAGGATGCTTTACTGTTGGCATGACACAGGACTGATGGTAGCGCTCACCTTTTCTTCTCTGGACAAGCCTTTTTCTAGATGCCCCAAACAATCAGAAAGAGGCTTCATCGGAGAATATGACTTTGCCCCAGTCCCCAGCAGTCCATTCACCATACTTTCTGCAGAAGATCAATCTATCCCTGATGTTTTTTTTTTTGAGAGAAGTGGCTTCTTTGCTGCCCTTCTTGACACCAGGCCATCTTCCAAAAGTCTTCGTCTCACTGTGCGCTCACACCTGCCTGCTGCCATTCTTGAGCAAGCTCTGCACTGGTGGCACTCCGATCCCGCAGCTGAATCCTCTTTAGGAGACGATCCTGGCGCTTGCTGGACTGATTTCTTGGACGCCCTGAAGCCTTCTTAACAAGAATTGAACCTCTTTCCTTGAAGTTCTTGATGATCCTATAAATTGTTGATTGAGGTGCAATCTTAGTAGCCACAATATCCTTTCCTGTGAAGCCATTTTTATGCAACGCAATGATGGCTGCACGCGTTTCTTTGCAGGTCACCATGGTTAACAATGGAAGAACAATGATTTCAAGCATCACCCTCCTTTTAACATGTCAAGTCTGCCATTTTAACCCAATCAGCCTGACATTATGATCTCCAGCCTTGTGCTCGTCAACATTCTCACCTGAGTTAAAAAGACGATTACTGAACTGATCTCAGCAGGTACTTTAATGACAGCAATGAAATGCAGTTGAAAGGTTTTTTTGCGATTAAGTTAATTTGCATGGCAAAGAAGGACTATGCAATTCATCTGATCAATCTTCATAACATTCTGGAGTATATGCAAATTGCTATTATAAAAACTTAAGCAGCAACTTTTCCAAATTCCAGTATTTATGTAGTTCTCAAAACTTTTGGCCACGACTGTACATGTAATGTGGTGTCTTGTTCAGCGACACTGCCAATGCAATATTGTGCCTAACTGACCTACCTGGGGGCCTATGGGGCAATCTTGTTATGTAATCACTGAACATATTGATGTTCTTGTACGATCTGTTGGTGATTGTTGAAGATTTTATATTTCATCACCTTGGTAATGATATGCTCAGTAGTGCCATTTATTTCCATCGTATATCTTGTAGACGTGGATCACTATATTGGGGATACCGCCCCTTGCAATGTTCTCTTTATCAATATCCATCTTGCCTTTTTCTTTAGAATAATCTATTTTTTTTATATTTATCAATCAATAAAGATTGCTATATATTTTTTGTACATTTGGAGTCCCACAGCTTTCTTTGTAGCAGCACTTCCTGGTCATGTGAACTGTCCGGCGTCACATGACTGATGACATCTGCGCACCATTGATGGGCTGAAGCTTCCTGAACTCGTTGTCCTGACAACTGAATGCCGTTGGCTATGCCTGCTGAGGAGCGTGCCGTCGGCAGAACGTGACACATCCCCCTCCTACAAGGAGGGGAGGAACAGGATGGTTAGCCCTGTTCTTAACAACTTTTGCCAACCATACAGTAACCTCCTCTGCTGCAACATACGGCCAGGGGCGGACTGGGAACTTAAAGTAGCCCTGGAAAAAATACTAAAAGTGGCCCTGTTTTGTAGTTGGGTCCAAATTGATGGAAGGCAGGGCCAACACAAGTAGGCAAGGCCAGAAAAGCCATATTGTGCCACATTATGCCACCTCAAGAGAGAAAAATACCACAGTCCATCACATTATACTGCCGCAAGCAGTACAAAATATATCCCCAAAAAAGTCCACTGGACGGCCGTGAGGAGAACTCAGGCGGCTCCTTGGGCATCAGCCCACCGGGAAATTTCCCTGTAAGGTCTATGGCCAATACGCCCCTGCATACGGCCAATGCATAAAATACATAACATTACCATACATAACTCTATGTTATTGCAGATACCCCCAGGTCTTGGGTACTGAACATGCAGTTTTGGAACCTAAAATCGGGAGTAAATCATAAAAGGAGAGAAATTATATAGGACAGATATGACTTCTCTATTTTGAATTCCCTCTTGGCTTTGGTTTCCAGAGTGAACCAGCCAACTCTCCACAGAGCAGAGGCCAGAGTCACTGTATATTCCACAGACTTACCAGCAGTGATAAGATTAATACAAATGTAATGTACAGTAAGTACCACTCGTACACCATCTTTCCACTTTTCAATTTATTCTTAAAAGCCACCATAGGAAGCATAAATCCCTTTGGGCACCACATGACTCTCTCCGTTATTTTAATCTCTTATCAGAGTGTCCCTTTCAAATCTTGCAATTACCTCAAATCCTTCGTCTGACCTCCGAGATTCTTCACAACCTCTCACCCACCAAGAAAACCAATTTAATTACCAATTTAGTTCTCACTGCGCTCATCTGGTCTTCTACAGAGACGCTGTCCTGCATAATGCACTTTTCCTGTGCCGCTCCCAGTCTCTGGAACTTACCACCTCCCGACATTTTGTATTATTCCTTGTTAAGCTGCATTTCTTAACATAATGTGACGCCTTCTCCTGCACCTTCATGGTCTTTGTGGAGATATGACAATGATTATCACTTCTGTTTCTGTTTCCAATAGACTTTATTGTATTGGAAACTGTGTCTTCAAAATGAGGTTTGCAGCAGATGAAGAATGCTTTGCCTTGGTGTGCCCACGTATATTACCAGCCACAGTGTTCCCTGGGTATAGCGCTAGTCCCAATGTGTATCTATAGAGTGCCAACCACAGGTTTGCCCTATATAGTGTAATCCACTGGGAGACTCCATCTATTCTCAGCCACAATTCCCTGCCCCCCATAGAGTGCCAGTCAAGATGTCTCCCATACAATGCATTCACAGTGTGCCCGCATACAAGGTCAGCCACTCTGTGCCTCCATATATTACATTCCTAGCCACATTGTACCCCCTTTATAATGCCTGGCATTGTGTCCCCCCTAACATTGCCAGCCACAGTGGGCCCTGATACAAAATGACAACCATAACGTAACCTCATACAGTGCAAGCAAACATACTGTATGTACCCAAAAAGTGCTAGCCGTACAGGGGCGTAGCTAAAGGCTCATGGGCCCTGGTGCAAGAGTTCAGCTTGGGCCTCCTTCCCTTAGTTCTTTGTGGTAAGGGGCAGGGGTGCACCTAGCCTTTCTGCTGCCTAAGGCAAAAATTGAAATGACACCCCTCATGCCAAATTCTTGACCTAACCCATTCCATTCAGCCAAAGGTGTAACTTGAAGATTGTGGGCCCCAGTGCCCAGTCTTTGGGCCCCCTCAGGCTACTGGCTCGGTAGTGACTGCTACCTCTGCACCCCCTATAGCTATGCCCCTATAGCCGTAGTCTGCTCCACGTACATTTCAAGCCATGGGCTGTCCCCTATAGCGTCAGCTATCTTGTGGCACCATTAAATTGCCAGACATGGTGCCCCCGTACAGTGCCATCCATGATGTACCCCTTTGTACAGTGCATCAAAGCATACCCCTCCATATAATGCCAACTACAGTATTTAGTAGTTCCAGCTACAGTGTAGTCCTCACTGTAGTGACAGTCACAATGCCTTGTGTGCCTCCCCATATCCAATGCTTTTAACACTGGCCCATTTTTTCCAGCGTGGTTGCAGCTGTGCCAGTTTTATAAGCTCCGACAGTGAAGAAAATCGTGGCTGCACAGAGGATGCGGTTATGGTGTTTTACGGTACGTGTTTTCTTGGGTTAAGTTATAATAAGTGTTACTTCTATAGCTACAAACACAGAAATTTCTACCTCATTTTATACTGGGGACAGATCTCCAGCCAAAATTAAGGAAGAAAGTTTAAGTCTCCAAATAATTTACTAGTGTCATTATTGTCCATTAATACTGCAATACTCATTTATTTTACATTAGAAATCCGCGGCTTCAATTTAACATTAGTGAAGTTAAATTATGAAAACCCCAAGAAAAATGTCTGCTTATAGCGGCGCTGGCAGAACTCCTCCCCTCGCCGCCTGTGTCGGGAAACCTCCTGTTCTACCTCTATGTATAGCAAATTTAATTAGAGATTTATTTGCATTTAAATTCCTTGCTGACGGCCACAAATCACACAAATATTTATGATTGTTTAATAATTACAAATGATGGGACTGTGCAGCATGGAATACAACTAGCTGGGCACTGGAGCCGCCAGGGGTGCACCGATTCCTTTCTGCTGCCTGAGGAGAAAACCCAAAAGGCTCTCTTCCCTCCCCAATACCAATTTCTTAACCTTACCCCTTCCCTTCAGTCCATAGCCCTTCAGCTGCTCCTCTCTTGCCCCTACCTGGGGCTTCCTGAGGCGATCGCCTCACCTCATTGTTGCTGCAACTCTGTTGCTGCACCCCTAGGAGCCGCACAATAGAATTATAGAGCATCACAATAATACAGATGCAACTCCAAGGAGCACGACCCTCTTCATTTTTACCACCTGTTACAACAAGCAGCTGGATAACATCATCAGGAAGCCCCTGAAGTAATGCAACTGTGTCCTCCAGGACTTCTTCTCAGACACTTCGCCCTGCTACACACCTGGTACAGTCCAATCATAGAACTGTGCATAACATCCCCCAGGGGGCACAGGCCATTAAAGGTCCCGCAGAAGACAACCCGATCTGATGCTGACTTGAGAATAGTCTGACAAGTTCAACTTCTGCTTACCAAGGACAGAAGTTGTCAGACTAAGCTGATTTGTTTTTATGAGGAGGTGAGTAGTAGCCTGGACAGAGGGGCGGCTGTGGATGTTTCTGGATTTTGCAAAGGCTTTTGATACTGTCCCTCATAGACGTTTAATAGGTAAAGTAAGGTCTATAGGCTTGGAAAGTATAGTCTGTAATTGGATTGAAAACTGGCAGATGGACTGTGTCCAGTAAGTTGTGGATAATGATTCCTATTCAGAATGGTCCCAGGTTATAAGTGGTGTATCCCAAGGTTCAGTGCTGGGCCCTTTATTATTTAATTTATTTATTAATGATATCAAGGACAGAATTAATAGCACCATTTCTATTTCTGCAGATGACACTAAGCTATGTAGTACTGTGCAGTCTATGGAAGATGTCCATAAACTACAAGCTGACTTGAACACTCTAAGTGATTGGGCATCAACTTGGCAAATGAGGTTCAATGTGGATAAATGTAAATTTATGCATTTTGGTAGTAATAATCTCCGCGCTTCATATGTCCTAGGGGATGTAACACTGGGGGAGTCACTTATAGAGAAGGATTTGGGTGTCCTTGTAGATGTTAGATTGAATAACAGCATACAATGTCAATCAGCTGCTTCTCAGGATACTGAGATACTGTCATGCATTAAACGAGGCATGGACTCGCGGTGCAGGGATGTAATTTTACCACTTTACAAAGCGTTGGTGCGGCCTCATCTGGAATATGCAGTTTAGTTCTGGGCACCAGTCCATAGAAAGGACGCTCTGGAGCTGGAAAAAGTACAGAGGAGAGCGACTAACCTGATAAGGGGCATGGAGGGTCTTAGTTATGAAAAAAATTAAAATAATTCAATTAATTTAGTCTTGAGAAGAGATGTCTAAGGGAGTACATGATTAACCTATACAGATATATAAATGGGGAATACAAAAAATACGGTGAAAAACTGTTCCATGTAAAATGCCCACAACCGACCGAAGAAGAAAAAGTTCCGTCTCCAGAAGCGTCAAAGGACTCAAAGCTTCTTTACTGTAAGAACTGTGAATCTGTGGAATAGACTTCCTCAGGACGTGGTCACAGCAGGAATAGTGGACAGTTTTAAAAAAGGGTTTAGATGAATTCTT
The DNA here is from genome assembly GCA_033119425.1 of Bufotes viridis. Lineage (NCBI taxonomy): Eukaryota > Metazoa > Chordata > Amphibia > Anura > Bufonidae > Bufotes > Bufotes viridis. The sequence goes on from CM065591.1 coordinate 470,581,402, forward strand.
GAAAGTAAATGTCATTAATGTGTAATGTAATGTGTAGAAATCTGAGTCTCACTTCCTTTGTTTGCGTCCCCATCTATCCCTTGGTTGAACTTGATGGACTTATGTCTTTTTTTAACCGTATTAATTATGTAACTATGTCCCTAGGGCCTGTTTTTTATTGGTTGATTCACATATAACCTTCTTAGATCTTATTGATATGTCTTGATTGGTAAGTTTGTGATCTCTCCTGAAACCTCCACCATCAGCAGAATGAAGAGACTACAACGTGTGAAAAAATGCCAGACATAGGACCACATATGGACATTGTGCTGCAGCTCAGCCCTATATAAGTGGTCGAAACCTTACGTATTGATGGAAATTCCAGAATACCCATTTCAACATGTATGATTTGAGCTTATAGTGAAAATGCTAATGACATAGCATTCGGGGGGCACAGGGAGATGAGAACAGCACTGCACTGGCTTTACTCACCTTTTCCTGGTCTTCTCCTGGCCTCTCTCTGTGTCCTGACACGTACAGTGTAGGCACGCACTATGACCTGACGCTGTGCACTGTCAGGTCACAGTACAGAGTGGCGGGAAGAAGACCAGGGAGGGTAAGTGAGAAGTATTTTTTATAATTTTACTATTCTATATAGAGATCATGGATTGTCCCTTGCTTTAATTATACAAGGCCTACAGACCTAATTTCCTGTGGAATGCAGTACTCCTAATTACAAGCATATTTCACACCCTGCCAGTTGGTGACATCACAGATGGGGGTAGACAAGTATCACTTGGAAACACAATAGCACCTTCCTCCTGTAACAAAAGGCTATTTAAAATCACATCTCACATACAATGACAGCAAACTCTGACAAGTCATTCAACTTGTTAGCATTTAGATTAACCTTGGCCAATATGTAAAATAAGGCTACATGCACACGACAGTGAAAAAAAACGTCCGTTAAAAACGGACACACTGTCAGTTTTTCATGGCCATTTTGCATCAGTGTGTGCATCCATTTTCTGGCCATGTGTCCGTTTTTAATGTACATTTTGCATCCGTTTTGCATCAGTTTTTCATGTCCGTGAAAAACGGACATGAAAAATGGATTAATTTGATTGGCAGTTATTTCTAGACCCATCCTTCTGACTGCCATGATCTGTGGGAGACAGTGTCATGGGGGATCTGTGGGCGACACTGTTATAGACGGGATCTGTGGGTGACAATGTTATGGAGGGGATCTGTGGGTGACACTGTTATGGGGTGAATTTTCCATTTTAATCCATTTTTTCCAGTAACAAAGCTAGGGTTAACAGTAAAACAAAACTCAATATTTATTGCCCCGATTCTGTAGTTTGCAGAAACACCCCATATGTGGTTGTAAACTGGTGTATGGCCAAACGGCAGGGCGTAGAAGGAAAGGAACGCCATATGGTTATTGGAAGGTGTATTTTGCTGGACTGGTTTTTTGACACCATGTCCCACTTTTTTGGAGTTTCTACTTTGGAGTTTTTGGCGTTCCCTTTCCTTCTACGCCCTGCCGTTTGGCCATACAGCAGTTTACGACCACATATGGGGTGTTTCTGCAAACTAGAGAATCAGGGCAACCCATATTGAGTTTTGTTTGGCTGTTAACCCTTGCTTTGTTACTGGAAAAATGGATTAAAATGGAAAATTTGCAAAAAAATAGCTGTTTTGGGACCGTTTTTATTTTTTGTTATTTACATCGTTGAACTGACAGGTTAGATTGTGTGCTATTTCTATAGAGTAGGTTGTTACAGATGCGACAATACCAAATATGACTACTTTTTGGGGGGTTTTGTTTCAGTTTTACAGAATAAAGCATGAAACAAAAATGATTTTTTTTAGTGTCTCCACACTCTGAAAGCCATATTTTTTTTTTGGGGGGGGGGGCGACTGTCTTATGTAGGGGCTCATTTTTTGCGGGATGAGATGGCGGTTTGATTGGCACTATCTTGGGGTGCATATGACATTTTGGTCGCTTGCTATTAGACTTTTTATGATGTAAGGTGACAAAAATGGCTTTTGACACCATATTTATTATATATTTTTTTGCTGTGTTCACCTGAGGGGTTAGGTCATGTGTTATTTTTATAGAGCAGGTTGTGACGGACACGGAAATACCTAATATGTATACTTTTTATTTATTTATTTGAGTTTTACACAATAATATCTTTTTTTAAAACAAAAAAATCATGTTTAAATGTCTCCACAGTCTGAGAGCCATATTTTTTTTATTTTTTTGGGCGATTGTCCTATGTAGGGGCTCATTTTTTGTGGGATGAGATGGTGGTTTGATTTGTATTATTTTGGGGTGCATATGACTTTTTGATCGCCTGCTATTACACTTTTTGTGATGTAAGGTGACAAAAAATGGCTTTTTTGACAATGTTTTTATTTTTTATGTTTATGGCGTTGACCTGAGGGGTTAGGTCGTGCAATATTTTAATAGAGCAGGTCCTTACGGACGCAGCGATACCTAATATGTATACTTTTTTATTTATTTAGGTTTTATACAATAATATCCTTTTTGAAACAAAAAAAACATGTTTTAGTGTCTCCATAGTCTGAGAGCCATATTTTTTTCAGTTTTTAAGCGATTGTCTCAGGTTGGGTATAATTTTTGCGGGATGAGGTAACGGTTTGATTGGCACGTTTTGGGGGGTCATATGACATTTTGATCGCTTGCTATTACACGTTTTGTGAAAAAAATTGCTTTTTTGGCTAGTTTTTTTTTTTTTTTTTACAGTGTTCACTTGAGGGGTTAGGTCATGTGATATTTTTATAAAGCAGATTCTTACGGACGTGGAGATACATAATATGTCTACTTTTTAGTTCTTTTTTTATATTTAACACTAAAAAGCATTTTTGAAACAAAAAAATCATGTTTTAGTCTAAGAGCAATAGTTTTTTTATTTTTTGGTCAATTGTTTTAGGTAGGGGCTCATTTTTTGCGGGATGAGATGGCGGTTTGATTGGTACTTTTTTGGGAGGCATACGCCTTTTTGATCGCTTTGTAATATACTTTTTGTGACGTAAGGGGCCAAAAATGGCTTATTTTTTTTTAATGGGGTTCACCTAAGGGGTTCGGTCATGTGATATTTTTATAGAGCAGGTTTTTACGGACATGGCGATACCTAATATGTGTACAGTATTTTATGTTTTTCATTTTTATTCAGTGATATGTGTTTTCTTTTATTTTAACTTTTTTCACTTTTTTACATTTTTTTTACCTAGACCCACTTGGTTCTTTTAGATCCAGTGGATCTGGGTCTATAAAATACAGTAAGTACACTATATAGTGTACTTACTGTATTTTTGTTTTTACTTTAGAAAGCCTGAATAGACCTGCCTATAGCAGATCTATTCAGGCTTTCAGCACCATGGAGAGAGCAGGGCGCTTCAGTAAGCGTCCTGTCTCCATGGTGACCATCACCCGCTGCCAGAAGGGAGCAGCGGGTGATGGGGAGGAGGGAGCTCCCTCCCTCTGTGACCCCATCCTGTCGGGGGCTGCATAGGCACGGCAGCCCCCCGATGGGAGAGGGAGGGAGCTCCCTCCCTGTTAACCCCTTCCATACCGCGGTCCGTACGGGCCGCGGTATGGAAGGTGTTAAACTGCTGACATCTGCAGCACAGATGTCAGCAGTTTATAGCAGGGGGTCAGCAATGTGCTTACCCCCTGCTATACCCACTAGACACCAGGGAATTCTTTTTAAAGGAGGCGGGTGGGGGATCGCAATTGCGATCCTGCCTGCCGCACCACCCGCCTCCCGCCACAAAAATAGCGCTGCCGAAACCCCCCCCTGCACAGCCCCCCAACCAAATCAGCAAGAGGGCTGCAGGGGAGGGGGGGAGGGGGTCAAAAATGTTTTTAAAAAATGGACATTTAACTGTCTGATCCCCGCGTTCACAGACCGCGGGGATCAGACGAGTCAAAAATCGCTGCAAACCGCAGGTCTGAATTGACCTGCAGTTTGCAGCCGATATGGGGCCACCATTTATGGCCTGTCTACACGTTTTTAACTGCCGTGAGACGGGTGCCTTCCTGTCAATCGGCCGTTAAAAACGGTCCCATTGATTTCAATGGGTCTGCACGGCCGTGAAAACGGCCAGAAATAGGACATGTCCTATTTTTGGACGGACACTATTCACTGGCCGTTTAAAGAACGGCCATGTGAATAGCTCCATAGACTTACATTGGTGGTAAAAATGGCCGTGTGACGGCCGTTACTTAGACGGCCGTCGCACGGCCATTTTTCACTGTCGTGTGCATGAGCCCTAACCCTTCCATGTATTGTATGTAATAGATACCGGTATTGTTTACCGAAGTCCCAACTGTCACATGTCACCCACTCCAGTAATTTTGATGTTCCCACCTCCAATGTCCTATAAATATGTGCTGTGGAAAAAAGACTTTAGATATTGACTACCTGAGTTAGGTCTGGGCAGTCAATATCTCTCCCGGCCAGTGCAAATCGTTAATTTCTAACGATAATTTGTTTTCCCTTAGTCCTAACAGCCGAACAGATGGGGTTAACCACCCCCCGTGGACTGGCAGGACCGGCGGAATGTTTAATGAGCCCAAGACTAATAACTCAATTTAACAATTAAGTATCTCCTTAAAAGGAGGAAGTCAACCCCCAGCCCACTGTGTTTATAGTAAGAAAAAAAAACTAGACTTACTAGGGTGGGAAATTTGTGTGCTGCTGTTAGGACTAAGGGAAAACAAATTATCGTTAGAAATTAACGATTCCCTTACGTCCTACCAGCAGCACAGATGGGGGGATAGCAAGAAGAAACCCCTAGGGAGGGCCTTCCTGCCTGGCAGAACTAAGAAAAGTCTGCCCAAAGGCCGAAAACTCAGCTAGACTGGCATCTAGTCTATAATGGGAGATGAATGTCGATTCAGAGCTCCAGGAGGCAGCTTTGCAAATCATGTTGAGAGGCAGAAGACTCCTCTCGGCAAAGAGCAGCCACAACTCTAGTAGAGTGGGCCTTCACAAATCCCGGAGGGTCCAGAGATTGTGGAAACAAAGGATTCCTTAATAGCCTCCTCAATCCACCGACTGATGGAAGGTTTGGATGCCTTATAGCCTTTAAACTTACCGGCAACAGGATTAGCAGATTCTCATCTTTCCTGAACTCCTTGATCTATCCACATAGATCCGGAGATATCTCGAGACGTCCAGAGGATGTCTAGCAGGTTCCTAGGAGGAGGTGGTAGATGTCGACAGAACCGGGAGGAATATCACCTGGTTGATGTTCTGGAAGGAAGGAACTTTAGGCCTACAATACGGGAGGAATCTAAGAAGGTCCGGTCATGTAAGAAAATGGTATAGGGCTCATGTGCTGAGAGAGCTTGAAGCTCAGAGACCCTCTTGGCCAAAGTCACTGCAAGGAGAAACACAAACTTCCAAGTGACGAACTTGATGTCCACCTCCTCTAACGGTTTAAAGGGGGGAGATGCTAACCCCCTGAGAACTACTGAAAAACCCATTGAAAAAAAAGGGGTCTCAGTACTATAGGCTTTAATCTTTCAGCTCCTTTAAGGAACCGTTTGATCAGCGGGTCCTGAGAAAAAAGCCTGTTAAGGCAAGCTGAGATGGCTGAAACTTGAACCTTCAGAGTAAAAGGGCAAGGCCTCTATCAAGGCCGTCTTTAGGAACTGAAGGATAGCGGAGAGGGGCGGATCTGCAGACGCCACCTCAGTTGAGGTACCACAGGATGAGAATATCCTCATAATACAAGAGTAGGCTCTCTTGGTAGAGTCCGCTCTAGAATGAGACAGCATTCTCAGGACCGACTCTGAAAGCCCTTCTATTCCGGGAAGGGACTGATCAACCTCCAGGCTGTCAGGTTGAATCTGTGCAGATCTGAGCAAAGATGAGTGTCCCACGACACCAGGGTCTGCTGTGGGGGGAGCCTCCAATATTGTCCTCGACTCAACTGGGTGAGCTAGGTAAACCAGGATCTCTTCGGCCAAAGCAGTATGATGGCTATCACCGAGGCCTGATCCTGACAGATTTTCATCAATACCCTCGGTATCATGGAAAAGGGAGGGAAGATGTAAGCCAGCCTGAACCTCCAGGATATTGACAGAGCGTCTAACGCCAGGGGGTTGTCCTCCCTGTAAAGGGAGCAGAACCTCTCCACCTTGGCATTGAACCTTGTTGCCATGAGATCCACCTCTGGCATACCCACTTGAGGACTATCTGCTTGATTCTCCGGATGTAAAGACCACTCCACCGACGGAAGACCGCGGCTTAGCCGCTATCATATTGAGGGAGCCTTGGATGTGGATCGCAGATAAGTGGGAAGGTACAACTCTGCCTAATCCAGAATCACCTCGATCTCTGACAGGAGGGGAAGTGATCTCGTGCCTCCCTGCTGGTTGGCAGTCACATTGTCTGACTGGACTTTCACCGCTTTGCCCCGGATCTGAGGGGCTAAGTGAAGGAGGGCTAGCTGGATAGCTTGAATCTCGCGGAGATTGGATGAAAGAAGCCACTCCTGAGGAAACCAGGTCCCGTGAACTGGAGAGTCGTCTAGGTGAGCGTCCCAGCCTACTTAGGACGCATCCGTAGTCAATATGACTCAGATTGGCTGGGTCATAGACTTCCCGTCTAAAAGATGGCACCACCATCTGAGGGAATACCGAGTTTGCCAAGTCAGGGAGCACAGGGAGTTTAGCCCAGCAGGGCTGCCATTCATTAGGAGAGAAGGAGGTTTGCTCTTCACTAATATTAGTAAAAAGAGCTGGTGGACGGCTGGTGGGCGCAAAATCACTCTCCAATGTAAGAATTCAAATTGCTTTATTACGAAGTGACAACGCGTTTCGGGGTCAACTGGCCCCTTTATCAAGTCTAAAGGAAAAACGTTCACAATATAAAATAAGTATTTACAATGGGTACATTTGTCAATTAATATGATTAAAATTTAAGCTTGTGTGTTTTTATCTTTATGACGTTTTTTCGCAGTTAAGGTTATATACATATATATATATATATATATATATATATATACACATACAATATATATATACACATATATACATATACACATGCCAATGTACACATACAATAAGTTGACAATTAGGGTGGAAAAAACCTAGCATAAAATATACAGTATTAAATGAGAGATCAAACCTGTTACTTCTCTAGCGCATGGAACCTAGATGGTGTTTGTAACGGTCTGAAAACCTTGTCTCGATAGTGAATTAAATGGGTCAATTCAATCACTGAGAAGGGGAGAGAAATATAATTTAATAAATCTGTGTATGTTTATATTTTCCGCTGTTATTTATTTTTTGCTGTTTTTTATTTTCTATTATAAGTTTTTAATTTAGTTGTGTTTAGTTTCCTTTCATTTTCTATTACTATGTTTCCTGTGCGTCTGGCTTTTAACTTGTCTGACTTTTAGCTTGTTTTTTTCTTCTTTTTTTCTTTTTTTCTATTTTCATCTATTTTCATCTTTTATGTAAATAGTGTTATGTGTGTTTGATAATCAATAGTGTCAATCTATTTCTGTCTTGCATGTGTGTTTTATAGTAGTAAGCGTCAGTCTATATGTGTTTTTCTTATATATTTTATAATTTTGTAATTACTCGGTCATTGGTGTCAGTGGGTTAAAGTGGTTAAGTTTTCATTGGTATCAGTGGTTTGCACCTTTGCCCGTTGCTGAACAACAGGGGCTGTGTGTTTCTCTTACCTGGTACGAGGAGCTGGCGTGCACGGCCGAACGTCCCGCTTCACAAGGCTGGCAGACGCGCAGAGAGAAAGTGCGCGCTTCTCCTCCCGGCTTTTTTGAAAGAACGGGGGGCGGGGTTATGTCCGGCCGAACGTCCTGCTCCACGAGGCTGGCAGACGCGCAGCCGGAAAGCGCGCGCTTCTCCTCCCGGCTTTTTTTGAAAGAACGGGGGGCGGGGTTATGTCGGAGGATGAGCAATAGCACGGAGCGTTACCTCGATATATGCAAATGTTATATGTAATGGGTTGAAATTTAATTGTAAGGCATGATGTTATGTTAATTCGTAGGAATATATTAACTGCAGTGAATTTCGGACCACTATATATATATATATATTGTGGTAAGGTGCAGGGTGCCGTCCTAGATGGCAGGTACGTGTCACCGAGGTTGCTGGCCTCGGTGAGGTGAGAGCCGGGTTTTTGTCTGCAGCAGCTAGTGCTGTTTGACTTTGTTAAATAGCATGGCTGCAAAGCCGATCCGGGCCGGCTCTTACTGGGAGCAGCTAAAGAGTAGGGTGGGTGGCTGCTCCCCACGGTCCAGTCCGAGTTTTGGGCTGGGTTTATAAACTCAGCCAGCACCACCAGCTGTGAGTGTGATTATCCTGGAGCTGCTAACAGGGCTGGGAGTTCTCTGTCCTGGAGGAAAGCGCTCAGCAAGGAGGTGTTGTGTTCCTGGCTACCTGAAGCTGGATTCTCCTGCGGCTGGGCCGACAGCGTGGTGCGAACCTGCACCTACACCTCCCAGGTGACTGAACCTGTGTTGGACTGTTTTTGTTTGGCTACGTTATTTCCGTTGTGTGTGAACTGTCACCAAGAGACTGTTTTTCATTTTGTGTGCAAGTGTGAATAAAACACTGTTTGTTGCACAATCTGGACTCCTGGTTTTGCCTCTAAACTGCACCCGCACCGCTGACTACCAGAGCGACTCCCCACATTTGGTGTCGGATGCGGGCATGCGCAGTGAGGCTGGCGTGAACGCCGAAGTTTTGTTTTTCTAAAGTGTATGGAATATATTAAGCCAGCAAAGCTGCAAGCAGGAGTTTCTGACAACATGGAGGCTGCTGTGAAGGCTCTCATAGAGGCTAACGTGCAGCAGCGGGAGACCAACCAACTATTGCTACAACATGTGATGGCGTTACAGGCGGCAGGAGCGTCCCACCACGTCCATGATGCCCGGAAAGCGGTCCGTGCGGCGATCCCAAAATGACCCCCGCAGACGACGTTGAGACGTACCTGGCGGTTTTTGAGAAGGTCGCCGTGAGGGAAAAGTTACCCCGTGACCAGTGGGCTGAGGTGGTCGCTCCGTTCCTGGCTTCCGGACCCCAGCAGGTGTTTTTTGACTTGTCGGACGACCAAGCGGCAGATTATGACACTGTGAAAGGAGAGGTCCTAGCCAGACTGGGCGTGAACGTGCTGGTCCGCGCTCAAAGAGTCCACCAGTGGGACTTTAAAACGACTGAACCCGCTAGGCCGCAGTTCTACGATCTGCTGCACAGGCTGCAAAAGTGGCTGCAGCCCGATCTACTAAGTCCCACTGCCATGCTGGATCGACTGTTGGCGGACATCTTTGGAGGGCCCTGCCTTATCCCCTCCAGCACTGGATCGGCCAGGTATCGCCCACCAATGCCCTGGAGATGGTCGACCTGGTAGAGCGCTACGAGGCCACCAGAAACCTGCAGGGGACTCTTGCGGGAAGGGGTCAGTCAAACCCCGGAGGCCTCTGCCCCAGTTCCGACGTCCGGCGACAGAGCGGCCTGCCCGGAATATACCCCTGCGAGTCCGCCTCCCGTGGTATGCTGGAGGTGTCAGGAGCCAGGCCACATCAGGGCCGACTGTCCGCATCGGGATGAGCCGATGGATATGACCTACGGGGTCGCCACTCCCTGTATGCACGGAAGCTGTGCGCAACTGGCACCCGTGAGGTGCAGGACCATAACCACCTGTGTCAGGTAGAGGTGGGAGACTCAATGGCGGTGGCTCTGCTGGACTCCGGGAGTTTAGTCTCCTGGTAAGGGCTGCACTTGTACGTCCTGCGGAGTATACTGGCCGTAAAGTCGGGGTCCTGTGCATCCACGGAGACCTGAAAGACTACCCCACTGCACTAGTGACTTTGTCCACCGCGGCTGGTAGGTGGACCCACGAGGTGGCTGTCGCTACTAAACTCCCACACGAACTGATACTTGGGAGGGACTTCCCGGTTTTCCGGCGCTGTGGCCGGTAATAAAGGTATCTGAGGGACCCGAGACAGGGGTGACCCTAGTGGAGTGGCCTGATACCACTGGAAGGCCAGAACCCTGGGAGCCCGAGTCTGACGGGCCAGCGGTAGGGGTGACCACTGCTCCAGCGGTAGAGGGGGAGACAACCCCACTGGAGTGTAATGGTGGGAGACACGGAGGACTTGCCACCGGGACCTGAGTTGGCAGACCTCAATGTCTCCGGGAAAATTTTGGGACCGCACAACACCGGGACCAAACCCTAACCAGGGCCTGGGAGAATGTGCTGGAAATTGATGGTAAACCCCAGAAACCAGGGGCTGAATTAATGTTCCCACGATTTATTGTTCTGCAGGATATGTTGTATCGGGTGAACCAAATCCGAGGCGAACCTGTTGAACAGTTGGTGGTGCCCACAGCGCATCGCAAGCTTGTCATGGAGCTTGCCCACCAACATGTTCTTGGGGACACCTGGGGTGGCAGAAAACCCAGGACCGCATACTGCAGCGATTTTATTGGCCCAGTGTGTTCAAGGAGGTAGAGAATTATTGTAAGTCCTGTCCGACTTGTCAGATAACTAGCCCCCAGCCACATTTCCGTAGTCCTCTGGTACCTCTGCCAATTATTGAAGTACCGCTTGAGCGAATCGCGATGGATTTAATTGGGCCTGTACCAAAGTCTGCCAGGGGCCACCAACACATTCTGGTAGTTCTCGACTATGCCACTCGGTATCCGGAGGCGGTGCCTCTGCGACATACCTCAGCTAAGCTCATTGCCAAAGAGTTAATGGAGATGTTTTCCCGTGTGGGCCTGCCAAAAGAGGTTCTGACAGACCAAGGGACCCCTTTATGTCTAAAGTAATGAGGGAACTGTGTAAATTGTTGCGTATAAAGCAGTTACGGACGTCCGCTTACCATCCGCAAACAGACGGTCTTGTGGAGAGGTTTAACCAAACTCTAAAAAATATGTTAAAGAGGGTGGTGTCTAGAGATGGGAAGGACTGGGATCTGCTTCTGCCCTATCTCATGTTCGCAGTGCGAGAGGTGCCCCAGGCCTCTACTGGGTTCTCGCCCTTCGAACTGCTTTATGGCAGACACCCTCGGGGCCTGTTGGATATCGCCAAGGAAGCATGGGAACAACAGCCTGTCCCCCACAAAAGTGTCATTGAGTATGTCGCCCAAATGCAGGAACGGATGGAAAGGGTGTTGCCCTTGGTCCGGGAGCATATGGAGGCAGCGCAACAAGCCCAGAGTAGGGTGTACAATCGTCAGGCTCGGGTACGGGACTTCAATCCGGGAGATCGGGTTTTGGTTCTGGTACCCACCCTGACAGCAAATTCCTAGCTAGGTGGCAGGGCCCCTATGAGGTGATCGAGAAGGTAGGGGAAGTAATTACAAAGTACACCAGCCAGGCGGCGCAAGCCGGAGCAGGTGTACCACGTGAATTTACTTAAGCCGTGGAAAGATAGGGACGCGGCCGACGACCACAGCCCCGGCCAGGGCTTCTAGGTGAAAAGGGTCCAGCCCCACAGTTCGAGGCCTGTGAAGCCGTAACCACGGTAAAATTGCAGACAGCCTATCTTCCAAACAAGTTCAGGAAGTCAGGAGTTCCTCAGTCGGAACACGGATGTGTTCTCGACCTCCCTGGCCGCACGTCTCTCATCCGACATGACATCGTCACTGAGCCTCAGGCCAAGGTCCGGTTAAAACCATACCGGGTACCCGAGGCTCGGCGACGGGCCATCGCGGAGGAAGTGCAATTAATGTTGAAGCTCGATGTCATTGAGGAGTCGAAAAGTGAGTGGGCCAGTCCCATAGTCCTAATACCCAAGCCGGATGGGACGCTGCGGTTCTGCAACGACTTTCGCAAGTTAAATGAAGTATCCAAGTTTGACGCTGTATCCCATGCCCCGAGTAGACGAGCTTGTTGAAAGTTTAGGACAAGCCCGTTATTTTTCTGTGCTGGACCTCACTAAAGGGTACTGGCAGGTACCCTTAACGGAGTCGGCTAAGGAAAAACCGCATTTGTTACCCGCAGGGCCTGTATCACTACAAGGTGTTACCTTTGGCCTGCATGGCGCCCCGCCACTTTCCAAAGGTTAATGGACATAGTGCTGCGACCACATCGTCGGTACGCCTCGGCCTACTTAGATGATGTAGTCATCCACAGCACCGACTGGGAAAGCCATTTACCCAAGGTGCAGGCGGTAGTGGATGCCCTGAGGAAAGCCGGTCTGACCGCTAACCCAAAGAAGTGCTCCATAGGGTTAGAGGAGACAAAATATCTGGGATATGTAATTGGGCGGGGAGTCATCAAGCCTCAGGTAAATAAGGTAGAGGCAATACGGAGTTGGCCCCGACCGGTCACCACCAGGCAGGTAAAGTCGTTCCTGGGGATTGTGGGGTATTACATGAGGTTTGTGCCCCACTTTGCTACTATTGCTTCGCCATTGACAGAGTTGTTAAAGGGGCGTAAGACAGGGATGGTCCGCTGGAATGAGCAGGCGGAAAAGGCTTTCTCCGCCTTGAAATCGGCCCTGTGTGGGTCCCCGGTTTTGGTGACACCCGATTTCAGGAAGGATTTCGTAGTCCAGACCGACGCCTCTGAAGTTGGCCTTGGTGCGGTACTGTCGCAGGAAGTCAACGGGGAGGAGCATCCCGTTGTCTTCCTCAGCCGCAAGCTCACCCCAGCAGAGACTAGGTACAGTATAGTCGAGAGAGAGTGCCTGGCCATCAAGTGGGCACTCGAGGCCCTCCGTTATTACCTGTTGGGCAGAAGCTTTCGCCTGGTGACCGACCACTCCCCACTCAAGTGGATGTCCCAAGCCAAAGAGAGGAATGCCCGGGTCACCAGGTGGTTTCTGTCTCTACAGAATTTTAAATTCACGGTGGAGCACAGAGCGGGCCGGTTATTAAAAATGCAGACGCGCTCTCCCGGGTACACTGTTTGTCCTGTGTCCACCCCTCAGGGTTGAACAAAGGGGGGTATGTGGTAAGGTGCAGGGTGCCGTCCTAGATGGCAGGTACGTGTCACCGAGGTTGCTGGCCTCGGTGAGGTGAGAGCCGGGTTTTTGTCTGCAGCAGCTAGTGCTGTTTGACTTTGTTAAATAGCATGGCTGCAAAGCCGATCCGGGCCGGCTCTTACTGGGAGCAGCTAAAGAGTAGGGTGGGTGGCTGCTCCCCACGGTCCAGTCCGAGTTTTGGGCTGGGTTTATAAACTCAGCCAGCACCACCAGCTGTGAGTGTGATTATCCTGGAGCTGCTAACAGGGCTGGGAGTTCTCTGTCCTGGAGGAAAGCGCTCAGCAAGGAGGTGTTGTGTTCCTGGCTATCTGAAGCTGGATTCTCCTGCGGCTGGGCCGACAGCGTGGTGCGAACCTGCACCTACACCTCCCAGGTGACTGAACCTGTGTTGGACTGTTTTTGTTTGGCTACGTTATTTCCGTTGTGTGTGAACTGTCACCAAGAGACTGTTTTTTCATTTTGTGTGCAAGTGTGAATAAAACACTGTTTGTTGCACAATCTGGACTCCTGGTTTTGCCTCTAAACTGCACCCGCACCGCTGACTACCAGAGCGACTCCCCACAATATATATATATATATATGTTCATATATTAACAAATATTATCAATAAATGAATGGCTGAGTGGAATAGGTTTAAAAAAATGGGGGTGGGATTGTGTGTATAAAAATATATGTACAAAAAATTGTGATAAAAAGTATACATATATATGATGGGAAAATGTATCCCATCATATATATGTATACTCACGTTCAGCACCAGCTGATGATCCAACCTAGGTGGAACAGAAAGGAGATTGTTACCTGAAGAAGTTGGGTTAGGACTGCTAGAGCAGAGGCTTTCAAAGCCAGTCGTCCAGATAAAGAATGATGGTCAGTCCTTGAAGCCTCAAAGCCGCCACCACAGAACCACCACCTTGGTAAAAGTGTGAGGGGCAGAAGAAATGCCAAAGGGAAGGGCAACAAACAGAAGATGCCTGACGACACCGGACACCTGGACCGTGATCCTGATATACTTCCTGGAACCAGGATGGATCGGGATGTGCAGATATGCATTCTTGAGGTCCAGGGTTGCCATCACGTCTCCAGGATTGACAACGTGAACTACTGACCTGATGGTTTCTACACGAAACTTCACCTTCCTTATAAATTGATTGAAATATCTCAGATCGATAATCATCCGGAGATCTTCTGAAGCCTTGGGAACCAGAAAAACTGGAGAATAGATCCCTAGGCCCCGTTCTCCTGCCGGAACCTCCTCCAGAGCCCCTTTGCAAATGTAGTCCTGAATGTAGGCCTCTAGGATCGCCTCCTTGGCAGCTTGTAGAAGGTTGATCTTGACAAACCTGTCCAGAGGAATAGAGGTGAGGTTGACTAAATAACCGTTGGAAATGATATTCAGGACCCAGGGATCCGAGATCTCTTGGATCCATTCTTCTCAGAAGTGGGAGAGACGACTCCCGATGGGTACATGAAGCTTAGGAATGGGGAAGCTTATTGGCAGGACGGCAGGAGTAACCAAGAGCCTCGAAGAGGCCGGTAGTCAGAAGGTGGATTTCCATCTTTGGCTCCTCCACGAGAGCACCTCAAACCCTTTCGCTGTGCTCTCCAGTCACTATGTATTTTAAGGAATTGTCAGGGACCTAAGGCTTAAGCCAAAATGGAATATGGGCCGCCGATCCCAGGGCCATGCTATATATAGGCCCCTGACATTATTTGATAGTAATGTTACAGGGTGCCAAAGGCACACTTGGTCTACCACAAGCCACAGACCTGCTGCTTAGCTTCAAGAGCAAGGATCTGTGTTTGGCCTCGTTCCCAGGACTTGCTTTGCTAGCGGTGAAGCTCCCTCGCTAGCTTCAACTGGAGCTGTGCGGTATCGCACAAGAAGTCCATAACCAGATTGATGGTCTTAAAAGCAGCCAGTGTGTCGTCCTGGAAAAAACCTCTGGTTCACATCAACTTGAATTTAATCCAGGCGAGATCGGAGGAACGTAGAGACTTCAAAAGCCGCTATGGCTGTGGAAGCGGAAGCCGCAGCTGCCGTAACACCCCGTCTTAGTGTGCACTCTGCAAGGGGGTCCTGCAGCTAGACCCATCGTCTGTAGGAAGCAGAGTGCGCTTGGACAACTTGGGAATGGATCCCCACGAATCCACCAAGGGTTAAGCCATCGGGAACATGGATTTAAACTTCTTTGTTAAAACCGGACCTTTTCTAGGTTTTTTCCACTCTATATCTCATCCGCTTTGAGGACACGAGGTGCCCGAGTAGCGGGAACGGGAGGCTCCCCACAGTCAACATCATGGTCCCTCGACCTGATGGACTTGAGCAACTTCTGTGTCTTTCGAGGAGGAAGAAACTAAGGAGACCAAGAAGGTCTCTCTACCGGGACAGAGGTCTCCATAGGGGCCTGGGCACGAATAGGAAGCCTTTCCATCCAGCAGGCCTATGACTCCTTTAACATAGCCATTGATACATATCCTGCAACGTAGGTTCACTAGAGGTCAGAAACCTCTAACGGCAGCTGTAACACCTGGTGTAGGTTAAGTCAACAGACCCAGGGATTCCCAAACGGTCTCCCAAGCTGGTCTTAGTCCAGCCTTAAGCTGTTTAGCTTCTGCGATCTCACGAGTGCAGGCATGATCAGCCTACAATAACCGTTGACTGCTGCAATGGTAGCAGGATAGATGCTTCCTCTTGGAATCCACTTTCCTGCCTTCCGAATCCCGCGGAGAAGACATCATTGTGGGAAAAAAAGGGACAAATAAAACATTTGTAAACCACCTATCTACGCAGGAAAGGTAGAAAAACAGACCAGAGGCAGCTGAGGAAAAAAAAAAAACACAAGTGGAACAACACCAATTTTAGGACTCTGGGATCTAGCTGAAAAAGCATATGTAGCCAGAGACTGAACTGGAGCACACAGCCTCCCAAAATAGGGGAAGGGGAGGGATAGCCAATCCACCCTTCCCCCAGTAAAATCGTGCCCGTGAAAAAAATCATGGCCGGATTACCCGGAGGTGATGCAAAAGGAGAGTCTCGTGTCACCTCCGGAAGATGGCGGCGCACAGGGACCGGGAATCCTGGACCAAGGACGCCGCCAAAATACCCCAGCCAGGCGCAACTGCGCGGGGCCGGCAGCAAATAAGCTGCCGGCCAAACTGACAAGGTACCTAGGAAAAAAGGCAACGCCGTTACCCAAACGAAAAAAAGGCTCCCCGCACTTTCCATAAGAAAGGGGGGAACAAACCGCCTAGTCCACCTGTCCAGGAGGACAGAAAAAAACACAGTGGGCTGGGGGTTGACTTCCTCCTTTTAAGGAGATACTTAATTGTTAAATTGAGTTATTAGTCTTGGGCTCATTAAACATTCCGCCGGTCCTGCCAGTCCACGGGGGGTGGTTAACCCCATCTGTGCTGCTGGTAGGACGTAAGGGAATAGGATATTCACTGCAAAAGGGAAAAATTCAAGGGTTGGAGGTCTGATGCCTCATCGTGTAACCATCATAAACTGATGGTTACACAATGGTCACCTACCTCTCTCACGGTATGCACTGAGTTGCCTCTATCAGTATTTACTTGTTTTTTTTGGCACTTTACTTTCATCCTCAATTGAGGTGTTTTACTATGTAGGGAATTGTACCTTGTATGCCATACTTTAATCTAAGTGCAACTATATGGGCCCTGGAATTAGTGTTGCTTTATTTTAGGACACACATTGTTATATATTGTATGGCCCTTTTTACCGTGGGTAGATGGGGGATTCTTTGTGCTGCTGTATGCAATCAATATTTTGCTGCTTTTTAAATGTGATGTGTTTATAAGAAAGGATCTAGAGACGTCACAGAAATCAGCAGAATCTATTAAATAAAAAGCAAATATTTGGTCATCATAAGCCTCCTCCTCTTGTGGATACACTCAGAGGCTCGGTGACTTTGTTTTTTTACAGTAAGTTTTGTTACAGTTTTATACCACCTAGGATCACAAGCAGATTTATTGCGGAGCAGGCACCAGTAATATAGAAATTATATGTATATATCTACCCGAAAGACGTTCTTCAGGCAGATATTACAAATTATTATTCTGAGTACAGTGGATGTTCTTTTTTGCACTAGGAAAGTTAATAGATGACTCACGTTCATTATATCGCAACCTCCTTTGCAATAAGCTAATCCTTCTCTATGGTGGCTCTTTTCATTTGTGAACTAGGTTCAGCATGGGAGGGGTTTAGACAGCCCACTGAGATGTGATAGGGGAGGGGTCACTTCTCTGGCTCTTTACAGGTGACTGGATGGCATGACCCACCTAGGAGGAGTCTGAGGGCTGGCCACTGATAGGTCTTATTCCCGCCAAGGAGTTAAGGTGCATTTACACCAGCAGAGGAGCAGCAGATTGTCAGGAAGGAAGCGCTCTTCCTGGCAGTCGGCTAATTGTTTAGTGGGGGTGAATCTCCTCCACAGTATGAGAATGAGTGGCTATCGCTCATCCTCATACAGCTGCATTGTTTCTGGGTAGCATATTGCTGTTTAGACTGCATGATCATGCTGCCCAGAAACAATAATATAGCTGTCTGCACGAATGACAGTTTCACCCGATGAATGAGCATTTTGCTCATTCATTGGATGATCGGCTGCACGTTTACATGGGCAGACTGTCGGGATCAAGCATTCGCAGAAAAATTTGCCTAAATCCAGCCTTAGTCTGCAGTCTGACATTGATAGCATATTCTAACAATACGCCATTAATGTCCCAGATGGGAATACCCCTTTTAAACTCTCCTGTTGGCTGAGTTTTTTGCTTTACTCCAGTGCAGTTGCACAGTTGTCTGTTGGAGTCTGTAGAAGTCAGATGTTCGCCTCCTGCTTGATTTCTGGTCACACAAGAGACCGTGATTGCTGCTTTATCTCTTCCACTTCACTGTCTCTCCCCTGAGCTCGGCTTGTTCAGATTACCTGCTGTGTATGAGCACAAGCTCTCCATAAGCTCAGCACATGAGGCGCTCATTTACATTACAAGGAATGAATTAAAACACCACCGAAGATGTTTTACAGATGTTGTTTAAATAAATAGGGAGTCTTGGAGTTCCCCTTTAACCACCTCAGCCCCCCTAGCTTAAACACCCTTAATGACCAGGCCACTTTTTACAATTCTGCACTACACTACTTTCACGGTTTATTGCTCCGTCATACAACTTACCACCCAAATGAATTTAACCTCTTTTTCTTTTCACTAATACAGATTTCTTTTGGTGGTATTTGATTGCTACTGAGATTTTTAGTTTTTCTGATATTAATCAAAAAAGACCGCAATTTTTTCAAAAAAAGTGTATTTTTAACTTTTTCTGGTAAAATTGTTCAAATAGAATTACATTTCTATACAAGTTTGTGTCAGAATTCATTGTGCTACACGTCTTTGATAAAAAAAAATCCAATAAGTGTATATTTATTGGTTTGCGCAAAAGTTATAGCGTTTACAAACTATGGTACAAAAAAGTGAATTTCGGCATTTTGAAGCAGCTCTGACTTTCTAAGCGCCTGTCATGTTTTTTGAGGTGCTAGAATGCCAGGATAGTATAAATACCCCCCAAATAACACCATTTTAGAAAGAAGACACCCCAAAGTATTCGCAGAGGGGCATGGTGAGTTCATGTATGATTTCATTTTTTTTTACAAGTTAGCGGGAAATGACACTTTCTGAGGAAAAAAATACTAATAAAGTTTCCATTTCTGCTAACTTCTGGCAAAAAAAAATAAATCTCCCACGGACTCACTATGCCCCTCAGTGAATACCTTGGGGTGTCTACTTTCCGAAATGGGGTCATTTGTGGGGTGTGTTTACTGTTCTGAAATTTTGGGCGGGGCTAAATTGTGAGTAACCTTGTAAAGCCTAAAGGTACTCACTGGACTTTCGGCCCCTTTACGCACCTAGGCTGCAAAAAAGTGTCAATCATGTGGCATCACTGTACTCAGAAGAAGTAGGGCAATGTGTTTTGGGGTGTATTTTTACATATACCCATGCTGGGTGAGAGAAATATCTCTGTAAATTGACAACTTTGTATAAAAAAAATTAAAAAGTTGTCATTTACAGAGATATTTCTCACATACAGTATGGGTATATGTAAAAATACACCCCAAAACACATTGCCCTACTTCTCCTGAGTACGGCGATATCACATAAGTGACACTTTTTTGCAGCCAAGATGCGCAAAGGGGCCCTAATTCCAATGAGTACCTTTAGGATTTCACAGGGCATTTTTACGCATATGAATTCCAAACTACTTCTTCTCACGCATTAGGGGCCCCTAAAATGCCAGGGCAGTATAAATACCCCACAAGTTACCCCATTTTAGAAAGAAGACACCCCAAGGTATTCCGTGAGGGGTATGGTAAGCTCATGTAAAATGTTATTTTTTGTCACAAGTTAGTGGAATATGAGACTTTGTAAGAAAAAACTAAACAAAAAAAAAAAACTATTTCCGCTAACTTGTGCCAAAAAAAAAAATCTTCTATGAACTCACCATACCCCTCACGGAATACCTTGGGGTGCCTTCTTTCCAAAATGGGGTCACATGTGAGGTTTTTGTACTGCCCTGGCATTTGAGGGTCTCCGCAATCATTACATGTATGGCCAGCATTAGGAGTTTCTGCTATTCTCCTTATATTGAGCATACGGGTAATGAGATTTTTTTTTTCTGTTCAGCCTCTGGGCTGAAAAAAAAATGAACGGCACAGATTTCTTCATTCGCATCGATCAATGAGGATGAAAAAATCTCTGCCAAAAAATGTAAAAAAAAAAAAAAAAAGGGGAAAGGACATAGGAGTAGTGTTGAGCGAACAGTTCGAGCATCGTTCGGGTTCGTACCGAATTTTGGGGTGTCCGGGACCCGGACCCGAACCCGGACATTTTCAAAAAAGTTCGGGTTCGGGTTCGGTGTTCGTCGATTACTTCCCGCTTTCTGAAGGGCTGCACAGCAGCCAATCAGCTAGCGTTTTACTTCTTGCCCTAAGAGCCCATCACAGCCATGCCTACTAATGGCATGGCTGTGATTGGCCAAGTGCAGCATGTGACCCAGCCTCTATTTAAGCTGGAGTCACGTAGCGCCGCACGTCACACTGCTCTGATTAGTGTAGGGAGAGGACTCAGCTTCTGTGAGGGCGAGATTAGGCAGGTTAAAGTCAGCAACAGCACCTAATGAACGGATCAATTTACAGCTGAGAATCATTGAACTTCTGCTAGTTACTTGCTCGCTGGTTTTTAGGCTGCACAGAGCGTTTTTCTGTCACTTATTTTCTGGGTTGATCGGCGGCCATTTTGTGACTTGTGGTGCTAGTTTTTTTTATTTTGCTATATCCTACATCAGGGGCTTGGCTGTGCTAATTGTCACCCCTAGAAACTCAGGAAAGAAATTTCTATATTTTATTAAGGGGTTAAATACAATTGTCCAAATACCAATCCCCTAAATCTGGTGTTCCAGCTTTGGCTAGACAAGTATAATACTGTCTGCTGTCTGGCAAAGGATAGATTATTTTCTGGGGTTAAATTCAATTGCCAAAATAGCAATACCATAAATCAGTGGTTTCAGCTGTGGCTGGCAAAATAGAATAGTGTCCGAGGTAACGCACACACGTACAGACGCACGTACACGATTCTTGAATAGTTGTATTACCGCGATAATAAAACTAACAGTGTAAAGTTGACTGTATTGCTCTAAGTTATATTCGCGTACGAATGTAACTTCTATTAAAGCACACCAATACTAAAACTGACTAAGAGACAGCTTTAAGTTCTATTCGAACGCGATTGCAACTTTGGAACTTAAAGTGGTGTACGATTTTAAAAGTTGAGTACTAAAAAGTTGGAATCGCAATGCGATTCTTATGTATTTGCTTAATCGCATTGCGATTACAACTTTGAGCTACCGATCACCATGGGAACGCCTCCTCCAGTAGAATGTACTGTCGGATGTGAGAATTAAGTTGAAATCGCAATGCGATTATTATATATCTGCTTAATCGCATTGCCGTTTCAACTTAGCATTGCTAAATAATTCCATCCATATTCGTTAACTTACTGACTCAGTAAGTTAACGATATGGATGGAATTATTTAGCAATAGTGATGTCGCGAACATAAAATTTTCAGTTCGCGAACAGCGAACGCGAACTTCCGCAAATGTTCGCGAACTGGCGAACCGGGCGAACCGCCATAGACTTCAATAGACAGGCGAATTTTAAAACCCACAGGGACTCTTTCTGGCCACAATAGTGATGAGAAAGTTGTTTCAAGGGGTCTAACACCTGGACTGTGGCATGCCGGAGGGTGATCTATGGCAAAACTCCCATGGAAAATTATGTAGTGGACGCAGAGTCGGGTTTTAATCCATAAAGGGCATAAATCAACTAACATTCCTAAATTGTTTGGAATAACGTGCTTTAAAACATCCAGTGTGTGTATACGATCAGGTA